>CM028682.1:30555643-31155643 GCA_016760335.1 Gastrodia elata
ACAAGCCATTATGGAAAATTATAATAATTATCTTGGAGAGCCATTAGGAGAGCTTAGGGGAAGAGCACTAAGAGATTACGCACTACCCACTGTTAGAGGAATCCCCCATGCAATTGTAAGGCCTAACATAGAAGCTAATAACTTTGAGATCAAACCTTCCACTCTGAGCATGGTTCAAAATAACACCTTCAGATTTAACGGCGTCTCTGAAAACAGTTAAATTAAGGCTCTTCCCATTTTCTTTACAAGATAGAGCTAAGAGTTGGCTCAGCTCTCTTCCAAGTGATTCGATCCAGATATGGGACGATTTGGCTAAGAAATTCTTAGCCAAGTATTTCCCTCCGGCAAAAACCGCTCGACTGAGAATTGAGATAACCAACTTTACTCCGTTGGAAGGTGAGACACTCTATGACGGATGGGACCGATTTAAGGAATACCTAAGGCATTGCCCACATCATGGGTTTCCCTTGTGGATGCAAGTTCTAACCTTATATAATGGTTTGAACGCTCCTACAAGGACACTCATCGATGCAGTTGGCGGTGGTTCTATTAGTAGTAAAACCCAATAGGAGGCTTACGCCCTCTTGGTAGAAATGGCTAACAATGCATACCAATAGCCTTCTGAAAGGCTTAAAAAAAATCTATTAAAGAAATTAATGTAACCCAATAATGACGTTACAACAAGAGATCCACGCCCTGAATGAGAAAATTGAAAGAATGAATGTTAACGTTGTCCTTGAGATACATGTGAGTTGTGCGGAGAGAGACATAATAGTAAGAGCTGCAATTTGAATAACCCATTCATACAAACGAATACCGAATAAGTTAATTATTTAAGAAACAACAACACCATGAACAACCCCTACTCCAATACCTACAATCCAGGGTGGAAAAACTACCATAATTTATCATAGAGTAATAATAACAATAATGGAAATTAATATGGGGGGAGTTCATCAAACAAGCAGGGGGTTAATAATGGAAATAATCATAACAATAACCATCCAAATTTAGAAGGAGCTTTCAACTCTTTTAAGGCTGAAACCATCCAATTCATGTGCCGCACTGAAGCCACAATCACCTGCCATGATGCCTCTATCCAAGGGATAGAAGCATCTCTTAGGAACATTGAGACCCAACTGGGGCAGATCTCCAAGCAATTGACCGTTCGGTAGCAAGGAGCTCTACCCAGTTCCACTGAAGTGAATCCTAGGGAGCTGGTTAGTGTGATTCATTCTGAAGAGGCGTATGGGGGAATGCATATTAATAAGTTGAGTGCTGTAGAAGAAGAGCTAGAGGCTCGAGAATGAGTGAGGGGAACTGAATGTGAGAAGCTCACAACTTCAAAATATGAAGACCCCGGGAGGTTGAGTATTCTGTGCATAATTAGAAATGAAGTATTTTTAAATCCCTTGTGTGATCTTGGTGCTTCAGTCAATGTAATGCCCTACCACATTTACGAACATCTGAAGGTAGGAGGAATGGAGTGCACCTCCATGATTCTAGAATTTGCAAATCTATAATCCCTTACCCCTCTAGGCATTGTTAAGAATGTTGCAGTTGGATTGGGGAGTTTCATCGTTCCAACTAATTTTGTGGTGTGCGAGTGGGATAGATGGAACAAGAGCTCCATAATTATTTTTGGGTGACCTTTTCTTATGAACGCAAAGGCTATTATTAACGTAGGCCGCGGGGTGATGAGTATAAAAATTAAAGGGAAATCTGAGCTAATCAATCTTAAACCTACCTTCCTTAAAAAAAGAGATGGAAGAAGAGGTGAGGAAGAAAATTAAAAAAGAAAGAATTAGGATTGATAATGATTTTGGAAATCTTATGTCAGGAGAAAAGAATTTAGATAATGGCTCAGCTTCTTCCTCGGAGAAGGGGAGTAAGGAATTATAATTGTATTTGGACACCAAAAACTTGGGTTTTTGCCTCCCTAATTCCTTCATAAATATGATTTTTACTTAAGTAATATCTTGCATGTTTCAGTGTTTTATTCCTTGGACAACAAGCATTTTTCATTTAATTAAGCATTCATATTACTTCATTTTATGAGAATTGGATTAGATTAGAGTAGTTAGATGCCATGCCTGGATTAATAAACTTATATTTTCAAGCCTTAACATTATGAGAGATAACGTAGGAGTTATTCCCTAGCTCTGGATTGATTATCATCTTAAGAGGTAGCTAACCATTCCAATGAGTATATTTGACCTTTATCACATGTCTCTTTATAAGAAGTGAACCTATTAGGACAAGCTGCCAACACTTATAAATGAACTTAGTAATCCTCCCCTTTAGCTTCTAACCTTTAATTTAAACTCTCTAATAATTGAATATTAGTATTCATTAGCTCACTAGTGTGAATTAAGTGTCCACTAAGCTTTAGTAACCTACAACTTTAAGTCAGCTTAGAACTTGTATCTTGTAAATTTCCCTCTCCCATAACACTTAGAGCTTTCTTAATAATGTTCTTAGCTAGTATAGTGATTGATTTGATTTAGGATTCCAATTTGAAATTTATTGATGCCAAAAGGTTACTTACTATTTAATAAGAGGATAGACAATGAGTACACCCAAATCGGATAAGGATTAAGCCTCATTAGATTAAATTAAGAACTTAGCTCATTCGGGGAAATTTAGTAATTCTTACCTAGGGAAATTAAAAATTCATGTTATACTATTGTTGTTTACTATCTAAAGATTCCATAAAGTCTAAGACTACTAAATTATGAGATCAATTGGCCATGTTATGGCCAAAATAGTATTGGGGTCTAATTATGTAAATTAGGAGGTTTAGGGAAGACCCAAAAACCTATCTTTCTCAAAAATATCCAAAATTAGCAAACTCAGTAGATATAGCTTCTTTATAATATACTGAGTATAATGACTGGGAGTAGACCCAATTTGGACTCCATTTGATTAAGTTATGCACTAATCAAGTTTTGGGGTACTTAAGGCAAATTATAAAATATAATTACCAAATCCTAATTATTTTTGCAGTTTACTGATCTACATATTCTCTTGATCAGAATGGTTTATTGGATGACCTAATTTGGAATCCAAATGGTCAAGTTGTGGCTAATTGAAATTTTAGGGTTTAAGGGTATAGTTAAGCATAGGTCCTCAAAGTCATTAGTCAAAATATACTCCAAACAACACTATCAACACAATCTTGACATTCTTCTGATTAAAATGAGACTTATATTAGCTATGTTTAGAACTAAGGGTGCAAGGATATGAGCATTTGAGGTTTAGGATTAATCAGGTCATTAATTTGGTGTCCTAAATATCACTATGCTAAATACTTATCCAACAAAAAATTAGAAACTACCATAATATTCATGGTATAATTTTAATTGAAATGAGATATAATTTTAATATGTTTGGATTACTGGGTTGAAAGTTATGAGGGTTTGAAAATTTTGATTAATTAAATTAATTAAAACAAAACCATAATTATCTGATTCATATATATATATATATATATTCGATTCAAATTAAATTACACAGAGCATAGTCAGCCGCGGGCCCACAGAAAAACATACATTGCTGTCGGCACGGGCCCCACTAATCTCTAATCGCAGGTTGACAGCGGACAGTGGGGTTCACCTCTCAGCCGAAGATGCCACGCAAGCGACTCGCCCACTCCTTCTTCATTGAGCCAACAAATTAAGGCATTTTCTTAACCAAAATGAAGATCATCATGACGCACAAACAAAATACCAAAAGAAAGTTCTAATCCTGGCATCTTGAATGATCCTAATGCCTCTACCTTAGCCCATCGCTAGCACTAGGAAAAGTGATGCCCTAATTTCTAGGTTAGGGCTAATGAACGCTGCAACATTTGGATGAAATTTTGACAATCACATGAGTTCATTTGAGCTCAATCAAATGACAAGTGGTGACACAATGATTCAAATTGATGAACGAATTGAAATAATCTAAAATTTAGGGAAATTTAGAGGAGAAGGAAGTACCTTAAGCAATGAATTCATCGAGATCTTCGCTGGATCGGGACGGTTAGGTCGGCACACCGAGGTCCGAAATCTTGCT
This sequence comes from Gastrodia elata, assembly GCA_016760335.1. Classification (NCBI taxonomy): domain Eukaryota; kingdom Viridiplantae; phylum Streptophyta; class Magnoliopsida; order Asparagales; family Orchidaceae; genus Gastrodia; species Gastrodia elata. The sequence continues at coordinate 30,559,703 of CM028682.1, forward strand.
TCCAACTATCCCAATCGAGACCTATAAGCACATAAAGGATAAAGGCAGAGCTTACTATGCCTTAGGGCGGTGGTTGATCAACACGCGATGGATCTTGCCACATGCATGCCACGTGCCTCGCATGAGTGCCTTGTGGAAGAAGACGACCTCACAGCCGTCAGATTGGATTCCTTGATCCAACCTGCGATGCAGCAGGTTGCGTCATTTGATCGGACGAGCCATTTGGACATGGAATGGCGCGGACGATTAAATTAATGGTGGCAGTTAAGTGCAGATTTAATAATAATATTAATAAATAAAATTCAATTGATTTCTTTTATTAAAATTAACTAATTAATTGCATTTCAAAAATTTCCAATAAATCACCCCTAGCTAATTGAAGGGTGAGGAATGCAATGATGGAGTCAGATTTCAATTTCGACAACCATTTATTTTTCCCATTTTTTGGGGCATCTAAAATATATTAAAATATTTGACAAAAACTCAATTACTTCCAAGTGCATCCATAACATCACTCCTAACTAATTTAGGGGTGATGAGAACAATGACGAAGTCTGATTTTTAATTTGAGGTCAATTTAGATAGGTCAAATTCTAAGGTTCCTAAAATTCCCATAATCAAAATTTGATCCATTTGAGACTTGATTTAGACCAAAACTTCAGGGTGTGCTCCTAATGACTTATTAAGCATGATAGGATCAAAATTAGGGCCTGTTTTAGTCTTAATTGACTAGGGTAACAACCTTGGGCTATTACATAGCCAAGCCCGAGCATGGCTAGATCAGCGTACCCTTACCTAAGCCATAGTACTGTTTGGTACTGTGGTGGCTCAAGTAACGGGTGCCTGTGCTGATTAAAATTGGGCTTGGTGCACTGTATAGATTGCTTAAGATCAATTCACAATAGAAATACCTGATAATTGGTGACTTGATAGAGCGCCAATTGTCAAAATACTGTGAGTAATCCATTCCTGAGAGTGAGACCCATCTCAAACTGCGCTCCGCACTGTCCGAGCCCTCACCACCCCAGGAATAGATTCTATAATTACCTTATATGCTTCTATTCGCAAACATAGTGCATACCATCGAAATGTGATCAAGTAAGCAAGCGATGAGCTCATAAAGCTCATCATAGTGAAAGAGATACCTGGTTGGATGTAATTGGCGGAGGTTCGAATATTAGAGGTACTGGCTGGATTCCAGTAGTATTCACTCGACACTAGGGGACTCAAACTTTGAGTCTCACTCTCAGACAATTAGACTCGAGATGAGAAAGTGCTAGGATTGTTTGAGTTAAAGATGAAGAGCTACAGAGGGATGAAGGGAGATCACCAGGTAATTGGAGCAATTTAGAGGCAGGTATGGTGAGCAAAGAGCTCACCATACAATTTCCTGGGCTATTTATTGCCCAAGAAGGGGAATGGGAGCTTAAGTTGGCCTCTCATGGCTGGCTTGAGAACTTGGCTTTTTGGCTTGGGTTGGCTGCAAAAGGCATACTCAGGATTTCAAAGCTTTAGACTGTTGGGATAGAGGAGGACGTGGGGGACAAGGAGGATCCCTGTACTGCCACACCAACTGCAGTAGCAAGAGATGTTGGGCCACTTTAGGATTTTGTGGATGAAGGTTCATAGTGGCTGACGCACTCCTGACCATTTGATTGAGTGACTGGCAAGATGAAACGGTCTGGATATGTCGACCAATAATGTCCGAACACGGGTGAATTTTCGGTCGTTGGATCATGGGCGTGATCTGATGTTTGTGATCGGGTCAGGCGAGATCTAATTTGAATTGTCAGATTGCGGGGACACAGTGTTCATATTGGCTTAAGAGGCTGTTGCACGCATCAAGCCTCATAGCGGATCGCTCGTGGTTCAGACAACGGATCCTGGGTGATCTACTGATAGTTGTAGAGCTAAAATGCAAATATGAAATGATTTCAATTATGGTTTAAATGACCTCAAAATTTTCTCAAACTTGCACCCTTAGCTAATTTGGGGCTAAGGAATTCAAAAATATAATTAGAATTAGATTTGGAGGTTAAATTAATTTAGATATTTTCTAGGATTCCAAAGGTGGCAAAATTGCTAATCAAACCTATTGAGATCTGATTGACCCTATATTTTTTAGGGTTAGATTGAAATGACTAGATAAAATTAATGAAATGAGAATTAGAGATTTTTTAAGCTTATATTATCAGATGGGATAACAACCTAGGTTTGTGTGGCACCTTAGCCCCACCGTATTCCGGTTAACATTTAAGTTAACATGATTACAATAAAGTAGTCATCAAATGATAAGTTCCTAATTTATAGTCAGATTAGATATTCACCCTAATCCTTTATAACTAAAGAATTCTCCATTAACTGAGAGCTTTTCACCAAATGATAATACATGAAATTTTTAGAGTACTGAAGCAAGAAACTTACACATCCATTTCACCATAATATAGAAAGTAAATACATTCAACTCAGAACAAATATGCAGTAAAAGAAAATAAAAATAGAACCTGTATTATTAAACCTTAAAAATTTAACTGAAATGGAAAAGAACACTCAGCCTCACAAGTAAATAAATAAGAAAAGATCTAATGATCTTTGGCAGCAGCACGTCCTTTCTCCTGAACAAGCTCCGCAGAAGGTTCAACTAAAACAACTCAGAATCTGCCATTGTCGGTTTCACAATGACAGGGCCCCAACCAAAAGAAAAGAAAATCCAATTAAACAAATTGTCGAAGTATATTTTAGGCTGAATATTAGTTTCAAAATATTTTAAAATATCACCATTAACTAAATGACTAAGCAAGCATAAATCGATGTAGCAAGCTAAGAAAGAATAAGGGAAAAGCTATCAATAATATATTTATAGCTTAAGAAAAAGAAAGTAAATCAGATACCTCCACCCAAAGCTGTAATAAGGATTAGACATTTATATAAGTATAAAATACTTGAAAATATTAAAAAGAAGACTCATCCTAACATGCTTATGATCATATGAAATTATACAGATTAACGTAAAGTAAACTGAACTCTGATACATATAAGTAAGCAAGCAAGACTAGCATCCTAACATATGTAAGTAAATAAATAAATACTGAACTATGGTAAAGGTAAGAGGAAGCATCAAAGAAAGAAAAATATGTAAAATCTACCATATCAAAAGAATTGACTAACAAGCCACTGAACTGTAACTAAGCTGAACTGAATCATGTCATATCACTTAGCCTTTCTGGGCTAAGGCAGAAAACTGTATCATGCATAACACTTAGTCTTTCTGGGCTAAGGCAGAAATAATTGTATTGAACTGAAGAGACAAAAATACAAAGTTTTAGTTATTTTACTTTAAATCTGTGGATACGCTCAGAAGTAGCTGAGGAGTCAAGCACGTCTACAAGACTAATGTGGGTTCCAACTTAACAGAACTCTCCTCAATGAGTACGTGTTAAGGAATCCTTATTTCTTCTTGCCACTTGTCCATTGGTAGTAAAGTGCACAAATATCTAACCAAAAATGAATTCAATGCAAGTGTTATCCTAATTTCATATGTTTTCATTTTATGCATCAAAGTTATCTTATATATTATGCTCAATGTAAAAAAGCTCAAAATACAAGGAATGCAAAGCAATAAAGTTTAATAGTAAGCAAGAGACTCTACTAAACACAAGTGATATCTATTATTATATATTTTATCTATTATAACTATTCTAAGTTTATACAAGCTCAGGATCTTCAATATTCTACTATCCAGTATAAACTCAAATTCACAGCCTTATAAGGTTAAAAGTAATTAGAACAAATTATGTTCTAATGGAATTTAATTAATGATGCTTACAAAAGTTAAATTATTAATCATTCATCCTAATTCTATAATTTTCAGCAACCCAAACCAATCTTGATTAAGATAAAACCAAGATTGAGGGATTAAGAATTAAACTCTAAATATTAGGGTTTAATCACTTAATCCAAAGGTGATCCTAAGGGCTAAGGTTTAAAAACCCAAATCTCACAGATTAAAGATTAAAGCAAATCCTATTAAGTAAAATCAGAACTTAATAGAATGGATCACTAATCTTAATCTAAGGTTAAAGTACGAAGTAATCATAAATAAAGCATGAAAATTCTAGAAGGTTATAAAATTGAAGTTTCATCCATTGAATAACCCATTTACCCAATGAATAAATTCTAACCTATTTCTATGCCTAATTCCTAAGGAAGAAGATACTAAAGTTAAATGAAATCCTAAGGAAAAGATTTGCATTACTATGCATTAAAGTTAATTAGATCTTAAGTATACTTAATTATCAATTTAGAAAGTTTATGGATGACATGATGTGAGATAATCTCATATCATGAAACTTAATAATTACTTAGAAATATTTTAAGATAAAACTTAGAGTTTTACTTAGAAATTTAATTAATAAGCTTAAATAATATAAAATTGAATCTAAATCACTTTAGTTATTGATTTTAGTGATTTAATTAAGATTCAAAGGTTTAAGGACACTTAAACCTAAATTTGGGTAAAATGACAATTCTACCCCTACTTAAGAGTCTTAAATGCTACTTTTTAATTTAAGGCTTATAAATTGAAATTTATTGATGCCAAATGATTTCTTACTATCTAATATGAGATAGACAGTAAGTACTCCAATTTTGGATAAGGATTAGCCTTATGAGCTCAATTTAAGGTTTGTAGCTCATAAGTACAAATTGGTAATTTTACTTAGTGAAGCCTAAAAATTTAGTCAGTTTATTGTTTCTTTCTACCTAAGGATTTCATAGAATCTAAAATTACTAAATTTTGATATCAAATGACCAAATTATGACCAAAATAATTTTAGGGTTCAAATATGTAAATTAGGAGGTTTAAAAAATAGGTTAAAAACCTAACTTTCTCAAATGATGTCCAAATTTAGTAAATATAGTGGCTATATTTTCCCTATAATATACTGAGTATTATGACCAAGAGTAGACCTAATTCGGACTCTATTTGGTTAAGTTATGAGCTAATCAAGTTCTAGGGTATTAGAGCAAATTAGAAAATCTACCCATCAAAACCTAAATTTTCTTGCAGTTTACTGTTAATTAGGTCTTCTTGATTAAAATGATATATTATATGACTAAATTTGGAGTCAAATTCACCAAGTTATGATCAATTAAAGTTTCTAGGGTTTAAAGGGTAACTAGGAGAGGTACCCAAAAGTCATTCGTCAAAATATTAAACTAATAACAAAATTAATACTATAGAAACATTCTTGATGATCTCCTGATTAAAATGAGACATATATTAACTATGCTAGGATCAGTAGGTGTAAAGATATGGAGGTTTGAAGTTCTAGGGTTAAATGGGACTTAATCAGTGGGTTCTAAATATCATTATGCTAAATATACCTTCAAATGGAAATTTAACAGTGACAAAATGTTCCTGGCATTTTTCTGATTAAAATGACATATATATTTGATGTATTTTGATTAATGGATTTAGAGTTATGAAGGTTTAAGTTTTGGGTAATTAATTGATTTAAATTTTAAAGTAATCATTTAATCTTCACTGATTAACTTAAATAACAATTTAATTGAGGCGGCACGCACAGATGAAAAGCGACGGATAGGCAAAGACATGCGGGACCCGCACTCCACACAATGAGCGAAGAGGCGATGATAGGTACGGTGCGGGCCCCACGACATGGATATGACGCGACAGATGGCAAGCGGGTCAGGCTGGTCCGACCCGGCTCGATAGGGATCGACTCCTCGTTCTCCAAACTCCGTAGACTGAAGTTAAGGCACGAGCGATGGCGACTTAAACGTCAGCAGCAGAACCCGACTCGCCTGCCAATGAAAGGAGCTTAACGATCTCTTCTTAATGGCAGCAACATCAGGATTTGATATGGCCTGAGGCTGCAGCAATAACTAACCCTAGATATTTAGTGTTTTGAGTTAAATGAGCGAGAGAAATTCTATTGTGGGGTACTGTGGCATGATTGACAAATTCGCATGATTGATCGCGATTGAATTCGATCAGACCATTCGGATAGAAATCTAAGACTCAAAATCAATAAGCAAAACTAAATTGCAAAAATTCATTGAATGTAGAGGAGGACCAGGACGTACCTCTATAGATGGTTAGGATGCTTAGGGTTCGCTCTGGACGGTGATGCAGAAATTTCTTCGCTAACCTCGTTCCACCTGTTCGAGGTGGAGTCTCGATGCGGCTGCACATGACATCATGATGAAGAATCGATGCAGTTAGATCAAACGAAAGAGGCGAGCAAAATGACGACACGAGATGGAGACGTTAAGAAAAATAATTATTTAATTATAATTTCATATTTTCTTATTTAAATATGACTTATTAATTGACTTCAAAAAATTCCAATTAAATTACCCCCAACAAATTGAAGGGTGAGGAACGCAACAACAAAGTCAAATTTCTATTTCGAGAGTATTTATTTTTCTTAATTTTCGGGTATTTTAAATATATTAAAATATTCTCCAAAAATTTAATGACTTCTAAATGCATCCATAACATCACCCCTAGTTAACTTGGGGGTGATGAGCGTAATGGTGAAGTCAGATTTTTGATTTGAGGTCAAATTAAATAGGCAATTTCGAGGGTTCCTAAAATTTTCAAAATCAGAATTTGATCCATCAGACACCTGATTTGGGCCAAAACTTTAGGGTGGGTTCCTAATGACTTAATTAGAGTGATGAAATCAAAACTAGTTTAGTCCTAAATAATCAGTGTAACAACCTTGGGTTGTTACATAAAGTAAGTGACTATAAGAAATAATTACAAAAGCTATAAAGTACTAAAAGAGGCAAGCTAGTATAACCTACATCATCTATGTAAGTAAGGAAAGCAGGTATAGCTATACTAATAAGTGTGCAATAAAAATAATAAGAAAATAAGTACAAATTGCCATATTTTAAGTAATATAAGTGAAAGCAGTGTAAGCATAAATGCAAATAATAATAACATACATTACAAGTAAGTAAGAAAAGGAGCTGTAAATACAGGTGAACCTGTAATATATGTTAGTAAAGTCTTAGCCTCGAGGATTGAATGTAAGATAAAAGTAGTCATAAAGGACTAAGTAAAAAGAGCAATCATAAAAGATTGAGTATATATAGTCAAAAGATTATGATAAGAAATCCACAATCATGAAGAATGTGGGAAAAGTAAGAAGAATCATGAAGGATTGTAATATTAAAGTTATTTATCTTGTAATCTATTTTATGGGCGTAGAACAAGTGAGGAGTTAAGCATGTCTACTTAACTAAGTAAGAAAAGGGGGTTTCCCATAGTACACATATTCACCCTCTAGGATATATGAGGTCTCCTTATTGCACCATTTCCTACCTTAGCATAGTCAACCATATGAAATCCTAAGTAAATGTTATAAGTTTATTTTATGCATAATGTTTCTATGAATGTATTCAAGGATTTAGTTTCAATATGTTGCAGTATTTAAGGATTTTTCTAAGCTAATTATAAATCATGTGATATCTAATGTCATTTACTTTAATTATCTACCCTATGATTGGAGCTAACCAAGCTCCTCAATTGATTTAGATATTGATCGAATGTCTTCATCAATTGATAAATAGTAATATATAATTAAATGAGCTTTGAAAGAAATGATTTGATTAAGGTCTTATTGATACAAAATAATTAATATATATAATTAAATTATTACAAACAGACATCCTATTATATTTCTAGCACTACAAATATCTAAAATTATCAAATAACACTTCTACCATAATGCTAAGCACATACTAAGGTTTTTTTAGCACACTACCCATGTTACTAGATTTATATGACTTGTATTACTTGCAGGTTTAGCTAAAGATCTACAAAGCTTAATATCTAACTCTACTAAAAAGAAAGGGCTCTCTTAATTTATCTTATCCAAACACATAAGTTAATAGTTATTCTTTAATCTTTCTAACTTACTAGCATCTTAAGGTTAAATGCAAATAAAGATTGCTCTATCTACTCACTTAAGTTATCTTACTCTTAAGTATATTACTAATGGAATATTTCTAGTCTAAACTTAGACTCAATGATTTAATTAGGCTACATATCTAATATGGTAAGATTTAAGGTTTAACATTACTTCAATTATTATTATCTAACTTCACCTCATAATAAGTTACTTGTTCTAACAATTAAGTACTTCTTCTTAAGTCTAAGGTTTCCAAGTCTTAGCAATTCTAACTCCTTAATACTTAGCAAATTAAGGTTATAAGTCTCTTACATCCAAGGCAATATCTAGCCTTAGATCATTTACTAACCATTCTAAAGGATTTTAAGTCTAATTGATATAGACACTAAGTCTTCTTTCTCATATTGATGGTTTCTACTTGAAGGATTCTAGCCTCTTAGCTCTGACTTAGATGCTAATTCACTTATGGTCATATCATTCTTATTACGTAAGATCACTTGTAATCTCAACTTAGTTGTTTATCCTTTTTAGAAGATCCTAAGTTTCACAGTAAGAATGATTAACTACACTTCACTAAGAAGGTATCACTTAATTACTTAGATCAATCTATAAGTCCTACACTTAGCATGTTAAGACTACTTATATAATCCTAGGTAGGTTGCACTTAGTCACATATATTAATCTATACAATCAAGTAGAATGCACTAGTCTTTCTAAGATGTCTCCATTATAATCATCTTATAAGTTCTCTCTTAGGCATAAGGCTAAATTAAGGATTACTTAATATTATTCTAAGTGGCTTATAAGATCTAAGATGATCTATAATTCACTATCCTACAAGTTAGGATTCAATCTATATTATTTAGGTGGCAATAGGTATGAGGTAATAATCTAGTGTTGAACTTAAGTGTTTAACTTGTTACTAACTTTTTAACTTCATCAAGCTACTAGGTTTAGATTAGTACTATTGTTCTTGCTAGAAGATTAGCATAGGAATTCTACTAACCTTAAGTTCACTAAGGATCCTTAGAATTGGGAGATCCTAATCAACAACTAGAAAATTTGGTTAATTGAAGATCTAGTACAGTATTATTAGCAAGGTACTCAAGTGAAGGTTCCATAACCACTGTATTCTTGTTTCATATTAAGGCACTAAGAGTCCTAGGGTTTAGCTATGTGATTAGATCACTAAAGTGACTTAATGTCACTATGTTATAAAATGGGTTGACTAGAGTAAATCATACACTTAGGGAATGTAAGGAACATACTTAAGTTTAATCTATCAATTAAGGTCCCTACTAATGGTTCTTACAATCATAAGGAGCTAATTAGTTCAATCCACCTTAGAGTTTAGGACTACTACAATCCTTAAGTACAAAATTGAGTATTAGGACCATAGAAGGTCAATTCATTTATATGATAAGACTCTAGCTTATCTTGCTAGCTCTAAACTTTGAGTAGAGTATTCTAGGTATTTTCTTACTCAAAATATCATCTAATAGTGTTATATGACTTAAGGTTTATTTTCTACGATGTCCTAGCCTTTAGGAGGCCTAAACATACAAAACACCAATTTTGGGATGCAACGAAGGTAACGGCCGTGCAACGGTAGTTTAATATTATTTTATTCAAGAGTCAAAAACTCATATTTTTCATTTGATGTCCAAATCACGTAAACATAGTAGCTATAACTTCCTTATAGCATACTGAGTAACATGACACTAAGTAAGGTCAGATCAGACATCAAATGGTCAATATGTGCACTAATGACTCTTACTGACACTTAAGACAATCATTAGTAAAATTTGATATCATTTTATTATTCTATACATTTTTGTGATCGAAACGAACTATTGGATCACCGAATTTGGATGAAATTAGATAAGTTGCACCAGTTGCATGTTTAGGTTAATTAATTATTTAATTAATTAATTGAACAAGTGAATAGCAAAATTAATCATCAAATTGAAAATCTAATGTCATATGACTTCAAAATGTGATGAACTAAAAAATAAAGTCAAATTTTTGACTAGAGATCTATTTAATTATCTTAATTTTCTGAGCATTAAAATAATATTAAAATATTCAGGGAAAATTTGACGACTTCCAAAAATTCTCAGAATACCCCCCTAGATAATTGGCCATTTGATTATTCCAACAACAAACTCTGATTTTGATTTTGAGGTCAATTTAATTTTGATAATTTCCAAAATATTCAAAATGCCTCAAAATACGTGTTGAAAACGAACAATCTTCAAATCACACCAATTTTTAGGTGCATGCTCCTAATGATATTAGGAGTCTACTGTCAATGATTTTAACCTATTTTGGATGTCTAAAACAAAATGACAACAATCTGGTTGTTCAGACTTCTCCTCTTAAAAGAGGTGTCATCCTCGACACCCTAATAATTGAGTAGCTATAAGGATCATATCAGATATAAAATATCTCTGATCTCAAAAATCAAGTCGATTAAACTACCCAATTTGAAACTCTAAGGGTCGATGGTGAGCGCCTTGACATTTCCCTTGACTATTCTGCGCTGCCAACAAAACTACACTTGATTAGAAGGACTTTCCTGTGGTCACTTCGACCAACTCAGAATCCATATAGCTGAGTATCACCTACTTTTATCCAGGCTGCAAGAGATTGCATCTCCAACCATGAAGAACTTTATTAGGAGCCATACCGATGCTGGACCAATAACTATAGTTGTAGTCGAACTCTAGATATTCCCAAGATTCACCAAAATCTAAGACACAAAGACACAAGATATATTCTAGAATTTGATTTACTCGTTCAGTTTAATCATTAGTCGGGGATGGAAAGTAGTACTCATAGCTAATATGGTCTCATGTCTTGCTGAACAGCTGACCAAAATCAATATGTAAATCTGTTGTCTCTATCTGAAATATTGCAATTTAGTGTTTTGAGCAGACACCCGATCACTTTAAAATAGAGCTTAACTAACCTTCTACAAAATCAATTTGGCGAAATGGAATGAAATGAGATAATTTTGTGAATCTATCGACAATCACCCAAATCACATCGACTCTAGATTTACCCTTCGGTAAACCTATAACAAAAACCATGAAAATGTCAGACCATTTCCATTTGGGGTTATCTAACGGTTTAAGAAGTCTGCCCAACTTCTGGTGCTCAGCCTTTACCAATAGACACGATTGGCACTCAGAGACAAAAGATGTAATGTCTCTTTTAATGCACGACCACCAGAAGGACTTCTTCAAAATCTAAAGCAACTTACTGCAACCCAATTAAATTAAACAAACACAAATGCATTTTATGTAAGCTAGTCTACAGCCAAATTTACAGAATATCACTTTTTCTATCATTGGTGAGACTATCGTTTTAAACTATTATGAGAATGCATAAGCTCAGGATCCACAAGCTCCTACTATCCAGTGTAACTCAGTTGTACGGTCCTATAAAAGTCAAGGCATTAGAACTCATCAAGTTCTAACTAAAATCAATCAGTGTCACCTAATGAAGTTAAATAGTTTAAATCAATTGTCTTATTTACACTACAACCCAACCTTGATATAATCCATCAAGATTAAGAGTCAAGAGATCAAACTCAAAATATGGGGTTCAAATCTCTTAACTAAGGATTCTAATTACTTAAGGACTAAAGTCTTAACTATTATCTTAAATAGAAATTGAACTAGTTATCTTAGTTATAACCAAATCTACTTGAATACTAAGGCATCTTCTTACTACTCTACTGAAGCAGAAAATTAACAAGGTTTCCTTCTAAGTTCTAATTAAGAAACTAGCTTAATTCTTAATGCTCCAAAATAAGGAATAAGATTGCAAGAAGTTAAGATAGGAATGAATGAAAACTTAGATATTAAAATTGTAAAAATATCTAATGCAACCCCATTGCCTTCATTGGTAACAATGGGAGTGAGAGCATACACCCTTGATAGTGCAGAAAGTCGATTGCCTGGTTTTCCTTTTTGATTACTTCTTGGAGTAGGAACTGTTTATGCAGTTGGGGGAAGCATAATTGCAAGTAATATATATTAATTTTGTTCCTAATGATTCTTTGCACCTTAAAAATGTTAGAATATTGTTCAGGTATAAAAGTAAATGAAATTCAGAGTTCTATTATTACATTTATTAACCCTTTGTAAGGGTTATCATTAATAATAATATCTCAAGCAAGTAAATAATATAAAACTTGTGAGAACTTGAAATATTATATAGCATGTGCAAGCATAATAAGTAATGAACGTATGCATATCACAACTTAAAGAATCATGTCATTAAATTTTAGCGACCACCACCAAGTGGGATTCGAACCACTAATCCTCTTATAAATTGACCCAATTCTTAGACTTTCAACCATAGAGGTATATATCATATCACTTACCCTTTTTCATAGGATCCTAAGACTGTAATTTGAACATTAAATATCCTCTTAATCAAAGAATTAAGTGATTACAATGGGAGAAATAAAAGAGTGATGAGACTAGCCATGATTTTATGGGCAAAGACTAGACTAAGCTTCCTCTTAATGAAATAGAGCGTTGTAGAGATTGCTAATCGCCAAATCAGCTTGGATTAAGCATTGATCAATAAACTAAACCGTGAGAATATTGAGAAAGAACTTTAAAAAAACATAGGAAAAGATTGATCAAGTTAAACAAAATTGATTAAATACAGAATTTCTAATCTAATCTCTTTTAAAACATTGCTAAAATCTTAAATTAAGCCAACTAAGCATTGAGATTGATTGTCAGCCCTTTTCTAATTTTACATACAACTATTGAGATTGATTAAAGTCAGCATCTTTTTTGCAGCTTCTTCAGACGCATAATTACGATTCAACAGGAGACAGTTTTGAACTGAGCCAAGTTTATCGGCTCTGGCTCAGCTTCTCATATGATTTAGCAAAATATGCCTCTCACAAATGTGTACATTACGCTTGATTGCATTGCTGGTGGTTAGCTCAGTTGATTGAGATTAAAATTTGCTCTAGATTTCATGATTGGCTTCTCTTTTTCAATGATAATAATATATTTCTTACACGTTTTGGATCATGCGAAAAAAAAGAAGAAGATTTTTTGCTCATGTAAGCGAAGAAAGGCAGAGTGCATCTAATCGAACAAGTTGCAATCGTTATGCTGCAAAAAATCAAGAGCATCTGAATAATATTAAAGTTGAAATTTAAAAAATTTAGCCTTAATGAAGTATTGATTAAGCGCCTTCTTTGACCACTTTCCAACCAAACTACTTTTCTTCATCGCAACAGTAAAATTACTGTTCTTGTGCATACTAAGTTCATCGTCTTCCTCATCGAAGGTCTCTGCACGATTCTCTTCCATCATAAAGCTCTCCCCTTTCATATTTCCCCAGCTTTTATTCGCTTCCATCAGCTCCTTGAGCGAAGCGCGATGTCCCGAAGCCCTGATCTTGTCCTTCTCAGGCTGCAGCTCTTCGCCATGGAAGATCTTCGGTCTCCTCGTTCTCTTTGACATGCTCAGGTCGAAGCGCTGAGATGGCGTGTCTGTGCTCGAGTGCAACTGCTCATTGAGCATTTTCTATGAGAGAGCAGAGGAGCTCTGTTTCTCCCTTTTTGAGCTGTGCTTCAGGGTGATTATAGTACAATAAGAAAAGAAAGAAGGAAAGGTGGGAGGTCTCTTTATATTGATGTTAAATCTAACGTGAAAGTTTGTGAGCTTATGTCATGTTTTGATTCGAGAGGGAGATTAGTGCGTATGAACGAACTTTTTTTACTTAGAGAATATTCGAGGGCAGAACCCATTATATTACTCAAATCTCAAAATATTACACCAGTTTAAAAATATATATACAAATAAATATAAGTGAGTATCAAGCAATCATATACAAGTGAGATGAGCAGCATCTCGAACCCATAAACCCAGGGGAGTCTGTCTAGAACAGTATCTGAAATGGTCGAGCAAAGATCAAGCTGATAGCGTTCCAAAAAACTAGGGAATGTAACCCCTAAACATAAACAAAGCTTATAATATTTTGAATTTATGTTTTTTTTTGTATCTTTATTATAATTGAATAGATGAATGTGGAAGATTCTTGTTTTATTGTTTTGTTTGCACTTTTATATTAACCACAATATGATCCTCAGAATTATAACATCTAATGTTGGTTTAATTTTACTAACCCAATATCGAGTCGTTAGAGAAACCTAGTCTCAGTGAGCAATCTCTACAAATTGAACGTTAGAAAAAAAGGAACACTCACCGCTATGGAAATAAAAATTGAATAAAAGTTTTACCTAATCAATAAAGCATTAGTTGCTTCAATATAAACAAGCGCAAAAGATTCATATATATGACACCAGAGGCTCGGACACATAACTGAGAGAGGACAAAATCTCTCTTATTTTGATGTAAAATTCTAGAGTTAAATTCAATTAAACTGAATTTCTTTGAAGATTGTGTGCTTCGAAAATAAAAAAAGTAAATTTTGTGAAAATTGGAAGGGAACTGAATGCACAAATATTGAAGCTAGTGCATACAAAATGTTTATGGTTTACCTATAAATCATTTCTTTGGTGGTTGATATTATTTTATTATTTTTATTGATGTCCTAGAGGCAGGTGTGGACATATTTATTAAAGAAGAAATTGGATGTCTTTGAGACCTTCACTAGATGGCTAGTTGTTGTAGAAAGTGAGACCAAACTCAAATTAAAGTGTTTGAGGTTTGACAATTATGACAAGTGCTGTGATAAGGAATCATGTACTACAAGAGAGATATAAGAAAAAGTATAATCCCAAGAACATCATAACAAAATAGCATAATAGATAAATTGAGCCAGATGCTTAGGGAGCATGCTAGGAGCATGAAGTTGTATGCTGGTTTGCGAAAATACTCTTGGATTGATGCTGATAACATAGAAGTTCGAAGCAAGGACATCACCTTCAATGAAAAAGCGATGTACAAAAATTAGGGCAACTTAAAGCTAAAGGACTCAACATCATCAAAAGAAACATTGAGTGCACCTGCACTTATGAGCCCAAGAAGGAAGCAGAACAATTTAAGGAGGTTCATGCTAAACCTCAACCTCCAATTGTACAAATATGGAGATCTGACAAATTATTATTCCCTCTAAAAAGGTGCACCATCTTTTTTCTATATGTTGATAACATATTGCAGTGAACGCGAAAGCTTTGAAGAAGTTGTATGATTGAAATACTCAAGAGAGTGGGAGTTTTGCTAACAAAGAGCACTTTGGAGGAGCGCTGCTGCGGCGGACACCTGAGAGGCGGACGCTCCCACGCGTCGCAATGGCTGGCATCCGAGAGGCGGGCGCTACAGCGCGCTGTAGCGTCCGCGGTCCAGTCAGCCCAGTTTTGAGCCGCTTATATATATAACTTGTTTTTAGGTTTCAGGGGTAGAAAATCGAAAATCTTATTAGCATCCATTGATTCTGTGTGGTGGCTGCTTCATTACAACGAAGAAGAAAGACTCCTAGAGTTTGTATAAGAGTTTGTAAACCCTAAAACCTTTGCAATCTTCTCTCAATAGTGAAATTGTTTTGCTCTCCTCATCGCGGACGTAGGTGTTAGCACCGAGCCACAAAATTTTTTGTCTTGTGGATGTGATTGATCATGCATGTATGATTTCTTGTTTTATTTTGATTTTGCTCATCATTTATAAGTTCTTTTCTTCTGCATTGTGAAACCCTAACATACGCTTAAGAGATCTCATCAATGGTTATAAATCCCACAAGTTTTCCATGGAGCAAGAGATATAGCCACTAGGATTTAACTATACTTGGGATCGGAGGGAGTTACCCACATGAAAGGAAGCAATCCACAATAAGTGTGCATGCTAAAAATGAATACGATGAGAGAAATCACTAGAAATCTAGATTAGTTTTATATGGCACTTGTCAAAAGCACATAGTGGATCTCACGAAGATATTTTATATGGTAATAAAAATGATGATGATTAGTCTAGTGCTAGGGATGGTGGCAAGTGACGATTTGCACCTACAACAGATGAGCATCAAAAAGGCATCATCTATGGCGAGCTCGAAGAGAAAATTTACATGTTGTAGGAGAAAATTTACTCATAAGAAAGAGAATTTTGGTGACCAAGCTGAGGGAAAACATTGTATAGACTAATACATGCATTGGGACAGTGGTATAAGAAATTGGATAGTTTGTGCATATAAACCAATACGCTAAATGTCAAGCAAACCCCAAACATTATTATAAGTAGCTTGATAGTGATTATAGAATCCTATGTTATACATAAATGCATGTTGATTATAGGAGCTAATATGATCAAGGACCATTTCTGATGGAGTTTAAGATTAAAGGTTTTAATAGTGCCAACCAAATTTATGGGTTGAGGATCCATAAGTATAAGAAAGAGAAGACTCTGAAGTTGAGCTAGCATTATTACGTTGCAAAAAATCTGCAAAAACATGAATGTGATAAAGCTCATAAACATATTGTTGGGGAGTCACTTCCACCTTTCCAAAAAATAGCTATTGAAGACTTATAATTAGAGAAGAAAAATGGAGAAAGCTCCATATTTTTGTCTTCAAAAGTTTAATGTGCAATTATATGTGCATGTCCAAACATAGCTCATGCATTAGGAGGGGTGACTAGGTTCAAGAGCGACCTAGAGAAGGTAAACTGATGCAGGCCTACGCTAGAGCGTATGATGATATGAGCATATGCTAGGAGCGTAATGAATAAAAACTTGTTCAAATGACATGTAACTCATGAGGGTGATAAGTAAGGATTGACTTAGTTTTTTATATGTAAAAGATATCTTAGTTATTCATGAGAGATTGGAATTGGTTGATTTATGATTTTTATTGTAATTTGGCATGTCTTATGTGAGTATCAGCACAAAATTGAATGAAGTTTTATTACAAAATCTTGGCTCGAGAGCTCTTGGTTGTGGTGTGGATAATCGAAACTTTGTTGGTGTGCATAATCGACAGGCTTCACAGTGTGTATAATCCTGAAGAATCAAGTTGTGCATAATCTAATGTTTTTTCTTTTCTTTTAATTTAATGGCATGACATCGGGTTGTATCAGCAAATCAAAACAATTTCTAGTCTTTGGTAAGAATTCGGTAAACAACCTTTTTCTTATCTAATTCTTCGAAGATTCTTTTATATTTTATTATAAAAAATTTGGCAAGCTGAGTCCTCAAACGCTTACAATTAATATATAATCGTTCATAACATAATAATTTATCGTGTTTAAAGCTTGATTATTTTAAAGCCTAAGCGTTTACAACTTTTTATATATATATATATATATATATATAATCATTATAAACTTTTAAAATCTAATCATATATAAAAATCATAATTAGAAACGTCAAAACCTAATAATTTTATAGCGTAAATCTAGATGACCATTTCAAACCAAATATTATCTATTCTTTACCAGCCCATAAATGAGCTTAAATTGAGAATTTTCAATTAAAAGATAGCTAACATTTTAACTACACTAATTCGTTGGGCATTGATGACATGACCCATGAATGCTGCAGAGTTTAACCAGAATTTGCACTTAGAGAATTTTGTGTACAAACAATGAGCTCGCAATGTTGGAAACTTGGAGATCTTTCAAATAAATGAGGATGTCATCGATAAGGACTATGACAAATTTATTCAGATAAGGTTTCAGGACTCGCTGTATTAACTCCATGATGATAAATGACGCATTGGTGAGTCTAAAAGACATTATTAGGAACTCATAGTGACTATAACGGGTACGGAAAGCAGTCTCCTCGACATTAAAATCTTTCACTTGCAGTTGATGATATCCCGATCATCAATCAATCTTGAAAAATGTACTGCTCAAGACAATTGATTGAACATATCATCTATTCTAGGGAGAGGGCATTTTTTTCTTAATGATAACTTTATTTAATTCGCGATAATCTGTACACATACGCATATATCCATCTTTCTTTTTTAACAAAAGGAACCGGTGCTCCCCAAGGAGGCATGCTAGGTCTAATGAACCCTTTGCTCAACAACTCTTTAAATTGCTCATTTAGTTCTTATAGTTCCTTAGGTGCCATTTTGTACGGGGCTTATAATATAGGCTGGGTGCCAGGAATTAATTCAATAGATAATTCTAATTCTCTACCAGGCGATAGACTAGGTAGGTTTTCTAGGAAAACATCAACGAATTCCTTAACTACTTTGCTTTCCAAAAGTGGAATACTTTCTCTTGCTTCTCCCAGCATAGTGACAAGGTAATCATCACATCCTTTACTAATCACTTCTTTGCTTTGATTGTATTAATTAAGGATGCTTGAGTACAAATCTTCCCTATAAAGATTCCTGGCTTGCTATAGGAAAGAAGAGCAACTTTCTCCTTCTAACAGTTAATTATCACACTATGCCTATTGAGCTAGTTCATACCAAGAATAATGTCAAAATTGTCTATTGGCATAACAATTAGCTTGGATTCATAAATTTGGTTATTCAACTTAACATTAACATCGTAGAACTTGTGAGCACTGACTTGGGTTCCAGAAGAAAGTCCAACATTCAAGTATTTTGCTAACTTATATGAAGGAAGATTGAGAGTTTTAGCAAAACACTTAGAAATAAACGAATGACTAGCCTTGGTGTCGAACAATACATTACAGGGTTCATCATTTAAGCATAGAGTTCATACGATTAATTGATTTAAGGTATATTAACTACTTGCAATAATAAAATTTATAGGAATATAAATAACTTTGCAAAGGAAGATAGATTTAGTAACACATATCTGAAACCATATTGTTATCTTCTATTGCTTCAATGGGAGTTAAGGCATAAACACGAGCAGGACCAGCAAGACAATTATTATTGACCTTCTTCCTGGGGTTATTTTGAGTTTGCAATCTAGGGGCAGCAGTTTGCTCCTTTACTAGCTCTGAATGTTTTGCTTGCAGTGGTGGCATCATTGCCATCCTAGAGCCTCTCTTGTTTAGGGGCACTACTCGAAAAACTTGATTCAAACAAGAATGATCAATACGCGACTCCATCAATATGCCACCATTTTTGCTTACTTATATGTACCGCTATTGGATTAATTTCTTTTAAATCAGCATATATCATATGATCATCAACATGTTTAAGATTAGATTTTTCTTTCAGTACCTTTACTTACTATATTATACATGTATGCCTATCCTTGCTTAGTTTATTTGAGGTGTGCCTTTTTGCCTAAAATCTTGTTTAGTTATAAATGCTATATTTATAGCTTATCCTTCTCCTTGTATGCTTACTGCTCCTATGCTAGTTAGGATTTTTGTTTTGTTTATGTAAAATGGTAACATTAATAACATATGAAAAATATTCAGCCTAAGATGTACTTAGATAATTATCTAATAAGATTTTTCTTTTATTTGCTGGGGCCCTGGCATTGTGAAACTAACAATATCAGAATCAGATAGATTTAAGGAGCTTGGTACCGAAGAGGAGCCTTACCTAAAAGTGGAGCCATATCTTAAGGAGGAGCATCAGGAAGGAGCTGAAGCTGTTTAGCCTTTTCTGCTTATTGTGAGGATGAGTGATTTCATTTTAGTTCATTTAAACTTAATTAATGTTGTAATAATAATATGTACTATTTGACAACATTTTTCTTACTGTACTATTTATTATGAGTTGCATGCTGCATTTTCTCTATTTATTATGGTAAATTGGATGCATATTTACTATACCTTACTTCTGTATTTGTTTAGTGACTGATTACATACCATATATGCATTAGCTTATCTCTTCCTTACTAGTGGAATAGGGGTTACACCTAATCCAATGTTAAGTGAGGGATTTACCAAAGTGACACACCACGCCTTAACTTAACTTTGTAGATTAAGGGGTGGGAGCCACACATGAGCAATGATCCATTTTCCCAAACACGAGCTAAATTCTTTTAATTTCTTACATTTTAAGCTTTTCTAGAACCTAAAATTTACTTTATATTGAGATATATATTTTTTCATATCAATTGCAAGTTGTGTGCATGTTTAGTGTTCTTGCATAATTGAGTAAAACTTCACATTTCATTGGCCAATCAATTGACCCTACAACATACCCTAAATTTGAGTGACCTCTTTGTGAGTGTGCGTGCTACCAAAATAGCTCTCCTAGAGTGTGTTTCAGCTATATTGAATCTAAAATGGAAATAACTACAAAATACCTTAAATATGCTACTAATTTGTTGCTTTTTATTTTATTTTTTTAATATAATTGTCTTGAAATTTTGTGTTGCACATTATTTAAACTTTAGCAAATTAAAGGTTGTATGGATAACTAAGAATAAAATAGGATGGGCTTAAATCAGAGGTTTGATGGATTTGAGACTTTTATTTTTATGATAGAATCACAATTTAGGCAAGGCTTAGAAGCAATGAACTTGAGAAATAATCAATATCTTCAACCACCACCGAATCATTCAACTCCCACACTAGACCAAGGGCACATCATGACCTTTCACCTCTAGCTAGGGATGACAACTTTTAAAAGATAAGACAAAAATATAAATCCTAGGAGAGGTAGAATATATAAGGAGGAAGACTTTGAGAATGAATTTAGCTATTAGTACCCGAAGAAAGACCACCAAGGTTAAAATTGGATGACCCCATTGAGCAAGAACAAAGTAGAGGTTATTACATATGATGGAACTTGACAGATTGAAAATATGTAGTCTACACTTGCACGCAAGTGTATGTTGTCAGAAGTAATATCACATGGTAAGATCCTGAGATTTATCGACCTCTGGGAATGGTGTTTAGTTTTGTTACTAGAGTATACTTAAATTCAATAATGTTTAAGTTATCAAATTGGTTTTGGATTTGGTCAGAAATTGCGAATTTTTAGAGTTTCTTTGAATTGAAATTACTTTTGGGAAATTAAGGAGAGTTGGGATTAAACATGCAAATGACATGAGTTCATGCAAGTACTCTTCTTCTCAACTTCATATTAAGTTAATTGGATTAATTTCTTATTTCATAATCAAGAGATTTAGTTTTCTTTAGTGAACTTTAACAAATATACTAAATCTTGTCTAGGCTCTGAAATGAACACTAGAAGGTTCAATTTCAACACATAGATTTTTATGTAATAATTAGCTTATGAGTTCATCCTTTACATCTAAGTGATAAAATCTTTATTTTAGATTGAATATCACATGAACCTGATTCCATCAATGGCTCACATGCATCAACCCTTGATTTGGATAAAGAAATGAGTGACTAGGCTAAATGGGTTTATGTCATGTCCACATAGCACTTAGTGCTTTAGTACCTCACATAAACCTAGAGTGAGCTGTGGAGCTCAATTGGTGGTTCTTGATTCACATGCATCTACTCTTGATTAAGCCAAAGTAATGTGCTACGAAGCTAAATGAGCTTGTCCATAGCTCATAGCTTAATGCACATCAATTACCTCTCTTAAATCAAGAGCAAGCTATGGAGCTCAGAGAATGTTAGCATTTCTCATTGCTAAAATGATCAAGCACTTGTCCAAGGTTGTACATCGGCTATTTTCACACGGCAAATGTTGTCACGCACATTCGCAGTGTTAACGCTCATGCATGCACAACCTTAGAACAAGGCAATCATTGAGCTCTATAATGTTTATATAATGAATATATATATATATATATATTTATATATATATAATGTAAGAAATATACATTTTCCAATCATTCTTAACATACAAACATTCAAAATTTAAGTAATATTTCATTGAATTGAATAGTGCAAACACTACATCCATGTGTCTTTACTTGCTCATGCCTTGTAACAACCCTAATGTTATTATTAATCAATTAATAACCTAATTGACTCCAAACCTCTTCTATTACTTTTATAATTGTGTTAGGAGTCTTAACCTCAAATTTCGTGCAATTTGGAGATCATTTGACAATTTCCAATATTTTCTAGTTTTTTGATAATTCTGAAAATACCTAATTTATTTAGACCTCGGAATTAAAAATGGAGTCCGTCATTGGACTCACCACACCCAAATTAGCTAAAAGTAATATTTTGGAAGTGTTTGGGAGTCATCAAAAAATTCACGAATATTTTAATACATAGAAAATTAGGTAAATTAAATATACATTCGATCGAAAATCCGATTGCATTTTTGAGTTCCTCACCCCTCAAATAGATAAGGTTGAAAATTTGAGAGTTTTTGGAATATGTTCAAGTACTTAAACTTAAGAAATAAATTAGTGAAATTAATTAATTAAATTAATTTAAATACTATTATTAATCATCTAACGGTAAATAAAACAAAAGGCGCCGATCCCTTGATAGTCTCAGAACACAAAACACCCATTGGAACCAATAAGACGTTACCCATCTTTTCCCATTTAGATTAGACCGTTAATTCTGATCCTGAAGATCAAATGACTGATCTTAATAATTTCCTACGTGCATCAGACGTCTGAGATGAATAACACTGTGCATCCCTCCCATGACCTTCCACTGGCGCTCTAGAGATGTACGTCCGGCCTCTGTCGAGCCCAGCTGAGCTTCCTCTTACCCTCGAGGAGCCCTAAGGATTTTGTTTTTTGGCATCTCCCTTTCTTCCTAGACTATCTGAGAGCTCAAGGAGGCTCAGATCCTTCTCAGTGGCCGAAGAAAGCCAAGCTCTGCAAACTTAAGTCTTAGCTGACGATAGTGAAGGAAACATTCTATAAGGTACTCCATATTCTATCATTATTGTTCGAATTAAACTCTGCGTAGAATTATTATGAAACTAAATTCCTTAGATGAATCTTCCTAAATTCTAATAGCTGCTTTCAGATAATGCTCTGTATAATTCAAATGTGACAGATTAAAATTTTTGCCGTTCAGTCATAGTATCGCAAGCTAATGCTATTTCTTATACAAATATTTTCCATTGTTTAATATAATATAAACAAATCCAATTCAATTTTTTTTAGATTGGGAAACTTCATCCTAAATCTACTTCACCTTATAAGTATAATAATTTTGATTTTAGTTCATACATGGATAAATCGCTTCCTTTTTGAATCTCATACATTTTAATTTTTCACCTTCAATGATTTTTAAGTCAAATGACATATCGAAAACATTCAAACCTGAATGAAGCTACAATTGGAATTCTTCAATAATGCTGATGAATTACAATCTTAGGGATTAACCTATTGGATCGTTAGAGTTCACTCTATATAAGGAAATTTGGTTTAAATCGAAGATGGCTAAATGGTCTCTCTTCAGAGATGTTTAATGCGTCGAATAGAGCTCTTAAACAATTATCAAGGAGATGCCCTAATTCTCTATCGCACGAGGAATAAAGACACAACGGTCTATCGACCAGTGTCAATTGAACCGGACGGTTCAATATAAATTGAACTGCACCGTATCATTAATGCATAAAATAATTACACCAATAATTAATGAAGATAATGAAGGATTAGCATAATTAAATTTTATTTAAATTAATTATCTAAATTCTAATTTCATTTCTTTTGTAATTCCCAATTTACTTAACCAAAATACACATTATTATATACCATTTTGATCACAAAAATATGTAAATTAATAATGCACTACTTAATTTCAATTTCATTAATAATTTTGATTATTTTAGATTTAATTAAATAATTATAATTTAATCTCAAACTTGATTGTATCATAACTTAATTATATGAAGTCCAAATTAGACATTTAAATAGTTAATTTTGCTCATAAAAATGTGAGGAATAATAATATGAGATCAAACTTAGGTTTTGAACCCTAATTCTCATATTGATATTTTAACCACAATTAGAACTTCTCCAAACTCTAGAAAATTCAGTATTATCCAAATTCAACATAGTTAGTGTCATTTTACCCCTTAGGGTGTAAGGATCACATTGACTTGAATAACATATCATTTGGATAACATTTGGACATTTTATGTATTTTTCTCCTTAATTTAGGTTAAATGTTAATTTCTTGATTTTCAATAATGCTTATTTTAGGATGTGTGAATCATAGGACAACAAACTGCTTCATTTATTATCTTACATATAAATTTAAATAGCATGATTGAATTTTACATTTTTATAAATGTGATGATTAGAATTCTTAAATGCTCATTCAAGTTAAATTTCATCCATTGTAGAATTACTTAGGAATGATTTGAATTGGATGAAATATTTGTATATTATTAAATTGATTATTCAAATCCTAATTACTAATTATTATATTAATGCAAATTATGAATTGGAAATATTTAGGAACTTTTATAATTGATTATTCTCATCTGTAGAATTTATACATGAATGAATTAAATATAATAATTATATACATATGCTAAATTTTATCCTTCTATTTCATGTATGTTTCATATGGAATTTAGATTAGTTTAATAGACTTGAATATATTGTCAAATTTCATATAACTAGAATGTAAAGTTACAAGTAATTTGCTTAGATTGGTACATAATTAGAATTAATATCTTATGCTTTAAATTAAGTTAATGATAATTCTTAATGAATTATTCTTTCATTCTATCCCCTAGCAATTTGAGAATTATACAAACATTTCATGTATTATTTTATTTGTGAATGTTATTACCATAATTAAGTAATGTAGTTTTATTACATATCTCATGCTAGGATTAAATTGGAATAAGCAATCCTATGTAATGGATTGACTTAAAGTTAGCTTTATATTATTGATCTTTCCAATTAATCTTCCAAATGAATTGAAGACTTGCATGTTAATGTACTATGTCTTTCTTTTGAGCAAATATAATCGAGTTTATGCCAAAATTATTAAAATTAGAATTTCATTTCTATGTTCTACATGTTTACTTATCCTTTAGTTGCATGTTAGATTTAATTAAAAATCTTTTAATTTATTTTGTATTCAAACTAGCTTAACACTTTTAATTGCTAAGCTAAAGTTCGTTAAAAGAACTCATGATTAGACTAGTACCAAAATAATCACGTAGAAGATTTGCACATATCTTCTTAATCTTTAACATTCCAAATTAGTTATCAATTGACTTAAATTTTAGAATAATAGTTTCTTTTCATGCTTGAATAAGCTAATAGATTTTCATTTCCCTACAACCTTAAGTGAATTATTACTTGTAGGAAATAGTATATTTTTTTCCTTACATTCAAATGCTCAACATCAATTAATCTTAGATAACTTCATAATTGAATTGATTTGATACTTTCTAATTTGTAAGCTAGCTAGATGAAGCTAATAGAATTTCCTTTAGCTTATATTTTTATTAGCTTAGCAAACTATAAACCTTACCCTTCCTTACTAGTTTCTTTAAACTTTAATCATTAATCTAATTGATTTGATTAGCTTAGGACTAATATAGGATGAACTTCTTTTACTTGAAAATACTATTTTCTAAATTCTACTATTAACTAGAATTGACTTAAAGATTAATATCTATAAGTCAATTAAGAGCTCAATTAGCTCCAATCATTAACTAGATCATTAAAATTTAGATAATAAAAGGATATCACATAGTTTATAATTATTAAAATTTATTGAATGCTTGCTTAGCTTTGAGCCTTTTTCCTTGAACATTCATACAAGATCATTGTGCATAAATAAAAGTTTCATAAGACTTTATGGGGAATGCTTTATGGTAAATTTGAACAAGAAAGATAATGCTTATAATAGGACTTCACATTTTAGATATGGTAAATATGAATGTTCGACCCCTTATTGTATCTAGTTGGGCAGACATGCTTAACTCATCGTCCCATTCTATTGAATATTGCCACAAAATGAGATATCTTTTAAATATAAATTCAGCTAATAATATAAGAGTTCTTTTACAATCTTATTGATTGTAAGATCTTTTCAAAACTATTTAGTTATGATTATTTTTCAGTCCTAGGCTATGTTTGTCTTAGACCTAGAGTCTAAGGTACTTCTTTATTTTCTATACTTTACATTCTCTATTTTTAGTATTGTATTTTGCTTACTTACAACTCAATTAAAATATAGTATATGTTGCTTAATTTTATTTAATGCTTCACAGTATTTCATTACTTAGCATAAATTTCATTAAACATGTATTACTTTCATTTTATTTACTTTAAATGCACATAGTAGTTTCTAGCATTTTAGGATGCTTTTTCCATACCATTTTTTGGATGCAGGCTAGAACTTATATACAAGTGAGTATTCTTACTTAGCTTATTTTGTACTATCTTCTTTACAATGATGTTTACTTCATTTTTCCATACTTGATAGCTTTTATAGCTCTGCTGCTTAGTTTAAATTGTAAATTAATATTCGTGATATCCTATTAACTTAAATTAATAGCCAATTTTAAAATATGCTTAGACTGCTTAGTCTAAATACACTTTTTTTATATTGACTTGCCCTATAATATTTAAATACCAAAATATGATAGATCAAGAGCTCATTGATACAGGTAATGCATGTCGTAATGCTTGATAAGATTTTCAAATGAATGGCTTTTGCTTATTATTTAATTTTTCTTGCACTTTTAGTTTAATTAAGAGAATGATTGTATTCACTCTTACTTTCTCTTTTAAATGGTTTTGTAATTATTAAATTATAAATTGCTTGAGTTATTTTTACCTGCCTATCTTTGCATATCTATGTTGTGATCACTTATTTTGTAATTGCTTGGGTTGAATGAGTGGATTATATTGATTTCTTGTGTTGTTATTATACTTGTAATATTTTCATGAATATTCTATTGATCTCTTTTTATAGTTTTATTAACTTAACATTTACTCATAAAAAAACTTGGCCACTTAGTATTTATATATGATTAGTTTTCTTTTAATTGAGTATTAGATGTTAATGGAACATCCCAATAATTGGATTAGTCTTCTATCTAATTATTGGGGTCATTACATGCCCAACCCTCCCCAAAGGGATGTTAGGCTGCCATTAAAATGAAAGCAACAAGAAATGCTAAAGCCCTGACATGGCTTTTATAAGAAGACGAAAGGGATACAAGTTAGAGTATAATACTAGGAAACATTTGTTGCATTTATCTTAACCTCTTCTTTGTTAAATCTCCTTGGCTCCTTGCTCACTGTGCTTCTCCTCTTCCTTAGATGCAACTTTCTCCTCCTTTGGGGTATAGGACTCTACTCAATATCTTCTATAATAGCCTTTAAGATCAAGAGCTCAAAAACTGAAATTAGGAACCTTCTTCAAGTCATTATTCTTCCTTTTTATAACCCATCAATTAACCACCTAGCATTTAACACAGCCATCCATTCTCCTTCTTGAAAGTTAAATTTTCATTTAAGCTTTATTTTTTTATTCCCTTAGTAATAAAGGAGTTTTAAATATATGCAATCAATATATGCTGTGGGTGGTGGAAGAATTAGTTATATTTACTTTCCTGATGCTGACTAGGAGGCTATTTCAAAGCAAAAATACAGTGGGCGCTACAATACGCTATGACGCCAAGCTTTCATCCCATCTAGCGCTGCGGCGTGCTCTAGCGCGAGCTCTTGGGTTAGGTCCACTGAAGGGTTCTACGACGCACTGTAGAGCCAAGCTCTTGAGAAGTTATCTACCACGGTGCGCTATAACACCTGGCTCTTAAGAATTTATCTGTTGTGGCACGCTGTAGCATGCTGTGGCGCATTATAGCATTGAGATCTCGAGAAAATATCTGCCATAGAGCGATGTAGGTTCTGACTCTCAAAAATTTATCTGCTGCGGTGCGCTGTAGCGTCGAGCTCTCGAGTTTATGCTGTCAAAGCATGCTAGAGCTCATGGCTCTCATAAAATTATCCTCCACGGTGCACTGTAGCGCCAGGCTCTCAAGAATTTTCTCGTTATGGCACGCTGTAGCGCTAAGCTCTCGGGTTTATTTCTGCCAAGGCACGCTGGAGTGCCTGGCTTTTGGGAAATTATCTACCACGGCACGTTATAGCGCCTATTGACAAATATGATGATTATGATTTCCAAGCATACAATGTAGTAGAAGTGTTTAATAGTGCACTCAATTGAAAACTGGGGTTGCGTTGATGGTTACCGAGCAAACATAAAATCACAAAACCACAAGGAATAGATCACAACACAAGCATGCAAGATAATCACAAATATGCAAACATCGAAACATAAAATTTTACATGGAAAACTTAATAATGAGAAAAACTACAGAACTACACCACACAAAAAATTTTCGCTTTGAATCTTATAATATATAGAGTTTCAAAGAGATTAAGATGTAGAGGAGAGGAAGCAGCCACCACCTGGAGTATCTTCTTCAACATGCAAGAGCTCCCTTTCACTGTAGCTTCCTAAGGTTTTCACCTTGGAACCTCCTCCTCACAGCAGCCAAAGCCTCCAATTAAAATGCCAACACACATAAGAAACTACACCACATATTCCCTCAAGTACCCAACTCAATTTCAGACCCCAAAAGGTCTAAAATACCCTCCAAATTACTTAGGGTAAAACTTAAACTGGAGCAGAATTTCATTAAGCACTGCGCGCACCATAGCGCCTGGGCTTCGGGTAGCCGAGTGCCAGGGTGCGTTATAGTACCCTGGTCTCTGTTTACATGCCGCTGCGGTGCGCTGTGGTGCCCTCTTATCGAGATGACTGCCGCTGGGGTGCGCTGCAATGCTGGATTCTGCTATTATGCATTGCAGCATCTAATTTCACTGCAATGTACTGCAGCGCCTGCTTCTTGGTCTACTGGTCACTGAGGCACGCGATAGCGCTTTTGTCTCGGGTGAGGGAGTGCCAAGGCGCACTGTGGCATGCCACGATGCCCGACAGTGCTTATGTTGTTGCTGGACTTTACACCTTATTTTGAATCACCTCGAAACTCCCAAAAGCACCATTAGCATCTCCATGATGAGATAAATGTTCTCCACAACATAACAGCGCCTAACTCTCATGAATTTGAGCACTGTGATGCACTGTAGTGCCACTCTATACCCATTTTTCTCCTTGATAAAAAATGTAGCTTTTATTCCTGAAATGCTACAAAAATACAAATCAAAGCATAACTAATCCTATGAAAAAAAATAATTCTTAACACTAAACTACCTATATTTATTGGGTTCATCAGAACTTATGATCCTAAAACTTCTTAGACTATATGAGTTGATTAAAAGAATTATTTGAGTGCCATGATGTGGCAGCCACCCCTTAATCATCTAAGATTAAGTGGTGGTCGTCATCGGACAATCGTTCACTTAGCATTGGACTATGAATAATCATTTACTAATTCATTGATAAGGGAATGATATGCCCCAAGTAGAGCAAATGAGGCAATCACTAAATGAACATACTAAAATATCAGAGTGCAGAAGAAAGTACAAAAGTAATAACATCCATACATCCATGATAAAATAAAGAACTGTACAACTCAGAATAAATATGTAGGAAGGAAAATACAATTTAGAACATGTATTATTACAAAGCATTTAAAAGTTTTAATAACATAAAGAAAAAACACTCGATCCTCACAACAAAATATAAAGAAACTAAGGATTTACATCGGCACGCTCCTCCTCCTGAACAAGCTCTTCAGAAGGTCCAACCTCAAATAACTCAGAGTTTGCCATTGTCAGTATCACAATGATAGGGCCCCAGCCAAAAGAAAAGAAAATATAATTAGACAAAATGTCTAAGTACATTTTAGGCTAAGCATTTTATAAATTAAATGATATCACAAATATTTAAGAAATTTAGGAGCAGTAAAATAATGAAGAAAGTGGTGTAATTTATAATTAACTAATTATAACTTAAACAAAGTGTGAAGTAAGCACATACCTTAACTCAAGCTGCAAAAAATGTTATGCAATATAATAATAAAAATCTACTAAGTACAAGAAAAATCTAAAGTAATATGATCAATTCTATATATGCTGGTTTGTAATACAAATTTAAAATATAGAATTGCAATAAAAGCATAACACCCTAACCTGCTTTCATATGTAAGCAAAACTACTAAATATGCACAAATTTATAGGAATTCTATAAATACTAAAATACTATAAATAAATAAAAGTGATGTATAAAGAAATAAGTTGAAAATATAAAGTGAAAACACTATCTCATGTGGGCATATTTTTACTTAGTCCTGCCATAAAGTAAATACCACTTAATTCCTTCTGATCATCGAAGAGAAATATCCCAGATTAATTACCACCTTATAGGAGAAATATCTTAGATAAAATATCACCTTCTAGGAGAAATAACTTAGATAAAATATCACCTTCTAGGGGAAATACCCTAAATAAAATATCACCTCAAATAGGCCATCATACTATAAAGGCAGGACAAAGTCAATTAGCACTAAACAAACTCAGTGATATCACTTGTTTCCTAACTAAATCATTCTATCTAATCTGAACTTATATAAGTTTAGGATCTCTAACATCCAACTATCAAGTATAAATCCAGAATATTGGTCCTATTAAGTTAAAAGAAATTAGAACTAATCAAGTTCTAACACATATCAATAAATAATGCTTATTTAGGTTTAAATAATAAATCAAACGTCCTATTTGATGATTTTAAATAATCCCAAGCCAATCTTGATTTACAAATCAAAATTGGGAGATTAATATGTTAAACTTTAAATATTGAAGTGTAACTTTTTAATCTAATAGGTTCCAACACTAATGGTATAAAGTTGTAACGCCCCACCTTGTCACTGCACGCAAAAGGTATAATAGATCGGCGGCGGAGCGGCGCGCTACTCGGGATGAATAAACAACCACAGCATCTTCCCAAATAGGTTAACTAAAATTAGCCACATTGAAGGGCTGCTAACTCGAACCCAAGAGTAGGATCGAGAGTCAATACTTAATATAAGTGTAGGACAATAGCTTAAGTATTAGAGAAATACGTACATTGGATTTAAAGAGGTATATATGAATCCAATATACGTATCAATATATAAGCATTTCCAGTATCCTGATCACATCACAATACTAAGTGTAATAGTAGAATTACAGAGTGCAGAAGCTAAAACAAAACATCCAGAATATATTCATCACAGAGCAGTAAAAAACATTTGTCTCAGAAAAGAAAAGTAAAATACATCCAGAATTATTACAAATTAATTTAAACGATGCAAAAGTAAAGTCTAAATGAAGTACTAAAGGTAGAAACTAAAGAGAAAGAGATGGAAGACAGATCCACTAGGGCTCCACGTACTCCTCCTGGATCTCCTGTAAGTCCTTTTGCACTGTCTCTACAAGTTGCTTGGGATGTAGCAAATTGCCAGATCCCAAAAGTACCCCGTGTTAGACAAGAAGTCTAACACATGCAACTAAACTAAGATGTACTAAAGTAAATACACATAAACAGTAAAGTAAACAAAACTTATAGAAGGCAATAAAACACTGAACCATTGAAAAATGTAAACACTAAATAAGGTAAAAAGGAACTAAAAGCTGAATGCTGAAAGTAAGTGAAAATATCAAATGCTTAGAAACCAAGGTAAAAATGTCCCATGCTGTACTATATGTCATCGGGATAATGCATCTGAATATGCCACAACATGGTATACCACAGATATGTAACAGATCTATCACTGAAATACTATGAGTCGTATGGTCCAATGTATACATACACCTAGTTGGGAAGTCAGTACGGTGATGCTGATGCATCCTGAAATTCCTCAGTCAATATATGCAATATTCTGTAACCTATAATTCATTACTGATACTCATATGTCACCACTAAATCATTCATCATGCTCATGCTCATATTTATGCCCATGCTTCTATGATATATGAGGAAAACTTAGAAATCTATAAAACTTTGAATGCCAATGATGAATTCAAGGCCTCCACTATGTAGAATCCTGCTAAAAGGATTTTGACTCATAGCTTCTAGAACGATAATAGGTTAAAGTTGAAGATTTACTTAAAAATCATTAGATGGGATGATTGTATACACATATTTAACACGTTATAAGAAATGTGGTTCTTAAAACATAGTTTGATTAAGCCACCATAACGAAGCGGTCTTCAATAGGAGGCATTGCCTATTGGCGATTTGTATCTTGAGCCAAGTTATTAAGATGCCTAACTCACAATCACACTCAGTATCTTAAAGAAGGTAATTCTAAATATTTAGTTTGTTTGAGCCACACCTATTGAAGCGATCTTCGCTAGGAGGTATCGCCCGTTAGCGATTTGTATTTCAATCAAACTAAGGAATGAGTCCCTATTTAATACACTCTTAGTCTTAGGAGATTTACTCTAACGGGACTATATTCATCTAATCCCTCGAGATAGCACCTGCTCATAAGTCCACATTGGAGTAAATCAACTAATCCTGAATACTACTGAAGAAATCTAGTACTATGGGTATACCATACTACACCAACCAATAACCTAGGTTCATACAACTCTATTTAATAAATAAGGATTTATTAAGATTATAAATTTCTATGCTGAATAGGTAAGTCCTATACAAGGCTTCAAACAAAATGTGATCAAGATCATTCAATATAGATTCTACCACAAGGAAAGGTATGATTCTAATATCTTAAGTGATTCTTACCACGAAGGGTTAAGATCAACTTCTAAGATTAAAGGATCATCTCAGCTTCTACCTCAATGAGTTATACAAAAATTCTCCTACTTCAATGTATATTTAAATCTATATCTTAAAATATTTCAGAGACGATCTTATGATAAGTTACTTAGGATCTCACACTCTTACTTCTAATGCTAACCTTCTAAGTTTTACTTATCATTTAGGTTTAGAGTGATCACATTAGATGATTAAGTCATCTGATCATAACTTATGCTAAGATTATGGGATTTAAATCAAGGATGTTATTAGAGTTAGATCACTTGTTCAATCAATATGATTCTATTAATATTCTTATGGTAATAGTCTTATTTAGGAGAAAATTAAGGATCTAAAGTTTAGATTCAGATTAAGCAATTACATAGCTTTATTATTAACCTTAACATGTCTACTCCAAATGTTTAAGATCAATATCAAATTAGATGCATTATTGGAATAGTGACAATTGCATTATCTTATAATCAATTCAATTTAATTAAATTTAAGAGTTTGGATCTTAATCAAATATATTAGGGTTTAACCCCTTACTCATGTCTAATCAAGATCAAATGTTTATTTATAAATCGATGCCAAATCAGTGAATTTAGGATGTATTATTGGTGGCAATCTTAGACCTAGATCAAGTCTTAATAACTTGATCAAAGTCTTAAGATTTCTTAAGGTTTTTCTATTAAGAGGTTTAAGTTCTCAATTTTAGATTTATTCAATTTATACATCATAAATTTGCATGCATGATTTCAATACATTTAACTTACTTTTATGAATCATATTAATAGAAAAATTTAGAAAATAGAAAGTAACTAGTGCTAATCAAACCCTAAATCAATCCAAAATGATTAGCACATAAATACAAATCCAACCACCAAAATTTTATGCAATTTGGCACATAAGTTCTAGTTTACCATACAATTAATCAGAGACTAAGTTTGCTAAGATCCAATGGTTACAAGCCTTAATTTTTACTAATCATGGTTTAACAAGATTAGGGCATAAGTTGAAATACAAAAATTAGAAAAATAAACTACTTAGCGTATTTATTTTACTAATCATAAGGAAACTAATGACACCCTAATAATGCAATTTGGATAAGTATTCATGTTAATCAACCTTAATCAAGATCTGCAATAATTAGTCAAAAATGGAAAATCTAACCATTAAATGTTCAATATTATTTTATATTCAGATCCCTGAGAATTTTTGGATTAATTTTATGTATATTATAGGTGTGTGGACCAATGGATTAAAAGTTATTCAATTAATACATTATGTATTTTTTCAAATTAAATTTTCCTATGATTTGATTAATTGGATTATTTTCCTTAAGGAAAATAATTAATCGGATTTTAATTAAAATGGGTTCGGCCTGAATCCAAAAGGCGCGGGTCGGCCGGGGTTCGAAGACCCGGGACTATCGCATCGCACGGGTCATGGGTCGGCCCGACCCGCACAGGGGTTTCATCCCTGAGCCTCCATCCTAACGGAAGGACCTGATTAGGGGAACCCTAATCGGCCAATTCTAGCACATCCCGACCACGGCACGACTAACCATTAGTCGCTACACATTCATAGTGGTCAGGCGCGTCGAAGGGGACGCGAAGCCCTCAGTGAGGCGGTCTGGATCGGCCAGACCCTACTCACCTGAGAGCTCCCACAATAGGGCTACTGTGGGGAGACAATTCTCCTCACAGAGGCCATGCCAAACCCAGGGCTCGATCCCTACACCTTCAAGGAGGTTAGACGGATCGAAGCCCCTTGGTATGAGGGTTTGAGGTGATTAGGAATGCTGGGAGCTTACTCACCTGAGGCATTCCTTAAGGACTTAACCCGATCGATCAATTCGATCGGGGCTAGCTCACGGCTCAATTACGATAGCATTAGGTTTGATTCGACAATACACAGTGATACGAGTCAAATGGAAGGGAGTCTGAGCCCAATTGGCTTAGACTGAGCAAGAGGGGTACCTGGTTAATCGGCTGAGCTCAGGGTGATCGACTGAGGGTTCGACTGGCCTTAGCTGAGCTTTTAGACGCTGCAAAGGATCCTGAACTCCAAGAGCGCTTATTATCAGCAGTTCGAGAGCTCCTGGGATCGCCTAGAGGAAGCTTGCGGACTGGCAATGGCAGAAGAATGATCGAGCTCAATTGATCAGCAAGGATCAAA
This sequence comes from Gastrodia elata, assembly GCA_016760335.1. Taxonomy (NCBI): domain Eukaryota; kingdom Viridiplantae; phylum Streptophyta; class Magnoliopsida; order Asparagales; family Orchidaceae; genus Gastrodia; species Gastrodia elata. The sequence goes on from CM028682.1 coordinate 30,594,354, forward strand.
TGGAGCAATGTTGGGGCTATTTATAGCCTTAGCAAGGAAGTGGGGAAGTTTTTAAAGAGATGGATCAGGCTGGGGAGGCCCGAGAGATCGGGCCATGGCCGAGCTCTCGAATTTCCAATTCGAGCTCGGTCAGGTCACGAGGCCCAATTCGGGCTCCTTGCGAAGAAGGGGGAGGTTGTAAAGGTCTGCTAAGGTGGATGCGTGAGTAGGAGACAGGCTCGGCAGCTGGCAGTACGAGGGATCTTCCCTATCGAGTGCGGGCGAGAGGAAGACAAAGCTCCACAGTCGCGGGACGGTCCGGAGCCGTCTGATTGATCAATCAAAAAGACGCAACGGTCCTGATCCTCCAGATCCTAACGGCCAGATCTGATTGAATCCGCATCGTCGGATTCATGGGATGCATCCAACGGTAGATCCGTGGTTCCGCTGGATCTAATCATAGCTGTCCATTAGATAAGCGCGACTGTTAGATTTGCGGGACTCTGCTATCGCTCAACCCGGGCTCCGTAGTGGATCGCCCACGATCCGCACAGGGGATCCTGGCTGTTAATTTAGTTTAAAGGTATATTTGCATTTCAGAAAAATTTGGAACCCTTTTATGCAATTAATCCATTTTAATTAAATGTGAATTATGGCCTAAATGATTTTCAAATTGCACCAAAGTTTCACCCCTAGCTAATTTGGGGTCGGGAATTCAAAAATGCAATTAGATTTTAGTTCTGAGATCAAAATATTTTAAGTCTAATCTAGGGCATCTAGACTAATCAAAATATGATTTTGGACTTAGAAAAGTCCATTGGACTTCAAATTTTCATAATAGGCTTGATTTGATGTTTTATAAGTAATGATATTGAAATTAAAGATTGATTAAGCTATACATATAGCAGGATAACAACCTAGGGTTGTTACAAAAGTTAAATCCAATTCTCACGAGCTATAATTGAGGCTATCTTATTAAGCAAAAATCATGCTTAATAAGACAGATCTCTAAAATTAAACTAAAGATAAAATACAAAATAATTATGAATAAAAGATAAAATTCTAGAAAACTATAAAATCAAGGTTTTATCCATTAAGTAACCCATCTACTTAATAAATGAATTTAACCTAAATTTCTAAACTAGTTCCTAAGAAATAAAATCCTAAAGATTTAAAAGAAAGTCATAATGAATAGATTTAGGATAAAGAGAGGATTTAAGCTTTAATTTTAATCTTACTTTATGATATAATTATCTTATGGAAGGCATAAGATGAACTAAATTCACCTTATAAGACTTAATTTAGGACTTGGAGATTTTTAAGTAAATTTTTAAGGTCTCCATTAAAATGATAATTTAATGAATTTAAACATCCTAAATTGATCTCAAAATGGTCATAACACTATTTTTAGAGATTATATTATGATTTTAATGTTTAAGGATACTTAAACCTAAATATAGGCAAAATGACTATTTTGCCCTTACCTAAGGATTAAAAAATCAACTTTATGAATTATGACTCTAAATTAAAATTTATTAATAACAAATGATTACTTCTATCTAATATAAAGATAGACAGTAAGTACACAAAATTTGGATAATTATTAAGCCTTGTGAGCTCAATTTAAGGAAATTGACTTATAAGGGTAATTTGGTAATTTCTCCTAACGAAATCTAAATTTTTTATCAGTTTATTAAATTTTACTATCTAACGGTTCCATAAAACCTAAAGTTATTAAATTATGATGTTAAATGGTCAAGTTATGGCCAAAACAAACTGAGGGTTCAAAAATGCAAATTAGGATTTCTTAAATAGGGTCAAAAATCTAACTTTTTCATTTGATGTCTAAATTTAGCAAACTCAGTAGCTATAACTTTCCTATAACCCACTAAGTACTTTAACTAGGAGTAAACCCAAATTGGACCTCATTTTGTTAAGTTTTAGCAGTGATTAGTGAGCGATTAGTAAAATTAATCATAGAATCACTAAACCAACTACTCTCCTAGGTTCTAATCTGCTTTAGGAGTTATCAAAAACTTAAATCATCCAATTTGGATTACTAAATATGTTAATATTCATTAATCAAGTTTTGGAGTAATTAGAGTTGATTAAGAGATCTAGCCATCAAATCCTAAATATTTTTGTAGTTTTTTTATTATTAGGTTTGCCTGATCAAAATAGTATATTAGAAGATCTAATTTGGATCTCAATTATCCAAATTATGGTCAATTGAAGTTCTAGGGTTAATTAGGGTAATTAGGATTAGGTCCTAAAAGTGATTAAACAAACCTTAACCAAAATAATTAAATATGTACTACTAGATTAATCTAGAGATTCTCCTAATTACTTTAAGACTCATATTGGCTATACTTCGATTAGTGGGTGCAAAGTTATGAGCCATGGAAGATTAGGGTTGTGTACTAAAAGTGATTGAGCTAATTATTATTCAAACAAAGAAATTGATACTACTAGAACATTCATAAGGATTTCCTGATTAATATGAGACCCATATTGGATATGTTTGGGTAAGTGTGTGCAAAGTTATGGCTAGTTGAAATTTTAGGATTAATTATGTCATTAAGTAGGCTCCTAAATATCACTAGGTGAAATATAGCTCCTATGGAAATTTTGACAGTACCATATTGATCCTTATTTTTTACTGATCAAAATGACATATAGGTTTAATACTTATGCATGTTTAAAGTTTAGGTTTAATAATAAAATTTAATTTATCCTAATAGAATTATATATATGCATATAATTATAAGATTTAGTTAAATCTACAGATTACAACATGGCGGCGGGTCCCACACTCCAGCAGATAGGATATGCAGAGATGAGGGGCTCCACGCCAGCAAGGTGGGCTCCCACGCCGAAATGAAGGAGGCCACGCGGTGGATGCACGGACGGGCGGGTCGGGTCGGTCCCTAAATGACCTAAACAAAGACTCTTTGGCTTCTCCTCCTTCATAGATGAGACAGAAGGCATGATTAGGGTTAGGACAAACTGAATCAAAATAGGCATACGAGGTTTCAATCGCTAGCTATTCTACTTCAGGATCACCATAACTGCAAAATGAAATTCAAATTTGAAGCTTAAAATACTATAGGAAGTTGGTAAGGGTACATTTGGTTCGGTGATCACTGAAATTAAGGTTTGATTGAGGACCTCCTTTGCTTCGGTGAGACTTGAGGAGTAGTGAGTTCAGAAAGTTTATAGTGAATGCCGGTGTTAATTTGGCATTCAAACAAGTTAATGGATGCAAGAGCGGCGACCGATGTGCGTAGGCAGGTGCTGCATGCCGCGTGTGGTCTTGCGGCATGCATTGAGTTGCGATCGATAGAGTCGAGGAGATGGTGCCTGAGCCGTCGGATTGTGATCGTTTCATCGCACGGTCTGGATCGGGCCGACCGGTTAACGGGTCGGACCCGTTAAGCTTAATGGATATCGAATGCGGGAAGCAGCGTAGGATCCGGCCCGATAATCCTGAAGCGGGTTCCACCAGCCGGTTAAATAATAAATAATTTAAATAATTAACTTTAAATTTTCTTATTTCAAATTGGACTATTAAATGAATTCCGAAAAATCCCAAATTTTCACTCTTAGCTAATTGAGAGGTGAGGAACGAAACGGTGAAGATGGATTTTTGATTCGACAAGTATTTGAATTTCCTAATTTTTCGGTATTTTAAATATATTAAAATATTTGCCAAAAATCCAACGACTTCCAAATGCATCCAAAATATCACCCCTAGTTAATTTGGGGTGATAAGAGCAATGGTGAAGTTAGATTTTTAATTTGAGATCAAATTAAATAGGTCAAACTATAGGATTCTTAAAATTCTCAAAATCAAGATTTGATTCATTTGACTCATGATTTAGACTAGGTTATTGTCGTGAACTCCTAATGTAACAACCCAGGTTGTTACTTAGCTCAATTAAGACTAATTTAAGTCTTAATTAAGGTTCTAAGTCACTAATTAAGTAATTTAGAACTTATCTCAGAAACCTAGGTCAAAATCTGAAGTCTACTGAGTCAAATCAGAAATTCTGGAAAATCCCAAATCCTAAGAATTGACTTTTTATATAGACCTCAAATTGAAAATCTGACTTCGTCATTGCGTTCAGAACACCCAAATTAGCTAGGGGTGAAATTTTGGAGGCATTTGGAAGTCGTAGATTTTTTCGTCAAATATTTTAATAATATTTAAATACCCCAAATAATCAAATAAATAAATAATCATCGAAACAAAAATCCGAGTGTGCCGTTGTGTTCCTCACCCTTCAATTAGCTAGGGGTAATTTATTGAGAATTTTTAAAATGCATTTAATAGGGTAAATTTAATTAATTAAATCTGTATAAAATGAATTAATTAATAATATTTAAATACCCCAAATAATCAAATAAATAAATAATCGTCGAAACAAAAATCCGAGTGTGCCATTGTGTTCCTCACCCTTCAATTAGCTAGGGGTGATTTATTGAGAATTTTTGAAATGCATTTAATAGGGTAAATTTAATTAATTAAATATGTATAAAATGAATTAATTAATAATATAAATTTTTAAGTATTAACGGCGCCGTCAGCTGGAACGTAACGCCGTCGCCCTAACTTCTTTCCGCGCTATTCAAACGGACGGATCAATCGATCCGTCCGATCTCGCGATCGGACGGTCGTCGCTTCTTCGTCCCCGAAGAAGCTCCGCGTGGCAATGGCGCGACGGGTTGCGCCCTATTACTATCCCAGCGCATGCAGATCCCTTATCCACCGCTTAAACCCCTCCATAATTACTTCTCTTGACTTTAGCCAGTGAGCACTTTGATCAATTGCGTCGAGAAGCTGCATTGGAGCCTCGGATCAAACCCTAAGTTCTGAACCGTGGAATTTCAGGCACCTCTATCTTTCAATCTACGCTTCCAAACACTTAATTTTTTTGTTCGCATGTTGATTTCATAGTCCTGATTGAGTTTTGAGCAGACCCGATTGAGTCGATCAGGTCGGGTTAACCCGGATTTGTCTAAGTTGCAACAGTAGAAACCGTTACCCCTTCTTCTCGCCGAGCGTAGTGACCTAGGGTTTGATATTGCCGGAGTTGTGTGCCTTCTCAGGCGACGTTTAGGGTGCCAATCGAAAGGTCTCTTCAAGACCTTTCGATCGGTATAAAGCTCGTCCTCCGCTGTCGGCGATTTCGCCGCCGTTTTCGATGCCCTAGGCGCTGCTGTCTGAGCGGTCGCGCGAAGACGAAGGACCCTCCCTTCGGGTTGGACCGGGTCGGCCCGGGCCCAGCCCAGAACCCGTGACCCATGGCACTTCCGTTGACACGGCGGGACCCACCGCGCAGCGCGCCAGCCAATCCTGGCGCAACGCGTGTCCAGCTTTGATGCCGTCTGAGCTGTGGGGCCCGCGATCTTCTGCCCAGCCAATGATGGCCCGTCATGTGTCCTGCTGATATTAATATATAACATTATATAATTAAAAACGTTATTTAAATAAACAAATTTATATATTAATAATAATAATAACAAAATTATTAATACAATTAAACAGAATTTAATTAATCAATTAAATCAAATCTTTAAATCTTAATAACTCATAAAATACACATCCAAATTATGCAAATGAATATACCATTTTGATCAGCAAAAATAGAGGAATATTTTGGCACTGCCAATTTTGCATTTGGACTTATATTTAGCAAAGTGATATTTAGGGTTTATTTAAGTTAAATTAAATGTCACAAATCTTATTAGCTCATAACTTTGTGTAGATTGATCCAAATATACCCAATATGGTCTTAAAGTGATCAGAAAACCCTAAGGATTAATTTGATAGTATTCATCTTGCTGTTTGGATTAGTTCTTGCCTAATCACTTTTAGGTCCTAACCCTAATTATCCTATTTAACCCTAGAACTTCAATTGATCATAACTTGGTCAATTAAGCTCCAATATGAATGATCCAAATATCAATTTAGATCAGAATAACATAATTAATAGTAATCTATAAAAATATTTTAGATCAAATGGTTAGATTTGCTAATCATCCTTAATTACCCTAAATATTGATTAGTAAATATTAGCAAATCCATTAATCCAAATTGAGTGATTTAAGTTTTAGAGGATTTCTAGAGTCATTTAGAATCTATCTGTAAGGTTGGATTAGTGTTTGAGTGCTTAATTTTGCTAATCACTCACTAATCACCATAAACCCTAATAAGGTCATAACTTAGTCAAATTAGATCCAAATTGAGTCTACCACATGTCATGGTGATCAGTGGAATAATTGTAAGCCATAGCCATAAATTTTACTCAATTTAAACACTAATTGACAAAGTTAGGATTTTGACCCTTAATTAAGGATCCCTTAATTAAACCTTATAACCCTAACTTTTGTATTGGCCATAACTTGGCAATTACTTATCAGAATTTAGCAAATTTAGTTCTATGGAAAGCTTAGCCAGTAAAGAATAATAATCTGAAAGAAAATTTAACTTTTATATAGCCAAATTCCTAATTTGCCCTTATGAGTCAAATTCACTAACTTGATCTCATATGGCTTAATAATCACCCAAAATTAATTTAGTTGCTGTCTAATCTTACATTAGACAGTAAGAAATACTTTCCAAAACAAAATTTTAGAATTTAAGCCCTAGATCAAAATTTGATCTTTTGAACCCTTAAGTAGGAGCAAAATGGTCATTTTGCCCAAATTTAGGGTTTAGCCTTTAAAAGCCCTAGATTCAGTTTCTAATCACTGAATTCAGTAAATAGAATGATTTAGAACTGAAATTAATCAAATCCAAGTCTAAATTAGATTTTGATTAAAATCTCAAAATTTGCTCCTTAAGGAAAATTTCCTGAGTCTTAAGTGAGTGTTTCATCTTCCTAAATCATTCTTAGATTTTTCCTTAGGTCTTTATAACATTAATTAGGATGTATGTCTTGAGAGATAATCTTAGTAATTAAGAGCTTTAATTCCTAAGATTAAGAATAGATCTTAAGTTAGAATTCATCTATTGAGAAAATTGGGTTACTCAATAGGTGAAACCTTGAGTTTTCTAGTTTATAGATTTTCTTAGTTTATTAAATGATTATTTGATATTTGAACTTTAGAACTAAGAATAGAGATCTATCCTAATGAATTTGATTTATCATTAGGATTTGCCTTAACCTAATTTGTGAGTTTTGGGTTCTAAACTTAGACCCTTAGATTATACCTTTAGATTAAGTGATTAGACCCCATCATCTGGAGTCTAATTCTTAATCTTTTCATCTTGATTTGGCTAATCAAGATGAGGTTGGGATGAAATAAATTACAAAATTAGGTCGATGATTTATTCACTTTAACCAAATAGTCATCTTTTGATTAAGTTATAGTTAGGACTTGGCCAGTCCTAATTATCTTCAACTAGTAGGATTCGTGATTCTAAGTTACAGAACATGTAAGAATTGATGATTCTGAAACTTATGTAACTTAGAGTAGATAGAACGAATAAAGTAGACAACAACGGATATCACCTGTGTTTTTGATAGAGTTTCTTGCTCACTTTGATTTTGATGCTTCGCATTCCTTGATTTTGAGCTTTATACCTTGAACATATATTATGTACTTAAGATATTTGATAAATATCTTATGTTAATTTGGAACATTCATAAGCAACATTATGTTTTCGTTTCACAAGTGGTTTGTAAGGTGTAGCTTGATTAGTATACCTCTTCGATCAACCCGTTCGGGTCGGCAACCTTTCGAGGGTTTAATGTCCGATAGTCTATGGCCATGCCTAGTCCGAGTGATAGGATGGATAGACTCTTGCCATACTGACTCAAGAGTTAGGATTCTGATATGGTTATACTAATTCAAGTACACTTACATTCGGTTCTGACTTAGCTCATCAGGCTAAGAGTTTTCAGTGATGTTCAGTTCAGAGTTTCTTAGGTCATCAGGCTAAGATTTGCTGAGTATGTTTTCAGTATGAGTGACTTAGACAATCATTGCAGTTTTTAATTTTCGGTTACTGTTTCACCTTGCATATTCTGTACTTCTGTACTATTTTACTTATAGTTTTCCTGTACTATATAGGATGCTAGTTTTACTTATTGGTTTTATATGTACACATAGGATGTTAGTTGTTTTCAGTTTTAAACTATTCAATTTCTGTATGTTACCTAGCATAATCTGTTTGATCATAAGCATATTTAGGTTGTATTTTCTTTACAGTTTTATTTAGTCTTTCTTTTTCTTACCTGTCTTTGTTGTAGTTGCTCGGAGGAGGTATGTGCTTACTTCCTATTTGCTTAGTTATAAACTGTAGTTTATAACTTATTACTGTTCTTTTGTACGCTTTCTGCACCTTTTTGCTTCAGTACTGGTTTATGGTGATATTCAAGTAACTTAATAAATTTGTTTACCCTAAAATGTGCTTAGATAATAGTCTAATCAGTTTTTCTTTTGTTGGCTGGGGCCCTACCATTATGAAACTGATAATGGTAGGTTCTGAGTTTGTTAGAGCAGCTGATCCAGTAGAGTGCTTACCATTTGAGGACTAGCCCGTTCTTGAAGATTTATAGCTTTAGCTTTCTTTCTTTCAGTGAGATTGAGAGTTCTTTTCAGTTCTCATTAAACTATTTTAAATTGTTGTAATAATATATGTTTAACTTTTCTTTTCAGCTCTTTACTTATTCTGTATTGTTGTATTTATACTGTATGAATGGATGTTATACTTTTATTGCTTCCGCACTCTGAGTTCTTGTATGATCATTTAGTGATGGATTCTGGGATGAATGGCAAAGTCTTTAGTTAAGTTGGATTAGAATGTGTGTCTAATCTAATTTTAAGTGGGGACCTTATCATTTGGTGACCCCTCCACCGTAATCATATTAACTTAAGAGTTAACAGGACCACGGTGGGGCAGGGTCGCCACAGTTGGTATCAGAGAATTCCATAAGATGTCAGATTAGAATTTGCATTCCTTTCTACCTAATGGACTGTTCTTCTGCCACTTGATGACTAAATGAATACTTGAATTAACAACCATCACATTATGAGTAGAACTCAGAATAAGTTAAGTTATTAAATAATTATAAGAGATGATAAACCATAAATATCAAATTATGTATATATATATGCTCAACAAATCTAAGAAGAATGATTATAATTGTAGGAATAAAAGATCATCTAGGAATGGCATTCATGACATACTTAAAGGAATTCGAGACTATTTGGAAATATGAACATAAGTTAGGAAAGAAGCAAGGAAGAACTATTGAAGGAGTGTCAAAACAAGGATCACAAGTAATAAATAAATTACTAAAAGAAGGCATCTATAGAGGCCTTGATTTTCCAGTATTAGCCAAGGAGTGGCTCGCGAGAGTTGACCATATATTCGGTGTTATGGAGTGGCCTAATCACATCAAACTAGAAGTGGTGCTATGTCTTCTGCGTATGCAAGCAAAAGAATGGTGGATTATGTCATACGAAGAATTATTTCATAAAACACAGGAGGAGCATCGTGAAGTAACTTATGAAGACTTTCATAAAGCATTTTTCACTAAGTATATAGGGTGGGAATAGTATGTAATTCATGATGTAATAAGTATGATATATTTCACTATTATAATAAAGTTTAATGATGAATAAATAAGGAATTTAATCTTTATCGTATGATTCATTTTAAGTAAGCTAAGTATACATGTTTTAATTTCAGGAAAATGAATCCTGCTACTTCTCCAAATAATACTCCACTCAACCCTCAACTGTCTGTGAGCAACGCTCCAACAATACCGTGGCCGCTTTTAATACTATTGATGAAATAACATCTTTGAGAAATATGGTTACTGCAATGCTAGAGAATCAAAATCAGCAGGCTCTAGCTATTCAAAAGTAAGTATCTGTAATACCCGCCACTAATGCCAGCACCTCTTCAGCATCTCCCGCTCCACAAGTTCCCAATACCTTTCGACAGTCTGCAGATGGGATACTTCACAGTTTCCTAAGACTAAGGCCTCCTACCTTTGAAGGATTTGAATCACCAATGGACACTCTGGCATGGCTGAAGACAATAGAGAAAAACATCACTAGCCTGGGATGTTCAAGCAACCAATCTGTAAGATTAGCCACTCACCTTCTGCAAGGAGAAGCAGAACATTGGTGGGAGCAAGAAAGGAATACACATTTCGAGGAATTCGAATTAGATGAAATAGAATGGAGCTGGTTTGTCCAAGCATTTAAGGAATCATTTATTCCACCATCCACTAAGAACATAATTGGCGAATCATTATTGAGATTAACCCAAGGAAATCGATCAGTAGCTGAATATACTTCAGAATTTCAGAAGCTTATTCGATTTTCACCTCACTTGGTTCCTACTGAAGCAGATAGATGTTTCAGATTTGAGAATGGACTCCGAGAATCCATTAAAGATCACGTAATTCCCCTACAACACACCCAGTTCGAAAAATTGGTTGAAACAGCGCGAGTTGTAGAGCATCATCAATCAGTCAAGGACATGAAGAGAAAGGCTATCAACATGAACAAATACCCTCAGAACTTCAAGCAACAATGAACAAACTAAGGAAGGGTATATCAGATGGAGACTACTGAAACATCAAGCCAAACTGCCGCTTGTAATAGGCCACATCCTTATGGAAAATGTTATCATTTTGGCAGAGTATGTTTTACTTGTGGAAGGCAAGGTCATGCGTATAGGGACTGTCGATCAAATAAAACTATTGATGGAGTAACTATTGAACGGAATCGTACAAATAAAATATTCCGTGCCACTCTCATCAATTTCAGAGAGCCTCAGAGGACTCTTATGCCACCTCCTGCTCAAGAGCAAACCCTTGCAAAGGTTCAATATGCTGCAAAACCTTCAAACCCAAATCAATCAACAGCTCAGACATTTGACAGCAGACCTGCTGGAAATGCAAGAGTGTACAATCTCACTCCTGTAGAAGTAGTATAAGACAACAACGTAGTCTCAGGTACAATTTGCAACTTTTGTATTTCTTACTGAATTAGAACTTCCTAAAATTTGTATTTTTATTAGGCACCCTATACTTTAAAGATGAGCCCTGCAGTATATTGTTTGATATTGGGGCTAGTCATTCATTTATCTCTGAAAATTTTGCTAAGAGATTAGGACTACCCTGCTATAAACTTGCGAAGATCTTAAGTGTTGAACTTCCTTCTGGAGCCCAACTTAGTGCGAACAAATTCTGTGATGTTCAAATACCAATCAATAACCATACCTTCCAAGCCAAGTTAATTATGCTACCTATAGTAAATTTCGATATTATACTAGGCATGAATTGGCTTAGTATGCATAACGCTACTATTAATTGTCAAAAGAAGAAGGTTAGCTTGCAAACTCTAGGAGCTTCAACAACGTTTATTGGGAAGTTCAGCACTAGTAGCTCCTTAATCAACACAATTCAAGCAGAGAAAATGGTGTGCAAAGGCTATAGTTGTGTTCTGATGGTGATGATGGGTAGTAGCAAAGAAGTAACCCCAATCTCTAAAATAAAAGTTGTTAGAGATTTTGAAGATGTTTTTCCTGAAGATCTGCCTGGTTTACCACCAACCAGAGAAGTAGAATTTGAAATAAATATAGTTCCGGGGACACAACCTCTATCAAAAGCACCATATAGAATGGCCCCGAAAGAACTGCAAGAGTTAAATGAGCAATTACAAGAATTGCTAAATAAGGGGTTTATTAAACCAAGTATGTCCCTGTGGGGAGCTCCAGTATTATTTGTAAAGAAGAAAGATGGGTCTATGGGAATGTGCATAGACTATAGGGTGCTGAATAAAGTCACCATTAAAAATAGATATTCACTTCCTCGTATCGATGATCTGTTCGATCAGCTTGCCGGTGCTATAGTGTTCTCTAAAATTGATTTAAGGTCAGGGTATCATCAAGTGAAGGTAAAGGATTCAGATGCAAAGAAGACAGCGTTCAGAACGCGATATGGACATTATGAGTTTCTTGTAATGTCATTTGGTCTTACTAATGCCCCATCTCTGTTCATGGACTTAATGCAGAGAGTTCTGAAACCTTATCTAGATAAATTTGTTATAGTTTTTATTGATGATATCTTAATTTACTCAAAGACAGAAAAAGATCATGAGGAACATTTGAGAATGGTTCTGAAGAAGCTTAGAGACCATGAGTTATATGCTAAGTTCTCAAAATGTGAATTCTGGTTGAAATCTGTATCATTTCTTGGCCATGTGATTGATGCTCGTGGAATCCAAGTAGATCAGAGCAAGATTAGTGCTATTCAAGATTAGGTTCAGCCCAAGACAGTTACTAAAATTCGTAGTTTTCTGGGTCTAGCCGGATACTACAGAAAGTTTGTTAAAGGCTTCTCCCAGCTTGCTGTGCCACTTACGAAATTAACCCAGAAGGCAGTTCCATTTGTTTGGTCAGAAGAATGTGAAACTGCATTTCAGTCTATAAAGGACGCATTAACTTCTGCTCCAGTTTTAGTTCTTCCAAAAGAAGGAGTGAATTATCAGGTGTATACAGATGCATCTGGAATTGGGTTAGGATGCGTATTAATGCAAGAAGGCAAAGTTATAGCATACGCATCCCGCCAGCTTAAAACCCATGAAAGGAACTATGCTGTACATGATTTAGAATTGGCAGCATTAGTTTTTGCATTAAAGATCTGGCGTCATTATTTGTATGGAGTTCAATGCTCTATATTCACAGACCACCAAAGTCTGAAATACATCTTTACCCAGAGAGAATTGAACTATAGGCAAAGAAGATGGCTGGAATTAATTAGTGATTATGACTTAGATATCCAGTACCATCCAGGAAAAGCTAATATGGTAGCTGATGCGTTAAGCCGTCACACTGTTCTTAATAGCTTAATTTCAGAAAGTCCGTTGATGAATGAGTTTCATAAAATGGAAATTTCTCTTGCTAAGGGAAATTCAGTCAGTACCATGATATCCATAAATAATATAAAACCTACTTTTCATAGAGATGTATCAATCTCTCAAAGCAAGGATGTTGAATATTTAAACCTTAAAGTGGCAATAAAAAGTGGTCGTCGTCCAGAATTGCAGTTTAAGAAAGGTGATATTTACATGGATAATCGTCTCTGGATTCCTAAGTCCATGCAGAAAGAGATCTTGATTGAAAGTCACAATTCAGGATATCAAATTCATCCAGGGAATTCTAAGATGTATCAAGACCTAAAACAATCATTCTGGTGGCCAGGAATGAAGAAAAGTGTTGCAGAATTTGTTGCAAAATGCCACGCTTGTTGCTTAATAAAAGCAAAGCATCAAAAGCCTAGTGGCTTATTGCACCCACTAGAAATCCCAGAATGGAAATGGACTGATGTATCCATGGATTTTGTCATGGTTTGCCCCGTTCAAGATCTGGAGCTGATTCAATATGGGTTATAGTAGATCGTCTTACAAAATCTGCTCATTTTATCCCAATCCGTCAAACTGACTCAGTGGAGAAGTTGGCCAAATTATATATTAAAGAAATAGTCAGATTGCACGGAATTCCTAAAACAATTGTATCCGATAGAGACAGTCGTTTTACTTCTAAATTTTGGCAGGCTGTCCATCAAGATTTAGGCACAACTCTGGCCATGAGTACAGCATTTCATCCACAAACAGATGGCCAAATAAAATGAGTAAATCAAGTCTTAGAAGATCTCCTGTGTTTATGTATGTTGGATTTTTCAGGATCCTGGAAAGAGCATATTCCTTTAGTGGAATTTGCGTACAATAACAGTTTTCAATCAAGCATAAAAATGGCATCGTATGAAGCCTTATATGGGAGGAAATGTTCATCCCCGCTAGCATGGTCTGAGACAGGAGATACTCAATTATTTGGATCTGAGCTAGTGGAAGAAACAAATAAAAAGGTTAAACTCATTCAGCAAAGAATCAGAACAGCTCAAGATAGGCAGAGTAAATATCATAATAACCGTCATTGTCCTCTATAATTCAGCGAAGGAGATTTTATATACTTAAAATTGAGCCCGATGAAAGGAATCTATCGTTTTGGAGTTTCAGGAAAGCTCAGTCAAAGGTACGTTGGACCTTTCAAAATTTTGCAGAAGATTGGTTCAGCAGCTTATAAATTAGAGCTACCAGAAGATTTTGCTGCTGTTCATAATGTATTCCACGTTTCATCACTAAGGAAGTGCCTTCGAGATCCTTCTCATCTTATTGAACATCCTGCTATCGAAATTTAGCCTGATCTTTCTTACACTAAAAAACCAATTAAAATCCTAGATCATGATCTGAAGAAATTAAGGAATCTATCTATTCCAATGATAAAGATTCAGTGGAAGAACCAGACTTGTAATGAAGCCACCTGGGAGAAAGAGGTGGATATGCGTCAAAAGTACCCAAACCTTTTCAATTAAGGTGATTCTTCAACTCTATCTTATTTTAATTCGTTTCTTTATATCTGCTTAAATTCTTTTTCTCACTTGAGTGATGTTGAGGACGACATCGTTCTTAAATGGGGGAGTTTGTAACAACCCAAGTTGTTACTTGGCTCAATTAAGACTAATTTAAGTCTTAATTAAGGTACTAAGTCACTAATTAAGTAATTTAGAACTTATCTAAGAAACCTAGGTCAAAATCTGAAGTCTACTGAGTCAAATTAGAAATTCTAGAAAATCCCAAACCCTGGAATTTGACTTTTTATATAGACCTTAAATTGAAAATCTGACTTCGCCATTGCGTTCAGAACACCCAAATTAGCTAAGGGTGAAATTTTGGAGGCATTTGGAAGTCGTATATTTTTTCGTCAAATATTTTAATAATATTTAAATACCCCAAATAATCAAATAAATAAATAATCGTCGAAACAAAAATCCGAGTGCGCCGTTGTGTTCCTCACCCTTCAATTAGCTAGGGGTGATTTATTGAGAATTTTTGAAATGCATTTAATAGGGTAAATTTAATTAATTAAATCTGTATAAAATGAATTAATTAATAATATAAATTTTTAAGTATTAACGGCACCGTCAGCTGGAACCTAACTTCTTTCCGTGCCGTTCAAACTGACGGATCAATCGATCCGTCCGATCTCGCGATCGGACGGTCGTCGCTTCTTTGTCCCCGAAGAAGCTCCGCATGGCAATGGCGCGATGGGTGGCGCCCTACTCCTCTCCCAGCACATGCAGATCCCTTATCCACCGCTTAAACCCCTCCATAATTACTTTTCTTGACCCTAGCCAGTGAGCACTTTGATCAATCGCGTCGAGAAGCTGCATTGGAGCCTCGGATCAAACCCTAAGTTCTAAACCGTAGAATTTCAGGTACCTCTATCTTTCAATCTACGCTTCCAAACACTTAATTTTTTTGTTCGCATGTTGATTTCATAGTCTTGATTGAATTTTGAACGGACCCAATCAAGTCGATCAGGTCGGGTTAACCCGGATTTGTCTAAGTTGCAACAGTAGAAACCGTTACCCCTTCTTCTCGCCGAGCGTAGTGACCTAGGGTTTGATATTGCCGGAGTTGTGTGCCTTCTCAGGCAACGTTTAGGGTGCCAATCGAAAGGTCTCTTCAAGACCTTTCGATCGGTATATAGCTCGGCCTTCGGTGTCGGCGATTTCGCCGCCGTTTTCGATGCCCTAGGCGCTGCTGTCGGAGCGGTCGCGCAAAGATAAAGGATCCTCCCTTCGGGTTGGACCGGGTCAGCCCGGGCCCGGCCCGGAACTCGTGACCCGTGGCGCTTTGGCTGCCACGGCGGGACCCACCGCGCAGCGTGCCAGCCAATCCTGGCGCAACGCGTGTCCAGCTCTGATGCCGTCTGAGCTGTGGGGCCCGCGATCTTCTGCCCAGCCAATGATGGCCCGCCACGTGTCCTGCAGATATTAATATATAACATTATATAATTAAAAACATTATTTAAATAAACAAATTTATATATTAATAATAATAATAATAACAGAATTATTAATACAATTAAACAGAATTTAATTAATCAATTAAATCAAATCTTTAAACCTTAATAACTCATAAAATACACATCCAAATTATGCAAATGAATATACCATTTTGATCAGCAAAAATAGAGGAATAATTTGGCACTGCCAATTTTGCATTTGGACTTATATTTAGCAAAGTGATATTTAGGGTTTATTTAAGTTAAATTAAATGTCACAAATCTTATTAGCTCATAACTTTGTGTAGATTGATCCAAATATACCCAATATGGTCTTAAAGTGATCAGAAAACCCTAAGGATTAATTTGATAGTATTCATCTTGCTGTTTGGATTAGTTCTTGCCTAATCACTTTTAGGTCCTAACCCTAATTATCCTATTTAACCCTAGAACTTCAATTGATCATAACTTGGTCAATTAAGCTCCAATATGAATGATCCAAATATCAATTTAGATCAGAATAACATAATTAATAGTAATCTATAAAAATATTTTAGATCAAATGGTTAGATTTGCTAATCATCCTTAATTACCCTAAATATTGATTAGTAAATATTAGCAAATCCATTAATCCAAATTGAGTGATTTAAGTTTTAGAGGATTTCTAGAGTCATTTAGAATCTATCTGTAAGGTTGGATTAGTGTTTGAGTGCTTAATTTTGCTAATCACTCACTAATCACCCTAAACCCTAATTAGGTCATAACTTAGTCAAATTAGATCCAAATTGAGTCTACCACATGTCATGGTGATCAGTGAATTAATTGTAAACCATAGCCACTGATTTTACTCAATTTAGACACTAATTAATAAAGTTAGAATTTTGACCCTGAATTAAGGATCCCTTAATTAACCCTTATAACCCTAACTTTTGTATTGGCCATAACTTGGCCAATACTTATCAGAATTTAGCAAATTTAGATTTTATGGAAAGCTTAGGCAGTAAAGAATAATAATCTGAAAGAAAATTTAACTTTTATATAGCTAAATTCCTAATTTGCCCTTATGAGTCAAATTCACTAACTTGATCTCATATGGCTTAATAATCACCCAAAATTAATTTAGTTGCAGTCTAATCTTATATTAGATGGTAAGAAATACTTTCCAAAAGAAAATTTTAGAATTTAAGCCCTATATCAAAATTTGATCTTTTGATCCCTTAAGTAGGGGCAAAATGGTCATTTTGCCCAAATTTAGGGTTTAGCCTTTAAAAGCCCTAAATTCAGTTTCTAATCACTAAAATTAGTAAATAAATGATTTAGAACTGAAATTAATCAAATCCAAGTCTAAATTAGATTTTGATTAAAATCTCAAAATTTGCTCCTTAAGGAAAATTTCCTAAGTCTTAAGTGAGTGTTTCTTCTTCCTAAATTATTGTTAGATCTTTCCTTAGGTCTTTATAACATTAGTTAGGATGTGTGTCTTGAGAGATACTCTTAGTAATTAAGAGCTTTAATTCCTAAGATTAAGAATAGATCTTAGTTTAGAATTCATCTATTGAGAAAATTGGGTTACTCAATAGGTGAAACCTTGAGTTTTTTAGTTTATAGATTTTCTTAGTTTATTAAATGATTATTTGATCTTTAAACTTTAGAACTAAGAATAGAGATCTATCCTAATGAATTTGATTTATCATTAGGATTTGCCTTAACTTAATTCGTGAGTTTTGGGTTTTAAACTTAGGCCCTTAGATTATACCTTTAGATTAAGTGATTAGACCCCATCATCTGGAGTCTAATTCTTAATCTTTTCATCTTGATTTGGCTAATCAAGATGAGGTTGGGATGAAATAAATTACAAAATTAGGTCGATGATTTATTCACTTTAACCAAATAATCGTCTTTTGATTAAGTTATAGTTAAGACTTGGCCAGTCCTAATTATCTTCAACAAGTAGGATTCATGATTCTAAGTTACAGAACGTGTAAGAATTGATGATTTTGGAACTTATGTAACTTAAAGTAGATAGAACGAATAAAGTAGACAACAACGGATATCACCTGTGTTTTTGATAGAGTTTCTTGCTCACTTTGATTTTGATGATTCGCATTCCTTGATTTTGAGCTTTATACCTTGAACATATATTATGTACTTAAGATATTTGATAAATATCTTATGTTAATTTGGAACATTCATAAGCAGCATTATGTTTTCGATTCACAAGTGGTTTGTAAGGTGTAGCTTGATTAGTATACCTCTTCGATCAACCCGTTCGGGTCGGCAACCTTTCGAGGGTTTAATGTCCGACAGTCTATGGCCATGCCTAGTCCGAGTGATAGGATGGATAGACTCTTGCCATACTGACTCAGGAGTCGGGATTCTGATATGGTTATACTAATTTAAGTACACTTATATTCGGTTCTGACTTAGCTCATCAGGCTAAGAGTTTTCAGTGATGTTCAGTTCATAGTTTCTTAGCTCATCAGGCTAAGATTTGCTGAGTATATTTTCAGTATGAGTGACTAAGACAGTCACTGTAGTTTTTAGTTTTTGGTTACTATTTCACCTTGCATATTCTGTACTTCTGTACTATTTTACTTACAGTTTTCCTGTACTATATAGGATGCTAGTTTTACTTATTATTTTCATATGTACACATAGGATGTTAGTTGTTTTCAGTTTTAGACTGTTCAATTTCTGTATGTTACCTAGTATAATCTGTTTGATCATAAGCATATTTAGGTTGTATTTTCTTTAGAGTTTTGTTTAGTCTTTTTTTTTCTTACCTGTCTTTGTTGCAGTTGCTCGAAGGAGGTATGTGCTTACTTCCTTTTTGGTTAGTTATAAACTGTAGTTTATAACTTATTACTGTTCTGTTCTTTTGTACGCTTTCTGCACCTTTTTGCTTTAATACTAGTTTATGGTGATATTCAAGTAACTTAATAAATTTGTTTACCCTAAAATGTGCTTAAACAATAGTCTAATTAGTTTTTCTTTTGTTGGCTGGGGCCCTACCATTATGAAACTGATAATAGTTGGTTCTGAGTTTGTTAGAGCAGCTGATCCAGTGGAGTGCTTACCATTGGAGGAGGAGCCCGTTCCTGAAGATTTATAGCTTTAGCTTTCTTTCTTTCAGTGAGATTGAGAGTTCTTTTCAGTTCTCATTAAACTATTTTAAATTGTTGTAATAATACAGGTTTAACTTTTCTTTTCAACTCTTTACTTATTCTGTATTGTTGTATTTATACTGTTTGAATGGATGTTATACTTTTATTGCTTTCGCACTCTGAGTTCTTGTATGATCATTTAGTGATGGATTTTGGGATGAATGGCAAAGTCCTTAGTTAAGTTGGATTAGAATGTGTGTCTAATCCAATTTTAAGTGGGGACCTTTTCATTTGGTGACCCCTCCTCTATAATCATGTTAACTTAAGAGTTAACAGGACCACGGCGGGGTAGGGCCGCCACACCTAATGACTTAATTAGTGTACTAGAATCACAATCAGAACTTGGTTTAGTCCCAAATGACCTAAGTAACAACCTGGGTTGTTACAGACTCCCCCACTTAAAAATAATGTCATCCTCAACATCACTCAAGTGGATAGAATTAAAATAGAAAATAAGATGATGAATTGAAATGGAAGAACTTATGGAAGTACCTGAATTAAATAGGTTAGGATATTTTGGCGCACATCCACTTCTTTTTTCCAAGTTGATTCTTCACGTAATCGGTTCTTCCATTAAATCTTAACCATTGGAATGGATCGATTTTTTAACTGCCTCTGATCGCGAGCTAAGATTTTGATTTGTTCTTCAACATAAGAGAGATCTGGTTGAATAGACACGGATGGAAGCTGAATGAGATGTAAAGGTTTTCGAAGACATTTTTGAAATAATGAGATATGAAATACATTATGAACAGCAGAAAACTCTTCAAGAAGCTTTAATTTATAGGCAGCAAAGCCTATCCTTTCTAAGACTTCAAATGGCCCGACGTAGCATGGGCTAAGTTTCCCAGCTACACCGAATCAGAATACCCCTTTCATAGGGCTGACCTTAAGATAAGTGAAATCTCCAGCATTAAAATTTAAAGGATGATGGTGAGCATCGTGATATTTGCTCTAACGATCTTGAGCTACTTTAATCCTCTGCTAGATTAATTGCACCTTTTAGCTTATGTCAGCAATTAAATCAGATCCAAAAAGTTGAACACTACCAGTCACAGACCAAGCAAGCGGAGTGCTACATTTTCTACCATATTGTGCTTCATAGGGTGCCATACCAATGCTTGCTTGATAGCTATTATTCGAGGCAAACTTTACAAGAGTAATGTGGTCTTCCTAAGACCCACTGAAATACAGAATGCATAGATGTAAAAGATCTTCAAGAATTTGATTAACCCGTTCTGTTTGCCCATCAGTTTGGGGATGAAATGCGGTGCTCATGGCCAAGGTAGTACCCAAGTGATAAATTTATCTCAAATTAGTCATAACACTATTTTTTGAGATTATATTATGATTTTAAGGTTTAAGGATACTTAAACCTAGATATGGACAAAATGACTATTTTTCCCCTACTTAAGGGT
Source organism: Gastrodia elata (assembly GCA_016760335.1). Classification (NCBI taxonomy): domain Eukaryota; kingdom Viridiplantae; phylum Streptophyta; class Magnoliopsida; order Asparagales; family Orchidaceae; genus Gastrodia; species Gastrodia elata. Next base: position 30,614,792 of record CM028682.1, read on the forward strand.
TAAAAAATCAACTTTATGAATTAGGGCTCTAAATTAAAATTTATTAATGGCAAATGATTACTTACTATCTAATATGAAGATAGATAGTAAGTATACAAAATTTGGATAATTATTAAGTCTTGTGAGCTAAATTTAAGGAAATTGACTCATAAGGGAAATTTGGTAATTTTTCCTAATAAAAACTAAATTTTCCATCTATTTATTAAAGTTTACTGTCTAAGGGTTCCATAGAACCTAAAATTACTAAATTTTGATATTAAATGGTCAAGTTATGGCCAAAACAAACTGAGGGTTCAAAAATGCAAATTAGGATTTCTTAAATGGGGTCAAAAATCTAACTTTTCCATTTGAAGTCCAAATTTAGCAAACTCAATGGCTATATCTTTCATATAACCCACTGAGTACTCAATGGCTATATCTTTCATATAACCCACTGAGTACTTTAACTGGGAGTAGACCCAAATTGGACCTCATTTGGTTAAGTTTTAGCTTAATTAGGGTTAAAAGTGATTAGTGAAATTAATCATAGAATCACTAAACCAACTACTCTCCTAGGTTCTAATCTACTTTAGGAGTTATCAAAAACTTAAATCATCCAATTTGGATTACTAAATATATTAATATTCATTAATCAAGTTTTGGAGTAATTAGAGTTGATTAAGAGATCTAGACATCAAATCCTAAATATTTTTGTAGTTTTTTTATTATTAGGTTTGCCTGATCAAAATGGTATATTAGAAGACCTAATTTGGAGCTCAATTGTCCAAATTATGGTCAATTAAAATTCTAGGGTTAATTAGGGTAATAAGGGTTAGGTCCTAAAAGTGATTAAGCAAACCCTAACCAAAATAATTAAATACATACTATCAGATTAATCTAGAGATTCTCTTGATCATTTTAAGACCCATATTGGCTATGTTTTGATTAGTTGGTGTAAAGTTATGAGCCACGGAAGATTAGGGTTGTGTACTAAAAGTGATTAAGCTAATTATTATTCAAACAAAAAAATTGATACTACTAGAACATTCCTGAGGATTTCCTGATTAAAATGAGATCCATATTGGATATATTTGGGTAAGTGTATGCAAAGTTATGACTAGTTGAAATTTTAGGATTAATTATGTCATTAAGTAGGGTCCTAAATGTCACTAGGTGAAATATAGCTTCTATGGAAATTTTGATAGTACCATATTGATCCTTATTTTTTACTGATCAAAATGACATATAATATTGCTATGATTGAATCATTGGTTTAATACTTATGCATGTTTAAAGTTTAGGTTTAATAATAAAATTTAATTTATCCTAACAGAATTATGTATATGCATATAATTATAAGATTTAATTAAATCTGCAGATTAAAACATGGCGGCGGGTCCCACACTCTAGCAGATGGGACATGCAAAGATGAGGGATGCCACGCCAGCAAGGCGGGCTCCACACGCCGAAACGAAGGAGGCCACGCGACGGATGCACGGTCGGGCGGGTCGGATCGGACTCGAAATGACCTAAACTGAAGACTCTTCAGGCTTCTCCTCCTTTACAAACAAGATGGAAGGCACGATTAGGGTTAGGACAAACTGAATCAAAATAGGCATACGAGGTTTCGATTGCTAGCTATTCTACTTCAGGATCATGATAATTGCGAAATGAAATTCAAATTTGAAGCTTAAAATACTATAGGAAGTTGGTAGGGTACCTTTAGTTTGGCGATCACTAAAATTAGGGTTTGATTGAGGACCTCCTTTGCTTCGGTGAGACTCGAGGATTAGTGAGTTCAGAAAGTTTAGATTGAATGCTGGTGTTAATTTGGTATTCAAACAAGTTAATGGATACATGAGCAGCGACCGATGTGCGTAGGCAGGTGCTGCGTGTCGCGTGTGGTCTTACGGCACGCGTCGAGTTACGATCAACATAGTCGAGGAGATGGTGCCTGAGCCATCGTATTGCGATCATTTGATCGCACAGTTTGGATCGGGCTGATCGGTTAACGGGTCGGACCCGTTAAGCTTAATGGATATTGAATGCGGGAAGCGGCGTAGGATCCGGCCCGATAATCCTGAAGCGGGTTCCACCAGCTGGTTAAATAATAAATAATTTAAATAATTAACTTTAAATTTTCTTATTTTGAATTGGACTATTAAATGAATTCTAAAAAATCTCAAATTTTCACTCTTAGCTAATTGAGAGGTGAGGAATGCAATGGTGAAGATGGATTTTCGAATCGACAAGTATTTGAATTTCCTAATTTTCTGGATATTTTAAATATATTAAAATATTTGCCAAAATTCAGCGACTTCCAAATGCATCAAAAAGATCGCCCCTAGCTAATTTGGGGGTGATGATCTTAATGACAAAGTTGAATTTTTGATTTGAGGTCAAATTAAATAGGTCAAACTCTAAGATTTCTGAAATTCTCAAAATCAAGATTTGATCCATTTGACTTTTAATTTAAACTAGGTCATTACTGTGAACTCCTAATAACTTTATTAGAGTATTAGAATCACAATCAGGACTTGGTTTAGTCCTAAATGACCTAAGTAACAACCTGGGTTGATACACATGATTTTTGATGGTTATCAGCAAGTCACCTTTGCTTGCATTAAGTTAGCTAGCCATGCCAAAATATTTTAGAATAACCACCTCCAAAAGAAAATTAGAACTGGTCATAAATCTCATGGATAAGAATGTAAGAGAATTTGTGTGATAAGTATTGCACATAATATTATAACAAACAATTAAAATACCCAGCATATTTTAAGATACCTCCAACACCAAATAGTGGCACATTAAGGTCACTTCATGCATCTATTAATTCCTCTCACTTATTCACAAAAGGATCATTAATATATGATATGTATTACATCAAAGTCAAAAAGGTAATTAAGCTACAATATATTATAATTGTCACCTCAACTTTAACTTTTGATGCTTCACTTACAACTATCGGGGAGCTTGATAATCTTATTATGCACCTACTATCACATCAAAGAAGTTACCCCTAATAATAAGAAATTTGTTATTCCTCCAACTATTGTGGATCTCCTTGGAAACTTTCTAGAGACTTTACTAGAGAATATTCTTAATGTGTTGCCACCCTTAAGAAGAAATTCAACACGCTAATAATTTAGTTTTGGGCTCTTAACTTCCCAACCTACACATTGCCATATAAACCTTGGGGAGCAAACTTAGTTTCAATAATAAGTAGAAGCCTTACTATAAAAAGGTTTCTTATGAGAAAATTTGAGCCCAGGGTGATTAATGAGTGATACACTAGACCTTTTACCATTATTACACCCTCAAGTGATTGTCCAATTAAAGTGATAAATAAGTTATTATGAATCTAGTAAATAGGCTATTGGGGGAGAGCTTAATTACTTGGGATTTACACCTTCCTATAATAGAATTTACTTGCAAAAGTACTACTTATAGGATAATAATAAGGACACCATTTGAAATCATTTATGCATACAACCTTAGAAAACCAAATGTGCTAGTTAGTTTGCCTAGCCTTGCACATTATGATATTACCTAGGGATTTTTACAAAATTCATCATAAAATTAAATATTGAATTGATAAGACTTAAGAAAATTATACTACAAAAGCTAACATGATTAGGTCTAGCAAGAATTTTAAAGAATGTGACTATGTGCTCAATTGTATTTACCTTGAATAATATTCCATAAACAAATTTAAAAAGCTTTATGGTGGAGTAGTAGGACCTTACAAGGTGCTTTAAGAAATAGAGATGAATGCTACTTGATTGATTTTTCTTTTAACATAATTTTAAGTCCTATATTTAATATTAATATTTTAATTCCATATTTTAATGAGCCTTTACAAAATAAATGCAGGACTTCTCCAAAGGGGAGGAATGATAAACCATTTTTAGAAACCCTCCAACCTTACTTTCTTGAGATTGGTGTTATTATTTCTATTGAGATTATTGTAGGAGAAAAGGTTGAGCACATATTCCTAATGCAGTGGAATGATAGATCACCATTAGAGAACACTTTGTTATTAAATGAGGAGTTCAAAGGATCAATTCTACGGAGCTGAGTTCTTTTGGTGGGAGAGAATTTGATGTATGACAACTAATGTGAGGAGGCCTATGGCTCTGGCATTTGTACGAAACATAACAGAAGTTGAGCAAGTGTTACATCAATTTGAGTTATCAAAACACTTTACTAGTTGTTTCTGGTCAGCTTGTGACCCAATTGTCATGCCATTTGATATTTGACATTTTTTATTTTTTTTAATATTGGATATCATTGTTTGGTTTAGTTTAGCTGTCCTAGTTTCTTAGCCGACAAATATATATATATATATATATATATATATATATATATATATATATACATATATATTGTATGCTGTTTGGAGGGAGATGAATGATATTTGCTTCCAAAATTATCTCGAGAGCTCTTGGTTTTGGTGTGGACAACCGTGAACCTCCGTTGGCATGTATAATCAATGAGCTTGAGGTGTGTATAATCCTGAAGGGATCAAGGTGTACATAATCTTGATCAAACATGTATTTTCTTAATTATTTTTTTCTAATTTCTTATTGTTCCATCAATTATCTTTCACTTCCATTTTGTTTTGTCAAAAATTCACTTATGTTTCAACCATTAAACACCCCTCCAATAAAACATATATCATTTCGCTTCACTATTCATAGCACTCCCAAACAACCACCCAAAAATCTAAGAAAATATTCTATAGACTCCTGACATCTCCATAAACACCCTCCTAAATTTTTAAGTCATTCTGACATCGTTTGACCCCCAAACGTTCTCCCAAAGTTGTACATATAATCTTCTTATTTAACTTAACGCCACCAATTTGCCTTTGGATTTGTTATGTGTGCATTATTTATATTATTGAATGCTTTGTGAGAATTTTTGAATTATTAGGTTGGACATAATTTCTTATCATATTTATTTATTGTAAATCATTTTCTTAACATGTTATGGTGTTATTATTACTGTTAAGCATTGTTTTGAGGATAAATTACCTCCAATTTTAATTTATGAGGATGAGAATATAAATAAAATAAATATCATTTCTTTTTAACTCCCACTAATCTTACTTTGAGGGTGAATATAAATAAAATAAATAGTATGTCACCCAACCAAGTAGCTATTATTAATTAATTTTGTAAGTGTTTTTTCCTTAATTTCTTTTTTTATTGCCTATAAGTTGAGGTGGTGTTTTATTCATGAGTATTGCTACACTTATACACTAGTATACACCAAAATATATAGATGATGTATCATTTTGTTGTTGTTGAGTTGGGAGACACCAGCATTGTTCTAAAATGGCTTATTTTCTCATGTACTACTTTAGTTAGTTATATGCTTTACATTTTGGAGTATTTGCTTATTGTTTAATGATTAGCTTCTCATTTATTTGTAAGAACTAGTTTGCATTATATTGAATGGGTTATGTATGCTATTGTATATAATTTTAATGGCTTGATTGGTATCCAATGGAGGTTCATCATATGGTAGTTATGTTAAAATTGCTTCATCATTTTCTATTTGAATGTTAAAAATAGCATTATTGTATGAAGCATCTACAAATTTGATGGCTTTTTTTGTTAATGGTTGAGCTGCTTTGTTGAGTGGTAATTTGGTAATGGTGCATGGGATAGTTGTGATATTGTTGCTACTATTTTGCTAGTTTATTTTGATGTTATTATGTTAGGAGGCATTGGCATTATCTCAAGAGTCATATTTGCTTTTATATTGTTGTTGCTTCTTGTATGTTTGCAGAGCATGTGTTGCTACTTGTTAGTCTAATGATTGGCTTCCCCTTTTTTCATGTGACCAAATTAGGTTTGTTGATGTTAACAGCCCCATCAAGCTGAAGCTCGGAGAGTTGAGAGTTAGCTTGGGCCAAATAGTATTGAGTTGCTTTAGTGATGGTTCTTTGGTAAAGGTATCGGCCAATTGGTCGGCGGCGTGAATGTGGTGGACGAGGATGTCCTAATTTTTTTATGCTGTCTCTGATAAAGTGAAATTCAATCTCGATATGTTTTGTTTTGGCATGAAAGACTATGTTGTTAGTGTGAATGATGATTGAGATGTTATCATAGTGGATGGCGGTGAGTTCATTTGTGGAAACGTTGAATTCTAAAAGAAGGCAATGAAGCCATACGTTAGTTGTCGAGGTGGCGAGAGCCCGATATTATGCTTTGGTGGAAGATCTAGGGATTGTGGTATACTTCTTGACGTGTCATGATATTACGGTAAACCCAAAGAAGGAGTATTATTCAGAAGTGGTTGATGATTAATGGCATCACTTGCCAAGTCGAAGTCACAGTAAGAGTAGAGAGTTAGTTAGTCAGGATGTATTGGGATGTAAATGTCTATAGTCCCCTTGATGTAGCGAATGATCTTATTAAGACTATCAATGTGTCAAGTTAGGGGATGGAGCATGTACCAACTGCCCAAATTAGGGTGAAGGAGATGTTAAGTCTCGTGATTGTGAGATATTGTAGAGCTATAGAGTTAGGGATCATCAAAGGGGTTGTCAACACCAGCTGGAGGGGTTCCTTTGAAGCTTAACGAGCTAGCAATTAGCTTGCAATTATGCATTTCTACATCGTGTAGGATTGAGCTGGCCTAGTTGGATTGGGAAAGCAGAATGTGGTTGTCTTGCTGGGTTATTTAGGTCCTGAAAAACAATGAAAGAAATCCTAATTTTCTATCTAAAACTTTGTGCTAAGTTTTTTAATCAGTTGGTTGATTGTTTTTGGGTAGTTACTAGCGAGAAGAATGTCATCAGCATAGATAGAAAGGTAAATATTACAAGAATTGGAGTTGTAGAGAAATAAGAACGGGTTGGTGGAGCTGGAGCAGAAGCCAAAGTGTTGTTAGGTGATGAATGTGGTATGCCATTGTATAGAGGCTTTCTTGAGACTGTAAATTGCCTTTTTGAGAAAACGAACATCTTGAGGGAGGTTTGGGTCTTCCAAACTGTGTGTTTGATGCATGTAAACTTCTTTGCCTATGATGCCATGATGAAATGCATTAAAAATATCAAGGTGGAAGAAATGCCACCAGGAGTGTACCGCAATAGTGAGAAGAATTTTGAGGAATGATGTTTTGGCTACTAGACTGAACATGCCTTTATAGTCACATGTACTAACATACCCGGCTGACAGAGAAAGAGATGCTGGGTCTCATGATTATGAGATATTATAGAGAACTAGCTAGTTTTTGGAAGAAAGAGAATGTCAACATCAGATAGAAGAGTTTCTTTAGAGCTGAACAAGCAAGCAACCAGCTTGCAATTGTGCATCACTGTATCAACTAAGATTGAACTAGCATAGTTGGACTAGGAAAGCAAAATGCAGTTGTCTTATCATATTATTTGGATAATAAGAAATAGTGAAGGAATGCCATCCACATAGATGGAAAGGTAGAGGTGGTAGTTATTGGAGTTGTAGAGAAATAAGAATGGTTCAACGGAGCTAGTGGGAAAGCTAAAGTGTTGTAGTGTAACAACTCTAGGTTGTTACCCTAGTTAAACTAGGCTAAACTAAGTTTTGATTCTCATTCCATAAGACTTAATTAGTCATTAGAATCTAATCCTGAAAATTTGGGGTCAATCAAACTTCAATTTATTGGCTATTTTGCCAATTTTAGGACGCAAAAAATTAGCTAAATTAAATTGATCTTCAAATTAAAATTGTATTGCATTTTTGAATTTTCACCTCAAATAATCTATGGGTGAATTTTTGGAATTTTTGGAGGTCATTTGGCCCTTAATTAGATTTAATTTCATTTAGGATTAATTAATATATAAAAATTTATTACTTAAATTATTTAAATCCATTAAATTTTCAATGGACGATCGTCTCTAAAAGGCGGAGCCGATCTGGGCCATCGGCGTGCTTCCCTACTTTCGATCATGCAGCATACATTTTTTCATCACCCTAATTATCCATCAGCCATCAGATTGCATATATGATCCCATGATAGATAGTTCACTTGCATTTAATCGTTAAGTTGAAGTGCATCAGGGCCGCCGCTTCATTCGTTCGATCAATCGGATGGCTGAAATCATTACCGCTCCTATTCATCGTCTCTCTCGCTCGAATGGCCTCGATAGGAGCAAATCTTCATACGTCTGCTGTCAGAGCTATCCCCCACTTCTCATAATAGCCTCCAATCGATTGCCATTCGCAGCCCCAACCTTCCATCGGGCCACATTAGCTCGATTGTGCCTTTTAAGGCATTATGGGTCAGCTAGTGTCGGGCCCAAGTTTGATGCTTCGACCCAAGATCCTCCTTAGTTCAGAGACTATAAATAGCCTCAAGAAGACTCAGTGAGCCCCTTTGCCCACTAAGAGCTTCCTTTGGATCCCTCAAGCCTTCAATTGCTGCTACTTCCACTACATTCTGATTGTCTTCCCGGCATGCTAGTGGATGTGACTGGGTGTTCAAGCCCCCAGTCAATCTCAACAAGTTTGAGAGAGCTTTGGTGATCAGTTCCAACTTCTAGAATCTAGTGGATATCTCCCAACTAGCTAGAACCTTCAGCCAAGTACCTATCCCTTCTTCATTGAACCATGTGGGCTCAATGATTCCTAATTTATGCTCTAAAATAGTGATGTGATCCTTCCTGTGTGTTAGGTTGCTTATGTGGAGTGAATTGAGTGGGTGAGCTCAATTCAAATAGTGAGGACTCACCATCTGAACATAGCTAGTGACCAGCGGAAGCGAAGTCACTCCACTAGAAACTTGAGCTCAATCCCAGCTCAATTGCACTCCTAATTGCATGCCTTAAGATATCAAATCTTGGGATGGACCCCATTGGCTTTGGCTAAGACCCGATCAATCAGGCTACAACACTGAACAGTGCCAGAGCTTGAGTAAGGGCTCAATGTTCCAACCACTTTCAGGTTATGCAAGCTTAGGGCTTCCATCCGCCTTAACACCCTGATGGTGATGAGATCAAGCGCTAGTCATGGTTCAGACTCTATTGGGAGATTTTACTCCTTATAGTAAACCCCAGAAACAAAATTAAGGGAAAATGAATTGGGGTAATCTCGACAGCTTCAAATGGGGCTTAGTGGTTCAATTAACGTGTTTGAAGTTCTTGTTCTTTTAGGCTTTCAAATCGATCATAGAGGGTATTCATAGCACTTGGATTTAAAGTTTATCCTAAACCTTAATCCATCGGCTTTAGAAAATAGAGGAGGGGTCGGCCCCGACCCGCGCCATCCTAATCGTGTTATTTAAATAATCTGATTTATTTGATTTAAAATCCTTAAGAAAAAAAGCTAATAAACTCTAAAGCCTATGATTCCTTTAATGAAAACATTTCAAATATATTAATTGAATAATTCAGGCAATACTAATCCAAATAATGTGTTCCAATATATCAGTTTGATCAAAAAAATGCAATAAATAATAAATTGTAATAATATTTTACTTTCTTTAACTAGAATTCCTAATTTAGCTTAATTACTTTAGAAACTTGTTTAGTAAATATTAATCTCATTTCTTAGCCAAAAACATGATTAAGGTCTCTAATCTTTCTTAGACTTAGTAGAACATAATTATGATATTGAAAATATTTTCTTTGATTAATTTCATTAATCACTCCTTAATTATACTAAACTTTGATTAGTAAATAATTAGCTTAATTAAGCTTTGATTTTAGTGAACTTAGTATCTATGGACTCCTTAAGTGATATAGAATCCATTAGCAAGCTTAAAAACCACTTTCATAGATTAATTTGATTAATCACCTTTTAAAGACCTAAATCTTGATTAGTGATCATTAGACTTAATTTAAGTCCAAATTAGATGTTTAAGGTTTCAATCTTCATCTTAGATAGTAAGGAACCTTATAGAATTATGTAGATTCAACTTGGAACCCTATATCTCATAATCGAATTTTTTGAGCCTTAAGGAGGGGTATTTTGGTCATTTTGACCAAGTGTAGTTTTAAGTGACATTAAGAGCTAAGAATCTATTAATTCTCTCAATATCAGTAAATTGAATATTTAGAATCAATCTAAGATCATTTAGACTTGTAAAATTAGATGTAAACCCTAAAATTCCTAAGTTGAATTAAGTGAAATTTTAAGATTTCAAATGTGGATTTAGAATTCACATTTCTATCTATTTTAATGCTAGCCAAAGCTTAATAAATCAGTTATTATCAATTTAGACATTCATTAAACTTTTCTTAATTATGTTTCTAAGTAAATGTTTAAGTAGATTCATATGTAAAATCTTTAGAAATTCCTAAGAGTAGTAACCATAGGCTTTTATTTTTTAGTTTCCAGTTTTATTCAATTCTATTGAGTAATCCCATTACTCAATAGATTGAAATTTATTTAATATTATGAAAGTATAAGTCTGATTATTTATCTTTTGACTTTAAAATAGTTACAACCTAAATTTAAGATCAGCAATTCCATCATAAATGAGTTAATTTCATTCCTTAAGATTCTTAAGCCTTTAGAGTGATAATTATAAGAAATTTAAAAACTTTAGGTGTTAGTACCTTGGGTTTAGGGCATGAACCCCAATTTTGGAGTTTAACTCTAAATTCCTAAATCTTGATTATTTTAATAAAGATTAGTTATCGGTTATTGAAATACATCAATTAAGTTAATTGATTAATTATTTAACTTTAGTAGGTGAAATTATTTGATTATAAATTAAAACTTGTTAAGTTATAATGTTTAACCTTATAAGGCTATGATCTGAGATTTTACTTGATAGTAGGATATTGCAGACCATGAACTTGTATTCTCCCAGAATAAATAGAATGAATAAATTATATAACAACATGTATCACATATATTTTAGTAGAATCTTGTTTACTTTTAACTTTATTGCTTGCACTCCTTATTTTCTAGCCTTTTTACCTTATACATATCATATAAGATGAATTGATGCATGAAATAAAAACATAATAAATTGGGATAGCATTTGCATCGGGTTCATTATCAGGACAGGTGATTGTGTAATACACATTACTGCTAATGGATAGGCAGTAAGGAGAATAAGAATACTTGACTTGTACGCATAGGGGAGAGTTGTGTCTAGTTTGGGAACCCACCTTAGTGTTGCAAATATGCTTGACTCCTCAGCTACTTCTGGACGTGTCCACATAAATAAAGTAAAATAACTAAAATTGATCTACATATATATTCTTGCATCTTTAATTCAATTCAGTTTTTTTGCTTTAGCTTTGAGAAGCTAGATGACTTGCATGATATGACAACTATAGTTTCAGTACAGTTAAAGTGGCTTATTTAACCAATTTTTTAATATGGCAGTTTGTACATATTATTTTTTATTTCAGCATGCTTATACTATTATTTTAGCTTTTGTATAGTATTTTACTACTATTTATATAATTTTAATTGTATGTTGAACTTGGACTACTTATATATATTACAAGTCAATTTTACTTTTTATTAGTATATATTCAAATGATCATAAGCATGTTATGATGATCTTTTTAATTGTTACTATTACTTTATAGTATATATATATATATATATATATATATATATATATATATATATATATATATATATGTCTAATCTTGTTGTAACTTCTGGATTAAGGTATGTTTCTTATATTCTTTCTTTTGATAAGTTATAAATAAATTATTTGTAGATTTCCATTTCCTTTGTTGCTTATTACTCCTTTAATTATTGTTCTTGTTATTCAGTATTAATGTAATATCTTAAAAAAGTAGAATTTATTAAATTAGCCTAAATTGTACTTGAACAATTGTCTAATGTAAGATTTTGTTTTTATTAGTTGGGGCCCTGGCATGTAAGAACTAATATGTCAGATTTAGAGTTGCTCATGGAGATAGCTCCAAGTGAGGAGCTTAGCCAGGAGAAGGACCTTCCTGTTGCTACTGATGCTTATGTAGTTTTTACTTTTTGTTTGTGAGGATGAGAGTTTCCTTTCAATTAAGCTATTATTCAATATTATAATAATTCAGGATTTGAATGTATTTTTCCTTACTGTGCTTTTATTCTATTAAATTATGTTCTTACATTTCTGCATTATGGTTAATTGATGTTATATTTAATTTCTTTCACACTCTGAGATTCTTGTAAGCACATTTAGTGAAATTCAGTTCAAACAAATGGAAAATTTTGTAGTTATCGATGGATTAGGATAAAAACCTAATCTAACTATAATTAAGAATCTGTCATAGTGACCATTCTACCAAAATTATGTTAATATATGTGTTAACATGACCATAAAAGGGTTGGGACTCCACAATTGGTATTTGAGAACACTATAAGGTGTATGACAGATAAAAAATATGCATCTGTGCTTGCACACAAGTGTACATAGTCTGAAGTAATAAGGGATGGTGAGATCCTGATATTTATCATTCTTTAGGAATGGTTTCCTTTTGTTACTAAAGTTTGTTTAATTTAGTTAATGTTTAAATGCTCAAATAGTTGATAGTATTGGTTCTGATTTAATAAGTAAGAGTTTCTTATATGTGAAACTACTTTTGGAGAAATTGAGAAGAGTTGGGTTTTAGCATGCAATTCATTTAGGGTTCATGTAAGTACTATTTTTTCTCAATTCAGTGTCAAACAAATTGGATTATTTAGTTAAAAATCAAGAAACTTATTTTTCTCTAGGGAGTCCCCTAAATGTGCTAAGTCTCGCCTAGTGCTCAGAAATGAACACATGAAGGTTCAATCTCGGCACATAGACCCTCATGTGATCAATGTTGGTTAAGATCAATGCTTACGTCTAAGTTATGAAATATATAGTCTTAGTTGTGCATCGTATGAACTTGATTCCACTAATGACTCACATGCATCAATTCCAGGTTTAGCTAAGAAAATGAGTCATTGGGCTAGATGGGTTATGTCACATCACCCATAGCTCTCAATACATCTAAATTCTCATATAAACCTAAAATGAGCTATGGAGCTCAAATAATGGATCTCGGCTCACATGTGTAAACTTCTCAGCTTAGCCAAGGTTTTGTGCTATGACGCTCATAGAGCTTGTCACATAGCTCTAGGCTGTCATGCATACATTCATCGCATAAGCTAATGGTGAGCAGTGGAGCTCATAGATTATTAGTGGTCCCATGGCTCTATCGATCAACTTAGATCTAAGGTTATGCATGGGCCATCTTTGCATAGTGAATATTGTCATAGACATTTGCAGCGTCAATGCTCGACATGCACAGTCTTAGTTTTAAGTGATTTGAGAGCTCTATAATTTTTTTATAGTTAAAATATTATTTGCTTAAATATCTTCACTTAAAAACAAGCTTTTCCAATCTATTTATTCACAAACATTCAATCAAGTAAAAATGACTAAATTATATTCATTAATATTGAAGAGTATAAATATTATATTCTAAAATCCTTACATGCATATGCCCAACCCTCCACATTAAATAAAAGTACAAAGAAAGCAACAAGGGAGAACAAGCCTTTGCATGACTTTTACAAAAAATAAAATGAGTTAAGAAAGGGTGCAATACTCAGGGAATAGCTGTCGCGTTCGCCTGAATCTCTCTTTCGTAGATCACTTTTCATTCCTCGCTCGCAGTGCTTCTCCTTCTTCCTATGGCTGCAGCCTTCCTTCCTTGGGCAGGGGGACTCTCTCCTATTTTTTCTTATAGCAGCCTCTATAACTATGTGCTTGAGATAAGAAAATTAGAACCCTCTTCTATTTTGAAATCCCACGTTATAACCTTTTTCCTAGCTATTTCCAATATTCATTCAGCCATTAAGTCTCTATTTTGAAAGTTAAATTTACCTTAAATGTTTATTCCTTTATTCCATAGGTAATGAGGAGCCTTGACTGTGAGTATTCAAATTATGTTGTAGGGAATTGGAAAGGATTAAATGCATGTGCCTTTTCAATGCAAATTTGAAAAGGCAAAAATGATTCCAGATTTTAGGCGAACGCTACAGCGCGGAGTAGTGTCGAGCCCTCTATCGTTTGTGCACTATAGGACCGAACTCTCCGTTTGATATACGTCATAGCGCGCTAAAGCGCCAGAATGCGTTGAAGAGCATTGTGACGCCAGAATGCGCTGCGACGCGCTGTGGCGCCAAAATGCTCCGTGGCGCACTGTAGTGTTGAGCTCTCTATTCGAATAAGTCTTTTAGCCACGCAACAACGTGTTGTAGCACAGAGATCTTTGTCTAGATCTATCACGGTGCGCTATAGCGTTAGCCTCTCTGTTGTTTGAGTGCTGCGACATGCTATAGCGCATAGCCTTCTATTTGAGGGGCACTAAGGTGGCGCGCCGTAGCGCATCTCTGGTCCCAGGGTCCTGATTTCTTCTTTGACCTTGCTTTCAGCTTTTTTGTCGTAAAATACCATAGAAACACATATCAAAGTACACTAATCATAAGGAAAACATTACATTTAGCACTAAATTAACTATAATTCTTAGGTTCATCATACCCTCACAATTAACTTCTTGCTCATCCTTTAGTAAGTACTAAATGACTTTTGAATTTTTAATTGCACAAATATGAATTTTCTCCTTTATAGTTTAAAGTATATTTAACAATGTGATTGGTGATAAAAGTGAATTCTTAATCGTATTAAGCCCAATTCTACTTCACTCTTTTCAGTAGATTTTCTGTTTTTACCTTAAAATAATATGTAATGCTTTGAACAAAATATTTTGGAGGAATTCTTAGGTTTTTATTTTAGAATAATCAAGAGTTAGTGTTTTAGAATTTTATGTGTCATTTGTGCTTCTTCTTATGAAATGTAATGAGTATTGCCCTTCAGGAGAAATACTTTTCTTCATCTTAATTTTTCTCTTTTCACAATTATTTGGGAGATATATTTTTCTTCATTCATTTTCTTTTTATTTGCTTTTACTTCAAGGGAGAGCTATTTTTCTTCATCCCTTTTATCATTCATTACATTCATTAAGTCCTACGGAAGCCTAGCACATTCTTGATTTGACTGTCCAATTTATTGATCTCTTTTTGAATATTTTTAAGTTTAGAATTTATGCCTGATGAAGAAGATGCCTCTCCTTCCTCCCCCTACCTTCTCTTCTTGCTCCTCTTCCCCTCTTGGAAGTGGGAGTGTAGATTACGACGGGTTAGAGGAGCGCGGGGAGGAACCATAGGATTATTAGAATTTACCTTAGCCCAGTAGTCAAGACATATTCCAGAAATCAAGGATCTAAAGGACAAGGCTGCGCAAGGCTCGGTTAGCATGTGCCAAAGGTGCTCGTGTATAACCCCGAAGATATGAATATTTTTGGGTCATTCAATTGCATAGATTAGAACGACCATAATTCAGTTTACTTCACTACAATTCCCAGATGGCATTATTCTACTGAAGTTGAGGACATGCCAAGCATTGCACGAGTCGGTTAGTAGGGCATGGGGAATGTTGGCAAGGTTCCCCCTCCAGTTGGCATCATGTTGCGTGAGTGCCCTTGCGATAGCCATTGAGTCAAAATCTTTGTTTAAACAAGCTTGGTAGGGGCAGTTCTCCACTATTCCAAGTCCATATAATTTTTTGATATGTTCGAGCCCAAAGCTCACAGCCTTCCCTCGCACAAAGATCTTATGCCGATTTGCATCAATAGCATTGGCGAAGACCTCATGTACTAGAGTTGGATATCAGTTGCTTTGCAGAATGACCAAGCTTTCACATCCTTCGTTTGCTATGTCAAGGTAGCTAACATGGTAAGAGAGAGTGAACCCTTCTTAGGGATGAGCTTGCACTTTGATGTAATCTAAACATACAACTAGTCTGCCTCAATGGAGGAGAACCTTCTGCTATCAAAGCTGCCTCCAAAATTTGAGGCTACGCACCCTTGCTTGTTGTGCTTTTCTTTCCAAAAGCCATTTAATAATCTGGTTGCTAATGAATTTCAAGTGAGGGTGACAGTTCAGGGAAGTGTAAGGGAGCAATCTCACTTTCTTATCCATTTATAAGCAAACTAGGTTAATGTGGTTTCACTTAATTTTTGGCCACCAAGGATCTCCCTAATGGCTGGTCAAAGATTTTCAATAAGTGTCATAAATGTGAGTTAAAATAAAGCCATTAGGAAGACCAACAGATGAGTCCTTGACAGCCATTTGATATGATTTTATATAAGAAGTACGCTACAACAGTTTTGACTGCTTGGGAATTCCCCCAAGACATTTTGGCACAAACTGTGCAAACTTTAACGTCGCACGCTATGGCGCACTGCAGCGCGCGGTAGCGTCAGTCTTTTTGTATAAATTGTGTTGCGGCGGGCTGTAGTGCCAAATTGCGATGCGGCGCGCTGTAGTGCCCAAATGCGCTATGGCACACTGTAGCACTGAAATGCACTACGACGCGCTGTAGCGCCTGCTGTTCAAGTATTTTTCATTTTACTCAATTTTAGAAATTAGGTTGCAAAACATTTATTTAACTAAGCATCACTATAAAGATAAGAAATAAAATCAAGCTAATTAAAAGCATTGGGTTGCTTCCCAATAAGCGCTTTGTTTAATGTCGTCAACCCGGCCAATTTAAGCATGTTCTATTTGTATCTCCCCGGGAAATTTCTTTCCATTTTACTAAAGAACCTGGGTGAGCACAAATAGAGTTTTCAGTTGTTGTGGTCAAACTTAGGCCCGAAAAATCATTTAAGGGAATTTTCTAAATTGTTTTTACTTTCATCTTTCGTTTACCTCTCAAAGTTTTCCTCTTAAGTTTTTCTTCCTTATCACTAACACCTCCAGCTGAGGTGCAGTCGGTCCACTTAGAATCAGCTTCTGTTAAATGTTCAAATTTAGTTTCAGGTTCGGGATCAGGTGTTTTAACCAGATTCTTTTTTGCCACCTAAAATTGATATTTTTTTTGCTTAAAAATGGTAGGCATTATGTCTATCTCTTCTTCCTTCACATTTATCCTTATAATCATTACCCCTCTCTCTACATATATTATAACTCTAGACCTAGCTCGGAATGGTCTCCCAAAGATGATGGTAGAATTTTTATTCCACCTATCCCATTCACGGATAATAAAATATGTGGGAATAATAAAGCTTCCCAGCCCCACCGGAATGTTCCGCACTATTCCTATCGAGGTCATCGAGTAAATTTGCAAATTCCAGAATGACCAGGATTTCTTCCATTCCCCTTACCCAGCTAGGCATAGACATGCAAAGACATGGCATTGATAGAAGCCCCAAGATCACACAGGGATCTAAAAGAACTTCTCCTTCAATGACACAAGGAATGTTCATCCTTCCTAGATCTAGTCTTTTAATAGCTATAAGGTTATCTTTTGGAGGATTTTTTCCCTTGTATTTAGTTTCCTTTCTCTTTCTTCCCTCACCCCAATTACTTACCAAGACTATTTCAACTAATTTATCGGAGGTTATTGCACTCACCATCTCCCAAAAATTTATTTCAGTCGAGATAGGTAGC
The DNA here is from genome assembly GCA_016760335.1 of Gastrodia elata. NCBI lineage: Eukaryota > Viridiplantae > Streptophyta > Magnoliopsida > Asparagales > Orchidaceae > Gastrodia > Gastrodia elata. Next base: position 30,632,218 of record CM028682.1, read on the forward strand.
ATCCCTTGCATGCGTGTGGATTGTTATTGAGAGATTTTCCCTAGCTAGACTTCTATATTTCTAAGGGTAACTTCAATTCCGTGAATTGAAGTTTTGTGATGGCTTATGGTTTGCTCCGCCCTTTCCATGAATTGAATAGTTTCAGCTTTGAAAGAATTAAAAGCTCCCTCTAGTACGGGTTCTTGGTTTCTTTGTCGATTAGGCTAATAAGTGTTATTATGATTTTGTGCTAGCCTATTTTTCATGTAAATTCCATTATTATAATTCCTTTTAGTATCTTTAGTACTCCAAGAAAAGTTTGGGTGATTTCTCCACCCTTGATTGTAGGTATTAGAGTAAGGATTCTTTTGTGCATTATTGAGATTATTATTATTGTTACTAAGGTAGTTCACTTGCTCAGTATTATATGGTACAAAGAGGTTGTTCAAGTTACAGTTCACACTACTATGCCTCCCCCCACACAATTCACAATGAATTTCTTGTATAGCGTTAACACTCATGCTCCCTATCTTTTGGTTAAAAGTGTCAATTTCTTATTGGAGAAAAAGGATTTGGTTAGTTTCATTCACAATATTAACCCTTTCCTATTGGAGTTCAGCCTCTTAGTAGGCCATTGGTAAGCATTATTTGCCATCTCCTCTGGGAGGTCATAGGCCTCATCTTGAGTTTTGTTACTTAGAGAGCCACTAGCAGCTGCATCAATCAGGGTTCTAGTGGGTGCATTCAATTCATTATAAAAAGTTTGCACTTGCATCCACAGTGGGAACCCGTGGTGAGGACAGCAGCTTAAGCACTCTTTGAAGCGCTCCCAATCATCATAAATACTTTCCTCATCTTGCTGAGAGAAGTTAGAGATCTCATTCCTCAGTCTGGCAGTCTTTGTTGAAAATATTTGGCTAAGAATTTCTTAGCCAAATCATCCCACGTGCAAATTGAATTGCCATACAAAGAGGTAAGCCAATTTTTGGCTCTATCTCTCAGCGAGAAAGAGAAATGTCATAATCTAATGGCATCATCAGTGATGCCATTATATCTAAAGATATTGTATATTTCCAAGAAGTTGGAAATATGCGAGTTGGGGTCTTCGGTAGCTTGACCACTAAATTGTTATTCTGAACTATTTATAAGGCTTAAGACTTAATTTCAAAGTTTTTTGCTTCAATATTGGGTCTAACAAATACATGAGGGATTCCTCTAATAGTTGGTAAAGTGTAATCCCTAAGGGCTCTACCCCATTGTTATCATGAATCTCTCCCATGTTACCTCCTCTATTATTTATTAGTGAGTGTACTAGATTAGGTCTAAGTTGTAATCATCTTAATCTAAATATTGCTCATTCGATTACAGGGTCAAATAAGAAGTTATCAAGACCGCGTCTACGCATGCACAACTTAAATCAATAGGAATTTACAGTACACAACATATATGAAGTGTATAAATAATTTAAATAGTAATTATAAAAGAAGAAATTAAAGTATCATTTTAATCACAAAAATTAAAAATGTATATACATCAAAATCTTAAATCACTAGTTATTTTTAAGCTATCTCCAATACAAAATAAATATACCGTTCCCTGGAAATGGTGCTAAAAGCTTGGCAGACGAAAAATACACGTCTGCGCTTGTATGCAAGTATACGTGATCTGAAGTAATAAGGGATGGTGAGATCCTGAGATTTATCATCCTTTGAGAACAATTTCTTTTTGTTACTAGAGTATGCTTAATTTAGCCAATGTTTAAGTGCCCAAATAGTTGATAGTGTTGGTCCTGAATTAATAAGTTTTTAGATGTGAAACTACTTTTGGAGAAAATAAAAAGAGTTGGGTTTTAGCATGCAATTCATTAAGGGTTCATGTAAGTACTCATCTTTCTAAATTTAGCTAGATTATTTAATTAAAAATCAAGAAACTTTTTCTTCTCAAGAGAGTCCCCTAAATGTGCTAAGTCTCACCTAGTGCTTAAAGATGAGCACAAGAAGGGTTAAGCTCGACACTTAGAACCTCATGTGATCAATGTTGGTTGAGATCAATGCTTACGTCTAAGTTATGAAATCTATAGTTTTAGTTATGTATCATATGAACTTGATTCTACTAATGGCTCACATGCATCAATTCTAGGTTTAGCTATGGAGATGAGTCATAGGGCTAGATGGGTTATGTCACATTACCCATAGCTCTCAATGCATTTAAATCCTCGCATAAACCTAAAATGTGCTATAGAGCTCAACTAATGGATCTCGGCTCACACTGGTCAACTTCTTAGCTTAGCCAAGGTTTTGTGTTAGGATGCTCACAGATCTTATCACATAGCTATAGGCTATTACACATACATTACTTACATAAGATAATGGTGAGCAGTGGAGCTCAGAGATTAATAGTGGTCCCATGGCTCTATCGATCAACTTAGATCTAAGGTTGTGCACGGGCCATTTTCGCACGTCGAATGTTGTCACGGATATTCGCGGTGTCAACACCCAACATGCACAGCCTTAGTCTTAAGTGATTTGAGAGCTTTATAGCTTTCTTAAAGTTAAAACATTATTTGCTTAAATATCTTCATTTCAAAACAAGCTTTTCCAATCTATTCATTCATAAACATTCAATCAAGAGAAAATGACTAAATGATATTCATTGATATTGAAGTGTATAAATATTACATTCTTAAATCCTTGCATGCATATGCCCAACCCTCCCCAAGGATGGTTTAGGCTTCCATTAAGTCAAAAGTACAAAGGAAGCAATAAGAGAGAACAAGACTTTGCATGGCTTTTACAAGAAATGAAATGAGTTAAGAAAGGGTACAATACTCAGGGAACAGCTATCGCATTCACCTGGATCTCTCTTTCGTAGATCTCTTCTTGTTCCTCACTCACTATGCTTCTCCTTCTTCCTATGGCTACAACCTTCCTTCCATGGACAATGGGACTCTCTCCTATTTGTTCTTACAGAAGCCTCTATATCCAAGAGCTTGAGATTAGAAAATTGGAACCCTCTTCTATTCTGAAATCTCCCTTTTATAACCTTTCTCCCAGCTATTTCTAGCATTTATTAAGCCATTAAGTCTCTATTTTGAAAGTTGAATTTTCCTTAAATGTTTATTCATTTATTCTATAGGTAATGAGGAGCCTTAATTTTGAGTATTCAAATTCTGGTGTGGGGAATTCAAAAGGATTAAGTTCATGTTCCTATTCAATACAGATTTGAAAAGGCAAAATGATTCCAGATTTTAGGTGAGCGCTATGGTGCGCTTTGTTGGTCGCACGCAATAGCGTACTGTAGCGCTGAACTCTCTGTTTGATATACGTCATGGCGCATTGTAGTGCCATAATCTGTTGTGGTGCAATGTAGCACCAGAATGCCCAGTGGCGCGCTGTAACACTGGACTCTCTATTCGAATAAGCCTTTTAGGCACGCTGCGGTGCACTATAGCACCAAGCTCTCTGTTTGAATCCACTGCGGCATGCTATTATGTTAACCTCTCTATTGATTGAGAGCTGCGGTGCGCTGTAATGCCAAGCCTTCTATTTGGAGGGAACCATGGTGCACTATAGCTCATCCTTCTTAAGAGTGATCCGCCACAGCGCGCTGTGGCACACCATAATATTTCTCTTGTCCTAGGTTCCAAATTTCTTCTTTGACCTTGATTTTAGCTCTTTTGTCCTGAAATGTCACAGAAACACATATCGAAGTACACTAATCCTAAGGAAAACATTACATTTAGTACTAAATCAACTATAATTCTTGGGTTCATTAGCATCATATTGGGATTTGTACTCCTATCTACATAATGGATTATTCTTCTGTAATACAAAGTCATTAAATGAATACTTGAAACATCCATATTACTATAATTATACGTACTCAGAATAAAAAGTATGAAATAGAAATACTTCCATAAGACATTTAGAATATCCAAATGAAAATCTATGTAAAATGAAACTAAGGATAATAAATGATCTAAAATAACTTACAAACTCTTGTAAGAATTTATAGGCATATGGAATTCGAAATGTCATAACTTGATTATTATACCAAAAGATTCGAAGCAATTTGGGAAGAAAACTTCCAGCTCTGTCAAAGTTGTGGTAAAATTGTAGATGGAGTATCCACCAAAGGAATTTTAGTGCTCGACAAGCTTCTTCAGTATTCAACCCTTATAGGACTCCAATTTCCAGTGTTAGCCAATTAATGGTTAAATCGAGTGAATTCAGCCTTAGCTTTTAAGGAATGTCTTGATCATATTCGCCTTCAGTTCATAGTCTTGCTTCTGCAAAATGTAGCTGAGAGCTGGTGGAACACCATCAATTGGAGATTCTTAAGGAAGTGCAAAAGAGAGAGTCGTGCTATCACTTATGTTAATTTTTGTCTTGCATTCACCACAGAGTATAATGGATGACTTAATGATAATTCTAGTAGATTTATCATGAGTTGATTGTACTTTTCTTATCATGCTATAATAATTCTATATTATATATTTTTTATATTTTTATTTTCCTTTTAACTCTCAAAGTTTAAATGAGAAAAGATATTTAAGTGATCAATAATTAGCTAAATTTTAAGTTTTAGTTCTCTAATTATTCACTAAATAGAGGAGAACATAATTGTGAAGTTAAAATTATTTTTCTATAATTAATTTTACTAATCATCCTAAACTATGATTAGGAACTATATTAATTAATTGAGTTTAAATTTAGCATACTTATTGTCATTGTACTCAGTATATTATAGGGAACTCATAGTCACTGACTTTGCTTGATTTGGACATTAATTAGTAAAAATAAGATTTTGACCCCTCCTATAATTACCATTTTTAGGGCTTTTTCTTAATTAGCTCATAGCTTAACCATTTGACTTCAAAATTTAGAAAACTTAGTATTAATGGATTTTTTAGACTAAATAGAACATAAGTAAATCATAAAATTTAGATTTTTATAGTCAATTTTGTTAATCACCCCTTAATGAGCTTAAACCCTAATTTGAACTCATTAGTCTTAAATAATGGCTAATTTGGGTGTTCTTAGTGTCAATCTTCATATTAGACAGCAAGAAATCATTTGGCAATAAGAGAATTCAATTTGGAACCCTAAATATCTAAGTCTCATTCTAGATCCTTAATGAGGGGCATTTTGGTCATTTTGGCCAAATGTTAATTTAAGTGAAATTTAATCACTCCAATCTATTTTTTATATTTAAAATAAATAAACTTAGAGTTTAAAATTAAACTATTGTTGTTTAGATTATTAATTTTGCTTTAAAGCCTAAATTATTAAATTTCCCTTAAATAAGCTAAGTGTTGAAATGTGGATATGAAAATTCACATTCCTTCATCCTTAAAACCACTAACCTATCAAATCAGAATTAATATAATCCAATCTCATGTAAATTAGAAGAATTATTTAAGTAACTCATCATGTTAATCCTTAGGATTCTTCTTAATGATAGATCATTTAATCCTTAGCCTTAGAATCCTTAAGTTCTATTCTATTGGTAATGAAATTACTCAATAGCTTAAGTTTACCGTTCTTTCAAATTTCATATGGCATTTCAGCGTATCTTGTTTTGATGAATTCCAGTCACATGATTTATGCATGTTTTAGATGGCATATCATGCATAGCATATTGTTATTGATCAAGTGCCAATTTGGGCACTATTCTTGAATTTGGTTCATTGGGCACAATCTCATATTCTTTAGTTATTTTCATGTTTCAATTTATTTCTGCATTTTTTTTTGTATAAAAGTCTGAAATAAGTAAATATATCTGGATGTATATTTTGTATCCTTTTCTGAGATGTATATATTTACTTATTATTTTTGGATGAATGAATATATGGATGATATGTCTTAGCTTCCGCACTCTGTTCTCTAAGTTACACTATACTACATATATTATGTTGTGATCATCAATTTAGAAGGCTTGCATTATTAATCAGGTTAATGAAAGACTTAACTTGATTAATGATGGGGCATTACAGTTCTTACCTTACCTTCTCTCGTTGATGTCTCGGGTTAACTATCATTGTTTAACCCGGATCATTAAGCAGAAGGTGACTCATATATTCTGGAATGGCCCATTTCATCGCTAATACTTGTATGTTGCACGTAACTATGGGGTGGGGTATTACACAATGCTTCCTAATTCAAGCTCTAGGATAGTGATGTGATCTTTCATGTGTGTTAGGTTGCTTGTGTGGAGTGAATTGAGTGGGTGAGCTCAGTCCAGACAGCAAGCACTCGCTGTCTGGATAGAGACAGTTACCAGCAGAGGTGAAGTAACTCCACTGGAACTCGAGATCAATTCTAGCACAATTCCACTTCTAATTGCATGTCATAAGCTATTGAAGCTTGGGCTGGACCCCATTGACTCTGGCTAAGCCCCAATCGATCGATCGAGCTACACATTGAACAATGCAGAAGCCTGAGTAAGGGTCCAATGTTCCAACCACGTCTAGGCCATGCCAGCTTAGGGCATCGATCCTCCTTGACACCCTGATGGTGTCAGGATCAAGCGTTGGCCGTGGTTTGGCCTCTCTGGGGAGAATTTACTCCCCATAGTAAACCGTACAAACAAGATTAAGGGATAATGAATTAGGGTAATCCCGGTGGCATCGAATGGGGCTTAGTGGTTCAATCAATGTGTTTGAAGTTGCTAATCTTTTAGGCTTTCAAATTGGGCTTGGAGCATAGCCATAGCACTTGGATTTAAGGTTTATCCTAAACCCTAATCGATCGTCTTTGGGAAATCGATGAAGGCAGAGACGGAGCAAAGTGTTGGGCCGGGTCGGCCTCGATCCGCTCCATCCTAATTGGGTTATTTAAATAATCCGATTAATTTGATTTAAAATCTTTAAAAAAGATAAATTGATAAATCCTAAAGCCTATGATTTCTTTAATGAAAAACATTTCTAATGTATTAATTGAATAATTCAGGAAATACTAATCTAAATAATGTGTTCCAATATATCATTTTGATCAAAAAAATATAAGAAATAACAAACTGCAATAATATTTTAGTTTCTATAATTAGAATCTTTAATTGAGCCTTATTACTTTAGAAACTTGAAGTGAGTATTAATCTCATTTCTTAGCCAAAATGCATGATTAAGATTTCTAAATCTTTCTTAAATAGAGGAGAACTTAATTATGAGGTTGGAAATATTTTTTAGTGATTATTTTCACTAATCACTACTTAATTACTCTAAACCTTGATTAGTAGATAATTAGTTTAATTAAGCTCTAATTTTAGTGAATTTATTATCTATGGACTCTTTAAGTGATATAAAACCCATTTGTAAGCTTAGAAGTCATTTTCATAGATTAATTTGATTAATCATCTTTTAATGACCTAAATCTTAATTAGTGCTCATTAGACTAAATTTAAGTCCAAATTAGATGTTCAAGGCATCAATTTTCATCTTTGATAGTAAGGAACTTTTTAGAATTAAGTAGATTCAATTTGGAACCCTAAATCTCATAATCACATTTCTTGAGCCTTGAGGAGGGGTATTTTGGTCATTTTGATCAAGTATGGTTTTAAGTGCCATTAAGACTTAAAAATCCATTCATTCCCTCAATATCAATAAATTGAATATTTAGAATCAATCTAAGATCATTTAGACTTGTGAAATTAGATGTAAAAGTAAAACCCTAAAATTCCCTAAGTTTAATTAAGTGAAATTTTAAGATTTCAAATGTGGATTTAGAATCCACATTTCGATCTCTTTTAATAATAGCCAAAGCTTAGTAAATCAGTTATAATCAATTTAAACATTTATTAAACTTTTCTTAATTATGTTCTTAAATAAATATTTAAGTAGATTCATAAGTGAATTCTTTAAAAATTCTTAAGAGTAGTAATCCTAGATTTTTATTTACTAGTTTCTAATTTTATTCAATTCTATTGAGTAATGGGATTACCCAATAGATTAGATCTTATTTAAGATTATGAAATTAGTCTAGTTATTTTATCTTTTGACTTTAGATTAGTTGCAGCCTATTTTTAAGATTAGCAATTCCATTTTAAATAAATTGATTTCATTCCTTAAGATTCTTATTAAACCTTTAGAGTGAGAATTGTGAGAAGTTTTAGAACTTTGGGTTTAGGGCTTGAATTCTAATTTTGGAGTTTAATTCTAAATCCCTAATCTTGATTATTTTAATCAAGATTGATTATGGGTTCTTAAAATGCATCAATTAAGATGATTGATTAATTATTGAACTTTAGTAGGCAATATTATCTGATTATGAATTAAAACTTGTTATGTTCTAATGTTTAATCTTATAAGGCCGTGAATCAGAAATTTTACTCAATAGTAGGATATGGGATATCCTAAACTTATATTCTCTCAAAATAAATATAACAAATATATTAGATAACAACATATATCATATGTGTTTTAGTAGAGTCTTACTTATTTTTATTTTATTTCTTGCACTCCTTATTTTTTGCCTTAAACATATCATATAAGATGAATTGATGCATGAAATGAACATATAGAAAATTAAGATAATATTTGCATCAAGTTCAATATCAAGATGGGTGATTGTATGTACAAATTACTACCAATTGACAGATGGTAAGGAGAAATAAGGATACTTAACACGTACTTATTGGGGAAGTTATGTCTAGTTTGGGAACCCACCTCAATCTTGTAGACGTGCTTCACTCATCAGCTGCTTCTGGATGTGTTCACAGAAATAAAATAAAATAAATAAAATTAATATGCATATATATTTTCTGCTTCTTCAGTTCAGTTTAGTTTTTTTGCTTTAACTTTGAGAAGCTAGATGACTTGCATTATATGATAATTATAGTTTCAATACAGTTACAGTAGCTTATTTAGCCAATTTTTTGATATGATAGTTTGCACATGTTATTTTCTATTTTTGCGTACTTGTACTTCTGTTTCAACTTTTTTACAATCTTTTACTATTACTTATATACATGTTAGGATGCTAGTTTTGATTGTATGTTGAACTGGTTCTACTTATATGTATCACGGCTCAATTTTACTTTCTGTTTAATTGACATATATTCAAATGAACATAAGTATGTTTGATTGTTATAGTTCTTTTCAGCAGTTATATATTTTCTTTTGATAAGTTATAAGTCTATTATTTATAGCTTTCCATTTCCTTTGTGACTTGTTACTCTTAGCTTGCTGTTGTTGTAAAGCTTAAATGTGATATATTAAAGATGTAAAATTTATTAAATTAGCCTAAAATGTACTTAAATAATTGTCTAAAGTAAATTTTTCTTTTCTTGGCTGGGGCCCTTATATGTAAAAACCAACATGTCAGATTTAGAGTTGTTCGTGGAGATAGTTCCTGGTGAGAAGCTTAGCCAGGAGGACTTTCCTGTTGCTACTGATACTTAGATATTTTTTATTTTCTATTTGTGATGATGAGAGTTTCCTCTTCAGTTAAACTTTTATTCAATATTATAATAATTAAAAATTTGGTTGTATTTTTCTTTACTGCACTGTTATTCTGAGTTGGATTATGTTCTTACATTTCTACATTATAGTTAATTGATGTCATATTTACTTGCTTCCACACTCTGAGATTCTTGTATGTGCATATAGTGAAATTCAGTTTAGACATGTGGCAAATCATATAGTTATCAACAGATTAGGAAGAAAACCTAATATGACTATAATTAAGGATCTGTCACGGTAACCACTCTACCGAAATCATATTAATATACGTGTTAACATGATTATGAAAGAGTTAAGGCTCCACATGTAGTTCAGTGGTGAATGTGGTAAACCATTGTCTAGATGCTTGCTTGAGGCCGTAGAATGCCTTTTTGAGAAGATAAACATGTTGTGGGAGGTTTGGGTCTTCAAAACCACATGGTTGATGCATGTAAACTTTTTCGCCTAAGCTGCCATGAAGAAATGCATTAGAAACATCGGGTGGAAAATATACCAATATGAGTCTACCACGACAGTGAGGAGAATTCTAATGGATGGCAATTTGACTATTGGACTAAACATGTCATTGTAGTCAATGCCTTTCTGTTGTTTGAAGCCTTGAGCCACAAGTTTGGCTTTGTATCGTGAAGGGCTGCTGTCGGAGTTAACTTTGATTTTGTAAGTCCATTTGTTTTTTAGGATGTTTTGAGAGAGAAGGGGGGAACTATAACCCATGTACTTTGTTTCTGTAAGGCTTGAAATTTGTATGGCATGGCTTTACACCATTCCAAGAATTTTACTTTTTCATACACCTACAATTGACATCTTTCAAGGCTCATTAACAAATATCATCTTCGTATTAAAGATAGTTATAAGAAAAAAATTTAATTTAAAAATTTAGAATAAAAGTACAAATTATGTAAAAAAAATGCCATGCTTACAAAAGAATATATATCAAAAAGTATTCAAAACTAATTCTTGTAAAAATTTGTTTTATTTTTTAAGATAAAAAAGTTTTTGGACAATACACATTTAAATATTATATGAATTTTTTTGCAAGAATTATGAATGCTTAATTACTAATTGCAAGTTTATTAAGAAAAAAAAAACATGATTTTTAAGATGCAAGTAGGAACTTACGAGCCATGAGCTAGTGAATTGTTGAGTATCTTATACGAAGGTATTATTTGTTGTTAGAATGTAATTCAAGTTCAATATATGCCAACATTGTTGCAAATTTGATAATTTATAGATTCTTTGGAGTTATTGCTATTTGAGGTATGATTGGATCAACCATTATATGTGATAGTGGGGTTACGCCCGCCATGACCACGCTGGTATCTGCCTCTCCCGCAACAGAGAGTGAGGGAGAGTGTTGTAGTTGAGTCGAGAATGTATATTTGTTGCATTTAGCAAATGGTTTCGTTGTCTAGGTTGATCTCTTCACTGCATAATAGATAGTACAATTTTTTGAGGTGTATGGTGTTCGAGCGAGTTCTTATGGCCGTCTTAAAGGGGGCTGCTAGGAAGAGGGCAGTCCATTTGCATGTAGATATGATGTCTTTGGAATCAAAGTTTGCTCCAGATGAGGCATTCTAATCTATTTTGGCATTGATTTTCATCAATAATTGTGTCATAATTATGTCGTTCATAGAGAGATTGTTGAGCTCATTCTTCAAGTGGATGATGCATGAAAGATTCATTGATTGTAATCATTTTTCTATTGTGAGCCAAATGTCCAAGCAAGTGTCCAGACTCAACACATGAGGAAGTATTGAGAGAGAAATAGTGGAAAAGATGGACAGACAAATCTTGGTCGGCAAGGAACCATTTGTTCTAGGAGGGTTAAATGCACAGGGATGAGCTTCGTTGATGTTGAATATTTTCTAGATTTGAGCTTTTCACAGTGGATAGTTCTTGGCAGTGAGGTGATTAGTTAGTAAACTCTTTATGTTGGACATTAAGAATTTAAAGATTAAAGGGTATGGTCTAGTCAATTTTGGCTAAAGGTTGTTTGTTGATGACAACACTAGAAGTGGAGATAGAGTCAGCCATCATTAGGGTATCAATGAGGATGGGGCTGTGAAGTTGTTATCGCTCAGATACCATGTAGAAAATTTTAGATTGGTGTAAATGGCGAGGCAAGAAAAGGAGAAAAACCACACATGTTTTATTTGCAATATAGGCATATATATATATATATATATATACATGCAAAGGGATGTGGCCATTCATTGCACGTGTATTCATGCAATTGTTTGTTACTCATGAATGAATGTGGTCATTAATTACACATGAATAAATATGACTATTCATTGCACATTCATTTATGTGAATATTTCATGAATAAATGAGTTCATTCATTACACAGAAATGAATGGAACCCTTCATCATTTATTCATGAATAAATGTGATGGTTTGTTACACATTCATTAATATGGCCAGATTTGGTCTATTAGGTTAACAAAGACCTAGACAAGACCAACCTAGACAAGACCAAACTATAATAATGAAAGCATCCCAAAGTTATTAGCAATTGAGGCAGTTTTCCAAGCCCTTTCCAGGCGTGCTCACTCATATAACCACAAAAACATCAACAAGAAAGCCAGGCAATCAAATGCTCGCCAAAAAGGCCCATAGGGAAACAAACCATTCCTGAAAATAAAATATTCCTACTTGCAAGCAAATAGGAGTAACCAACCCAACAAATTCCAAGGAATCTCCCAACACCAATTGGTAAGGACAACATCAGTTCCCACCCACCAACTAAAAGCTTGATGAAAATAAAACCAAACTAAACCAATAGGATCAGGTGAACGTTCCATAATAATGAGTGAATGCCCAGGAAATACACTTGAGGACCCGCCATGCAGTATGTAATGTCAGATGAATTATCAAAATGACACTATAAGACAATCCAGATCAAACCAATACAACCATAAACATAATATATATATATATAAATGCAGCAAACAAAGCCAAGCCTATCCAACCATCCAGCAGCCAATCCCACTACAAACCAATGAACTAAGAGAAACCCCTAACATAAGATAATTGAAGCCGTTAATGGAAATATCTAAAAACCGAGCAGATAAAACCCCACACAAAGGCGATCTAACATATAATTTCTCACCATTACAGGCAAAGAAAAGCAGCCAACACATCTTACAATAAGATGGATAAGCACAATAAAATATGTTCGGGAACCACAGGACATTAGCCCAACAAAATGACCTCCACAACCCCAAAAAAAGAAAACCTGCATCTCCCCAAAAACCAACTACAAGTCAACCGTATTTAGTGATACCGCAAATGAAAAAGCACAACATATCACCATCACAAAGGATTAACTTTGAAAACAACATGAACCAATCAATTAAGGCAGTAAATAAACCACATTATTACATAGCACAGCAATGCCATAAGTAATAATTCCAGCATCCAATTTCAACCACATGATTACAAGCACGATCACCATATAACGAAACAATAACACGGTACCAAAAATGCAATGGAAATCCCATTAGCTCAAGAAATTCCTGCAACAACAGAAACTGGCCAGTAACTCCAATAACAGCAAAAACCATCAACACAAACTGCCTCCCATAATGCAAGCAAAGAAACGCTCACACACACACACACACACACACACACACACACACACACACACACACACACACACACACACACACACACACACACATATATATATATATATATATATATATATATATTTTTTTTTTTTTTTTTTTTTTTGAATTTAAATTTATACACAAGCACCCCCAACCACAGATACCGGCCAGTGGCACCACTAACAACAGGACCCAATCAACACAAATTGCAGCATAATATCAAGACAAAGAGGGACACCAATACCGCATAAAAGTTCATCCACGGTAAAAACATAGAAGACTTAAGGCTAGCCTTTCAAAACCCAACCCAATACCATATTCAAATATCACCTTAGCTGTAAGTAGGCAGTTACAGCCAAGCCTTAAAACTTGAATGCTAACTAGTCTTTTTCACATAAAACATGTGAATGAATTTAGTTTTTTCAACATTGACCCAACTTAGATACTTCATTGAATGCCCTTTATTAATAGATTAACTCATTGATAACATGAATGGAAACATCCACATTACTCATTCTCTTATTATTGTATTTAGACTTGTTTTAGCACTGTTGAGGAACCACAGACAGTAAGCATCTATAAGTTTTCCAACATGAATTTTTTTATTATTGGAATTCTCATAATCTCAACGCTTAAGTAAATTTTGAATGTTGAAGGATCATGAGTCCTTGTACTTCATGCTGAGGCGATACCAAACCTTACGGACCACCTGATTCTAAGGAAATATATAATTAATAGATTCAACATTAAGACAATATTGAATATTTCGAATGATAAGGAAGCCTCTATTTTGAAGCTCATCATCCGCACTAATGAAACTTCCCCATACCAAGGAGCTCAGTGGATAAGTTATGTTTACGACATAAGTACCAAGCTAGAGTGAAATTAACTTTTTTATTAAGCATTAAATACAAAGAGGCGATGTAAATTTACCAATTTTAGGAACCAAAGGAATCAAATTCATGACCATGTCCCTTGGGAGCAAGTTATGAAGCAATTCTCAATTCCATTCACCTTCCAGATTAATGCATTGGCTGACTAATAAATTGGGGTTAGAAGGAATCATTTTCTCACTTAGAATACCAAGGACAGACCAAGCCTCAAACCAAAAGGAATTTGATTCATCAAAAATATCTCAAAATATTAAATTTTCCATAGTTCTTTTACTATCTAGCAATGTTTCCAAATCGAAGAATTACTAAACTTGGGAAGAACAGCAAAAGGAGGTTTCGTGGCACAATGTTTTTCTTACAAAGTTTGAGCCCATGTAGGTTTATCCATTCTAAAGTTCCACCAAATTTTAAGGAATAAGCATGGTGGAGGTCTTCCAGATTCTAATACCAAGACCTATTTCATTAGTTAAAAATGTTAAGAACATCCAGGGTGTCCAAATTACACTCTTATGAACCCACAAAATTAGTTAGGAATCACTTTAATATGTTGTACATCCATTTGGTGGCAGATATTACTTCTAACCAGTAAATGGGAATAGTGCTCGACACATTTAATAGTAATAAGATGGCCACTAGGTGACAAAAATTTGTTTCCATTCATGAATTCAGTAAAAAATAGTTTGAGTAAGTTCTTATAAAAATCATTCTTCTTTTGGCCAATAATAGCTTGAATGCCAAGATAAGTCAAAGGAAATGTCCCTCTTTTAAATCCTAATTCAAAAGCAATGCGATTTATAAATTGATAGGAGCTTTCCCATTATATCAAATTGAGATTTTTTGACATTGATAGTAAGGCCTATATATTTTTGAAGGGTCCAAAGAAGCATATTAATTTTGCAAACAGATCTTTTATCTCTTTGAAAAAATTATCAAATCATTGGTATATGCTAAGTGAGAGACTATAAACTTATCTCTCAAACTAAATCTTAGTTTTCGGTATTGATGGTAAGTACTTTTGTGTTTTTTAGACCCATGATCCATGATGATTACATAAAGCAGATCACCCTGTCTATGCCCCCTATTAGATTTAATGAAACCTTTATGGAAACATTTATGATAATAGAAAACCAAATACTTTCCACAAGATGTTTTGCATTTGGAAAAAACTTATAAAGAATAAAGGATCTTAGAGAATGGAAAAAGAAATTTCAATTGATAACAAATCTATCTTTAGATCAAGGTTGTAAGCACTATGTTTTTAGTGATACTATGGAAAATCTCTTAAGTCACAGGAATGTTATCCTTGATTATGATCACAATTAATTTGGAAAATTTTGTTAAAGGTGAAATAAGGATTAATTGGTCAAAAATTGCTCCACCATTTACCACTACCCCCTTTAGGGATTAGAGAGATGGTAGTGTGAGTGAATAATTTAGGTAAAAGGGCACCGTAGAAGATTTTCATAATAGTAATACAGCAATCCTCTTTAATAATATGTCAGATTTTCTAGTAAAATTCACACGAAAACTCATACAAACTAGGAGAGGAATTTTTTATCATTGGCTTTATAGCTTACCATATTTCTTCCTCTAACATAATATAATTTATATTTCATTAGTGTGTTCGTCAGTTATAAGGGGATGAGAGCTAAGAAATGGAGAGGTAGGGGTGATCTCATTGCTTTAATATAACTCAAAGAAGTGTTTAATAGCTGGTTCATCAATTAAGTATTTATCCATAAACTACTTTCCTTCTAGGGTATGAATTTCCTCAATTTTATATAGGTGCTGCCTTTTGTTAACCCAACTATGAGAAAATTTGGTATTTTTTTCACCCTCAATTTTCCAATTCAAACTACATTTCTGTTTTCAAGAAGCTTGGGCATCATTAAGTTTGTGGTTAAGTGAAGCCCTAACTTTGGAGAAGGTAGATCTATTTTCCTCAGAAGGAACATCCTCAAAGATATTTTCAAGAATTGCCACCAAATTTTCTTTTTTTGACGAGAACTTCCTCAAAGATATGTTTTTGTTCCACTTGGATAAGATTTTTTTCAGATGTTTTAGTTTATAATCAAATCTAAGCAAGACAAAGACAAGGTTCATTCCAAAAATTAGCTATAATAGTTTCGCATTCGTATATACTAAAGCCAAAAGAGTTAGAATATCAAAGATTTGGGGATCTTTATGGAGCCCACCCAAGATTAGAATACGTTCAATTTATGATAAAAAACTGAAGAGTTAAGGGAAGTGTTATTAATATTTTGGAAATCATTAGACCATGCATTTGTAATGATAACTCTGTCCAGTCTAAAAAATCTCCTATCGTCGGACCAAGTAAAAAAGAAAACTAGGATAAATGAAATCATCTAACCCATTGTCAATGATAACTGAGTAGAAATCAAAGGTTGAGAGAGAGTGGCTTTGGGAATAGACTTTATATTCATTCTGATGTAAACAAATATTTATAATCTCCTCCCACAATCCAAGGAAAGTGAGTACTAATAAAATCGCTTAGAAATCCCATAAATAACTATCTTTATTCTTAAATTACCCCGATAGACAATGGCAACAATAAATTCCAGAGCATCATTATGAAATTTGATGTGGACCCATTGGTCAATTAATTTCTTTTAGAACCTCCATTTGCCACCTCTCCTACCAAAAACACTCAGATTTTGTTACAAGCCGTGGTCTTGATATTCTCAAATTTTGTAAATTTGCAAATTTATGACATCGCCCAGCATCCCACTTTAGGTTCAAAGATCGCAGCAATGTATATTTTGTGCTCCCAGTGATATGTTTATATCTATATTTTGAGGTGGTATTTCCAATACATCTAATGTTCTAGCACAAAATATTCATCGGCAACAAAAAGGAGACCCTAGGTGGATCTTCTGTTTAGCTAATAATTTGGTAATTCTTTTGTCAGGTTTACTATTTTTTTATTTTCTTGATTATTAGATTGATCAGCATTTCACTCAAGTAATAAATTCCATTTTTTCTTCTAAGATAAGGTTTAAAAGCTCAAATTTATAGGAGACGAAATTAGATCGGAATTATTATCTACGCCATCTGCATTCATTTCCTCTCATAGTTGAGAACGAGCTTTTTGAAAGCCTCTCATAGTTGAGGAGAACGAGCTTTTTGAAAACCTCGGACACATGAACATCTGCAGTAAAAAAATTTGCGTGCATCTGCATCTCAATAGCAATCAATTCAAAAAAGTTATTTTGATCAATATATAATTACCGGTTATTTGAGTAGGTAAATCAGCCATATCTTTAGATAAAGCAGTAACATCTTCAAGAACTGGTAAGTTATTGATATTACTATAAAAAGCCACATTCTCCTCTATAATCAAAGGACTCCTTGCTATTGGATTCAACTTATTATTTTCTATTAACCTGGAATCATTTATTTTCACAGCCTCTTAAGGAACCATAATATTATCCTCACTGTGGACATTAATATCAGCCACCAATGCCTCATTTGTTACATTAACATTAGCCACACCATCATCAAGAGAAATATTAGAATCCCGAACAGCACAATTACTTCTACCATTACTTAGGGAGAGTGAGTGCTCCATATTACTATTCGAAATTAAGTCAGCCTTTGAAAGTTGGAGAGAGCCATGAGCCACTTCACAATTGAATTTATCATGTCAAAAGAAGAGCAAAATGAACAAAAATTTAGGCAAGTTTTCATAAATTACCTTTTGATAATAGCTCTTTTCCAAAGAACCAAGCCAAATTTTTCAGGCATGTTCCCAAAGATATTTAATTCCACCATCACGCGAGGAGCATCTAAGTCTCTCATAGTTGTCGTCATGTGCAATCGAAACATCTTGAGTGGCGACAAGATATTGATTCTATTTGCAAAACCTGATGGCATGACCATTAATATCATATGAGCCACTGGTGAAGACTCTCGCATAATTAAGATCATAAGAGAAGCGAAAGAAAACCTGCAAATAGTCATACTGTCTGATACTAACAGTACCAATTAGCTTCAGTCGACTAATGAATGCAGCAATTAGACTAAACCGATGTCTAGCCCTAGAAAATTTCCCAATGAGGGTTAATACAAACGAAGAGAAAAATTTTGTAATCTCATCATCCGAAATAAAGATTGCCAAAATACTTTTATGAAACTAAAAATTATTTTGAGAGGCTTGAGGAATTGCCCTCTAACGTCACCCTAAAAGGGCTATTAGGAAGAGATTCCCTCATTTTATGATCAAACCATCAAACATGAAACCACATATCTATATCTATATATATATATATATATACATATAAATATATATATATATATATATATATAATGCGTTCAGTACATCAGAAAATATATGTTGCTTTTATGGTGAGTTTTCTTTACAGTGAGACCTCTACCAAATTCAGGGTGCTCAAATTATTTTCCTGATCGCTTGAAGCCTCTACATGCTGTCATGTGCGAGTGCAATTTCTCTGGGTTGAAGGGTTTTCCACACTGCCTGCAATTTGAGGGAAGAAATCATACAACTTTTGTCAGAATGGTGACATTAAGAATGCAGGCCATGTATTAATAATGTCCTTGATTTTCAATTAAATGAAATAAGTGATGAAACCTAGTACTTTTGAAGTCATGATCCACACTTTATAGGAAAACATGAATACCAATCTAACCTTTAAGAAATTGAAGGTATTTAAATAAAATCCTCGTGAATACCTTTTGGTATTTTGTTGCTTTTTAGATATTCCAACCGATGAGAACTCTACTATCTTTTGATAACAATATTTCTGAATCCAGAGCGTTTTTTTGCTGTTTTTTTATTGTATTTTTTCACTGTCTACCACAGAATGAGTTTTTGTAATTTTCAGTGACTTTTTGATCAACTAATAAAGTTTGAGCTATGCCCCTTTTTTAAAAAAAAATCTTAAAAGGGAATTATGATTCCCAAAAATACACAAATTATAAAAAGTAGAGAAAAAATAGAGCCCAATTACAGTCTAACAAATAACTCAAAATACGTGAAAAAAAATTAATATGATCCGTTTGATGAAGAGAGAGGAGCAGCATAGTATTTCTTATCTTTTTCTGTATTTTCACACGATTTGAATTATTTGTTGGGCAGCATAGTATTTCTTGAAAAAATATATCATTATAAATAGTATTACAGTCTAATAGTTAGCTCTTATATTTATATTCTAAATAGGCTAAGAGTATACTAGTCTCAATAAAACATAACTTATTTAAAAAAATGAAATTGATTTTTTTTTTGCACTAAGAACATTACAAGAAATATTTTTCAAGAAAGCTGTTGTATCCAATTGATCTAGAGCAATTGAATAAAACCTTAGAAAAGTCATCAAACAGTTTTTGTTAAAAATTCAATGCAAGACAAGTACTTAGATCATCTAGGACTGCAGTCATTACAATTCCATTAATAGGTAACAATTATCTTTCTTGATATCGTGAGATCAAAGTTGTCTGGGAGCTAAAATGAAATTGGGATTCACCAATGAGAAGTGTCGAAAACCAAGCCAATAATTTGTAAATTATGAACAGATCAGAGTTGATTGTATGGTCACATCATGGATTGTGACATTGTCAAGGCATTTTTAAACACAGTCTAGCAGAGAACTGTGAATTGAGCTCGAACAAAGTATGGGAAGGTGATGGCCCTTTATTGTATCTATTACAAGTGATATAGCATCCATTCTCAAGAGAACATAACTGCTGTAAGCTATTTCACTAAATTGATGTTATGGAACGGGCGATCATATTTAATGCTGTCACCACACTTCACATATGGCTTTATAAAGTCTATGGCTGATCTAACTTCTTTTAATCACTTAATGAATATTCTAATGGGGATCAACGAGAGCTATGACCACATTAGGAATCAGATCTTGGAGATGAATCCTCTCTCAAAAGTGAATAAAGCATATTGCATGATCTTGAGAATTGCAAAGCTGCAAGAGATTCAAATAGGTTTAGCTGGTAAATGCGGTATTAACACTAATGCCCTGTTTTCTAAAATTCAAGGTAGTAAGAAAGTACTATAAACGATAATGAAAAAAGAAACAAGGGAATTATGGAAAAGAAACGCTTGTATTGTATCCACTACAATAAAACTGAGAAATCTTGCTTCAAGATTCATGGTTTTCCTAATTAGTATGAAGAAATGGCTGATAAAAAAGAATAGTTATCTAGTAAAGGGTATGTATTACAGATTCGCTTGAAGCTCAAAAGAAACATTTATTCAAGGTAATGCAGAGAATGATGCCAAGAAACTTTTCACAAATCTTGAATGCTCTCAAAGAGCACATGCATCAAATGTGGAATCATAATCAATAGAAAATTACAGCACATTACAGAAAATTGGAGAAGAAGAAAAAATTGCAATACATTTAACACTATCTGGCTTCCACAGTCTCTTTGTTTACACAGCCCAAAAGAGAATTGTTATACTTCCCATAACACTTAAATGTCGTCGTTACAACAAGAGAGTTAATATAATTCTCACTTAAAATTTACTTCTATAAACACATGCATCAAATGTGGAATCATAATCAATAGAAAATCACAGTACATTACAGAAAATTTCCACAAGGAGATGAGAAATTTTCACTATCTGTTGAAGAAGAAAAAAAAATTGCAATACTCTTAACACGCTCTATCTAGCTTCCATAGTCTCTTTGTTTACACAGCCCAAAAGAGAGTTGTTATATTTCCCATAACACTTAAATGTCATCGTTACAACAAGAGAGTAGTTATAATTCTCACTTAAAATTTACTTCTATAAACACATGCATCAAATGTGGAATCATAATCAATAGAAAATCACAGCACATCCACAAAGAGATGAGAAATTTTCACTATCTGTTGAAGAAGAAGAAAAAATTGCAATGCTTTTAATGCGCTGTATCTAGCTTTCATAGTCTCTTTGTTTACACAACCCAAAAGAGAGTAGTTATATTTCTCATAACACTTAAATGTTGTTGTTACAACAAGGGAGTTGTTATAATTCTCACTTAAAATTTACTTAAAATTCTCAGTATAGCCCAAAAATAGCTTTTACAACTTTTTAAATCCATAAATTTAATCACTAATTAAATAAGGCCAAAGATAATCTCCCAAAGCCAAGGATATTCTCCCAAATTACCTAAATAATATTTCTATAAATCTCCGCCTCAACACTCATTAGTGGAATATGAGAAAAGACATTATCTTCTTCTAAGAAATGGTTGAAGCGGCTACACCCAAATAAGTTGCCTATATAGCCCCTCTCAAAGGAATCAAGCCATGCGTAATTCACACTATAAGAAAGATATTAACATTGATCTTCAATATTAATCAATCCTTTGTCAATGGCACTATATCCATAAGGATGTTACATATGGATCTCTTATTATTTCCCATGCATGAATGATGTTTCATATTGAATTATTCAAAGATCATACTATACCACATCATAAGTGTCAAAAGGACACAGATCCTGGGATGTTTCACAACCAGGAAAAATACTTCATCATAATCTATCGCTTCTTATTGTGCAAGATTGTTTACCATCAATCTTTCTTGTAGTGTACATCAGCTCCTAGTGATCCCTTCTTTATAGCATATACCCATCTGCAACTTATTGCCTTATTTGAAGGCAGCTTTGCCAACCTCCATGTTTCATTCTTATTAGAAAATTTTATATTTTTATAAATGAATTTTTCTAGAATCACTCTCCAAGCTCTTCATATCTTCTTTGAAATTACTTGGAATTTTAGCCTTAGTAGCTAAAAGTGTAAATCCTATATAATCCCTTAGCCATGCAGGCATAGGGCCACTCATGGTTATGTAAGTAATAATAGACTCCTTGTAACGACCCAAAGTCGTTACTTTGCGAATTAGGTCAATTTCTGACTCTAACATTAGGACCCCAGGGAATTTTAATTTAAGGCAAACAAAACTACCAATAGATAGAAATAATTTTTAGATCAAAGTGCCCTAGTTTGGGAGAAACCCGAATAACGGAAGTTCCCGTTTTATTTTCTGAATTATTTAAATTTAAAAAATCAAAAACATTGAAATACATGCCTGAATTCATTGTTTTCAGTGTCGATGTGTTAAGTATATTATTTAAAGGCTGTTCGAGAAGTTTCATCAAATTCTGAGCGCCGGTTTGATCGTGATTAATTTTTGAAATTTTAAACCTCAAAAATTAATATTAAATAAAATATTACTCCGAATCAAAAATTTTCGGCGCGAGGGTGTTCATTATGTCATAACACGCCTCGGTGTCAAGTTTCGTTGTATTTGGACGCCAAACGGTGGAAAAATGCAATTAATTTAAAGTTTAAATTTTTTTCTATTTTTTTCCTTTTATCCTCTGTTTTCCCTACGCCCCCCATCTTAAATCGCAACTTGCGATTTTTCTTCCGCCAAAAGGCGAAAGAAGCTTCCGCGCCAGGCTGAAGCCTGGCACCTACGCTCCCTCCTCCTACGTCTGCTACCTACACCGTTTTTGGCGCAGGTTGGTCGGCCCTCTTGGCCGACCACCCTCCATCCCTCCCCTCCTTTATATAAACCCTGTCTCCCTCCCCTCACAACAATCCCCATCTTCTCCCTCACAGCAGCCCTCTCCCCCTCTCCTCTCCTCAACCCCACAGCAGTCCATCTTCTCCCTCACAACAGCAGCATCATCCCCTCCTTTCTCTCCCAACCAGGCACAGCAGCTCCTCCAAGCCTCCGACAGCCTGCCAACAGCCCTATCGGCCAGCAGCAGCCCGGCAGCCCCGCCAGCCAGCCAGCATTTCTTTGTCGGCTGACCAGCAGCAGCTCGGCAGCCCCGCCAGCCTTGCCAGCCTCCGGCCACCCCATTCCAGCTTCCCTCCATTTTTCGGCGGTCCTAATCCTAAAGGTTTGAAGATAAGTTAAGAGAAAGAGAAAGGGGGGAAGAAAAGAGAAGTTATTTTGCTATTTTCTATATACTTAATAATCTTTTTGAAGATAAGATTATGTCATCACATTAGCATTATTGTCATTAATCAATAATGACACAATACAAATGTTATAAAATAACTATTATTCTAATTTAAGCATTTTTCATTTTGACCATCACTCCTATTATGTTCTTATTTCATTCTTATATTATTATTATCATTGAAACAATGATAATAATAATATTATATTATTGTAATCGCTATCCTCAATAACTTAATAACGCTATAATAAACATTACTGCCATCACAGTATCTTAAAAAAATCGAACTTCAATCATTATGAGAAAGCGAAAGAAGGACAAAATCGAAGTAGTGATAAAGAAAAATGACTCATAAAATATTGGATTAAAAAGCTAACTTAAAAATATCCAAACCCAAATGTAGATTGAGCGAACTGTCACTCATTCGAGCTGTTGAACTTCTGAACATAAGGATCAAAGGTACCCAATATATGACTTGCATTACATCTTGCATTTTTCTATTACTGTTATGCTTCGCATATTTGCTTTGAGCCAAATTCATTTGAAGCTTGGTTGGTTGTCCAGAACCAACGTAATATCATTCAGGGTTATTACCGAAAAATGATATCGGTATCATTCGGGATTGTTGCTGGAAAAATGACACCAGCAACATTCGGGGTTGTTGTTGGAAAAATGACATCAGCAACATTCTGGGTTGTTATTGAAAAATGACATCAATAATATTCGGGGTTGTTACTGAAAAAATGACATTAGTAACATTCGGGGTTAGTTACTGGAAAATAACACCAGTATCCTTTATCTTGTGATAATTACTTGTTGCAGAAAATTGCTTGCTTATTTTAGCGCTGTTGTCTTACCCATCCTGCATTTTATTTCCATCTTCCTCTGCTAAACGCACCTTTATAAAATAATTTGTCATTGTGTATTGTTGTACTTAAAGTATTCTCTAATTACTGAGAATTTCAATCCTGATATTATTTTCTGTACAATACCAGGTTAGGTGCTCCTGGAAGAGGTTAAACAAGAACCCTAATTTTCAATGGATCGACGACGGCGCTGTTTGGCTTATTTTGTTTCTTTTTTTTTGTACGATGAATGATCTTGTAATATGAATTTTGATAAATGAAAATATCTTTTACTTTTATATGCGTATTCTTTTTCTCTCAAATTGCTCGATATGTTCCTGCGGTAAATGAACACCCGATGTCGGAACAGTTTCCGCTGAACCGGCATCGGGGACACCACACTCCTACTGTGGATTCTCCTCTATGTTCTCTTCCTCAGCTTTAATATCTTCTTGATTATAATTTGCTTTCTCTACATGTCTTCCTTAGTGTCCTAAAAACTCTCCACCTATTGTGAGTTTCTTGACTTGATAAGATATTCATCATCAAAACTTTGTTCACACCAGCTTTTTTATCTTCTTGATCAAACAACTAATAGTTTAAACCTATATGAACCCAATAATAATAGCTCTTATTACTTTGGGCTCCAACTTATCAAGCTTTATATTATATAATAGATAGGACACCCAAATATTTATAGCTGGTCATAATCACATGCAAATTTATGTGATAACATCTCTATAAGAGTTTTCTTCTAATAGCTACAGAGGGAATATAGTTTACTAAATGATAATCATATTTTAGGGTCTCAACCTAGAAGTTGGACAACATACATCAATTTTTTTCCACCAAAGTTTGATTCAATTGCTTTGCCACCCCATTCTATTGTGATGTCTCTCTAACTATGAAATGGTGCTTTATTATAGATCTCTAACACTTCTACAAAAAATCATTTGAAGTGAACTTATCCTCTTTATCTAATCTAGTCATATTAGCCTTTATGCAAATCTAGCATTCTACCCATTTCTTTGATCTCAAAAACTTCTCAAGCACTTCGCTCTTGCACTACACGGTGTACACCCAAATATACATTGAGTAGTATTTAATAAAAGAGATAAAATATCATCATCCACTGAATGATGTCATCTTCATATGACCCCATACATTAGTATCCACATAATCAAGTATCATTTTGGTATTGTAGATAACAGTGCCAAAGGTTGCATGTGTCTTCCTTCCAAACACACAGTACTTGAGCTTACAAGTATCAACTCCTTTTAATAGTCTTTATTTCTTCAACACAACTAGTGGGGTTTTCCAGTGTGTGCTAGCTTCATGTTTCATAATATAATGGCACCTAAAGGTTCACAAGTAACTGCAACTCCATTGATTCCTATGCTCTCTTAAAGATAGTATAGGTTATGATTTCGGACTCCTCTCATGTATGCCATAGCTCCATGATTGGTCTTTAAAACCCCTACCTCAATGTTAACTTTGTATCCTTCGGTATCAAATGGCCCAACTGACAATAAGTTCTTGCATATGTCAAGAATATTTTGCACCTCCTTTAGCTCTCAAACCGACCCATAAAGCAAACACACCAGGATGCTAATTATCCCAACAATACGACAAGCTTGATCATTCTCTATCATATATATTGCTATCATGTGTCCTATAGGCTTAGAACTAGCTGTTCACAAATGTGATAGGTAGCACCAGTGTCTACTATGTGTTCAAGCACTAGGGCACCACTAAAGTAAAATGTCTAAGTCTTCTATATCAAATCTCTCTAATTTAACATGATTTTCTTCTGATGAGTCCAACTTCATTTTAATCTTTAGCTTGGGATAATCCTTTTTTGATGGCTGTTCTCCAAGCAAAATGTACCTTGATTGTGCCCAATACTTCTACCCCTTGATTTATCCCATCTTTGATAAACGACATCACCATCCTTCTTCTAATCCTTCTTTTTCTCAAATCTTCCTCACTATAGGATGCCATCACCCTCTTAGACTCCATGTCCCTTTGACACAACTCATGATTCAACAAGATCTTTCAAAAATTAGAACAAGCACGAGGAAATAAAATACAAACTACAAATCGATTGATACAAAGGAGTGTAAAGGCACAACCTTTCTTTCTCCAAGTGGTTCAATGCGTGCGACAACACACAACAATGGCTGGAGCACTTCTTAAAATATTGATTTCCGTTATGTTCAAAGCTCGACTCTGAGGACAGCGTTATTACCAATTCTTTTATTAAGCTGCTGTGTTTATTTCTTGCAATGGCCCAAATATATTGATTTCTATACTTTGTAATTATTTTATTTCAAATAAAAATGATACATTAGACACTTTGTCGCTTTCATATTTCTGGTTTTTCTTTTGAAATAAGTTTAAGATGACTCGCGAAGCTATTAAATAGCTCTCAAAAAATATTAAAAAAAAACTCTCACAATAATTTCTCATTATCATGAATACTTTTTGGAATTAGGAAATAAGTTTTCATCCAAAAAAAAATTTATGAGCTAAGTTGCTAAGAGAAAATGAATGATATCCAAAATCAAGGAATTAAGAATCGAACCGGTCCTCGAACCGTTAAGACGAGAGATTTAAGGTTCGAAGGTTGAACCGGGGTCGAACCGGAGGTCTAACCGTTACGAGGCAATAAATAAAATTATTAAGAAGTTTTCCCAAAATATGGAGACTAGGGGTTTGACCTGAAACTCGAAATTCGAGCTCGACTAGAACTCGAGACATTTTGATTCGAAAACGAGTCAAGTTCGAGTCATGCATCTTGACTCGAACTCTATTTAAACTGATTTAAAATGACTAAAACTCGACTCGAACTCGAACAAGTTCGAGTCGAGTTTGAATATGGGCTGACTTGACTCGAACTCAATTTGAAACCAGCTAAATCGACTATCTACTATTATATATATAATATTTCATCTAATTTAATATAAATTATATTCCTAATTAAAATAAACTTAAAATAAAAGAAAATTTATTTGGTTGATTGAGAATACATATTTGTTTAATCTAATAGTTTAATTAGCTAATTAAATAATTAGTTATTCTTAACATTAATGATTATAATTTTTAACATTCATCTTTTAACTATAAGTTTTTTATTGTTTTGAAAATTCTTATTATCTTTGGTTCTTAAAAGATTTCTTAGCTGAGTTCTAACTTCTAATAAATATATAGTTTTCTTTTATGGGACTTATTTTAATCTCGCATTGGAAAAGCTCGACGGTTTGATTCTGGTTTGATCGAATCTGGTTTAGTCGATGGTCACGGTCGAACCGGGCTGCGTGTCTCTTCTGTATTCATCAAATTCTTTCAAGAGATTTATAAAGCTTCAAAGATTGGAAACTATTTTTAAATGAGAATCATGCTCTCGTTTTTAACGATAACAAGTCTTATTTCAATTGCTAGATAGCTCCGTATGTCTCTCAAAAAGTATGAATAATTATAATTTAGAGAATTAAATATAATAAAAAATTATTATTAAATTTATTTTTATTGTGGAGCTCATAAAAATTAAATTTTAAATTTTAAATTTTAATCGTCCATACTTTTTTGAAGATATTTGAAAGCCTATTAATATTTTCACGACTAATTCTTGTAAAAATTTGTTGTATATTTTAAGATAAAAATTTTTTTGGGCAATACACATATTTAAATATTATATGAATTTTTTTTTGCAAGAATTATTAAGGCTTAATTACAAATTGCAAGTTTATTAAGAAAAAAAAATACACATAATTTTTAAGATGCGGAGTAGCAACGGAGGAACTTACGAGCATCTGGGCTTAGGCATATGCGTCCTTCCCGCGTTCCGGGTTCTCTTCCCGCCACCCGCCGGTTCGCTTTCCCTTCAAATTATAACAAAATAAAATAATTTTTATATATTTATTAAATAATTAATGCTTAAAATAAAAAATATATCACATTAATTCTATTTTTATACATAAAAATGTATAAATTTAAACAGTTTAAAATTATAATCTTAATTAGTAACCTTAATTATTATTATTATTATGAGTTAAGTAATTGAATAGCTTTTTAGTCTTATTTATTTGTTAGGTGATGGAATTATTCCTATCATAAAAATTATATCTACTTAATTTTATTTATATAATAAATACAATATTTTCATTGCAAAATAATTATATTAGAATTTTATTATTTAGAATAATAAAATAATATATATATATATATATATAATTATAATATTTTGTAAATGTTAAAATGAGATTAATTATTCTAACTTTGTCATTTCTTAAAATGTTGAACATTTCTCTCTATTCTATTCTATTGTCTTTTTCATATTTCAAATCCAAAGAAAATATTAAAAAATATTACTTATTCTTAAATATTTTCTAAGCAAGCAAAAAAAAAAAAAAAAAAAAAGTATATTTAATAATAATATTTTATTTCATTTGATTTTTCAATTCTAAAAAAATATTATTTAGATCGATTAATATGGTATTCAAAAAAATTTATTTATGAAGTGATATCCAAATAATATTTGATTAAAAAAATCTGATTCACCTCTTATTAATATCGCCAGGAGAATTCGTGAGGCGAAGGGGCGATCCATTGGACTCTGCAGGCGTCGTGAAGCCACGGTAGACGACAGCACCGGCGGCAACGCCGTACAGCAACGTGCTATCGACGGTATCCACGGCCTTGCACGTGAGAAAGTTACGGAGCGCGCGCGATGTTTTCCGATGATTGGTCCACCGACCGGCACTTCCCGGTGGCAGAGTCCGTTTCCCAGTATCCACTTGTTCATCGGACAACGCTCTGACTTGGACATTGATATCTTCACTTTCTTTCATTTCTGCGACCGATTAGGGCAAGAAATTACTGGTGAAATGTTTTCAGGGTATGGGGCTTTATGTCTATCAGGTTACCAGGAGAGGGCGAGGACTCCGATTCAGAATTTTCGACTGGAAGAAGAGATCCCAAAAGAACATACTCGCAATCGTAGATTGGGGTGAGAAGATCGTCGTCCGTCAAATCCAGCCATACCAATCCCTTATTATATCTCCTGCAATCGACCAAATCTTTCAATTAACAGATTCGATGCGTGTGGGAGAGAGAGAGAGATATATATACGTTTGATATGACCAAGCAAATGAATTCGGCATCTCTATACCCCTCAATTCCGATAGCCATCTTTTCACATCTGGATAAATGGCTCCGATTAGCAATGAAAAATGCGCAAGGGCAGAGCATCATCTGCAGAAATAAAAAAGAGAGAGATACGGAACGAGACAAGAAAATCACCGCGAAGATGAACGCCGGAATGACAGAAATGGTGAACGCGGATGAGATGAGGGTGTTCGATCTGGCCTGCGCGATTCAGGAAGTAAATGATGTTGGCTCGCCTCGCTCCTGGGGTCCTCGTGGAAGAATCCATCAGTCTTTCACTGCTCCTCTGCTTTAGTGATTTCTTTATGTGTCTACCTACAAATATGCTACTTGCCTGGTTTGTTCCTGCGGATTTATTAGCTCTCCAAGCTGTATAAAGAATATTCATTTCATGCTCGCTTTGACTTAGTTTAATATAATTATTTGTATTGTTTTTGTAATTAATACTTTTTTAATACTAAGCATAATTGGTTTACGGGAATGAGTTGTTGTCATTGTTTTGCATGCATTAGATGCTACGATGTCGTAGCCTTTTATCTGGTTTGCATAAGAAGACCATATAATTATATCATAATAAATATTTTAATATTTTTTTTTAAATTATTATTAATTTTTAATGAATTTTTAATTATGAGTGAATCTTATTTATTATGAATTAATTATTA
The DNA here is from genome assembly GCA_016760335.1 of Gastrodia elata. NCBI lineage: Eukaryota > Viridiplantae > Streptophyta > Magnoliopsida > Asparagales > Orchidaceae > Gastrodia > Gastrodia elata. The sequence goes on from CM028682.1 coordinate 30,661,793, forward strand.
ATTTTAAGTACTTTAATGATTTAATGATTGTGAAGTATTAGAAAAAATATATTTAAAAGTATTTTAACACGTTGCTAAAACATAAAAAAATATTATATAAATGAGTCATAAATAAATTATTATTTAAATATATTTTTTTTGTGGATTTAAATATAAAAAAAATTATATTATTTCTAAATAATATTTTATATATATATTTTTGATAAAAAAATAGTATTTTTCAACAATAAAAGAAAATATTATATTTATAAGGAAATTATCATTCTAAAAAAATTCATTCTTTATTCAGCAAGTAGATCTTATAAAATAAATTATCATTCTTTATTCAGCAGATTCCAAACACCAAAACATGAAATGATCAGATTCCAAACATGAAGAAGTACCGCAAGTGCAGTGAGTTCCCAATATACAAACATGAAAGTTGCAATACATCAAACTAGCAACATAAAGGATTAAGGAAGTCCCTAGTAAGCATGAGAGAGACCGCATGCAAGCAAAACTAGAAAAACATCTTAACAAAATAAGTCCTGTTAAGAGGTGCCGAAACAAAGCGAGAGAAGGACCGCACACATGCAGCAGATGTAGTTAGGAGAACATAAATAAGAAATCAAATACAATTGAGTTAACATCGCATTTCTTTCTTCCCAGAGGCAATATACAAGAGTAGCAATGATAATCAAGAACCTCCGACAATTTGAAATTAATTTTAATGTGAATAATAGTGTTTGCAAGTTTAAAGCTAAAATCACAGGAAAAAAATATGTGATGATGGGACTCTTTTTCACTCAAGCAAAGGAGGCACATGGGAGATACATTTATGCCACAACTAATCAAAATATCAACGGTTTTAAAACCCTTATTTACCAATCTCTAAAGAATATATGAAAATTTGAATGTGTTTCTTATGTCAGACTAGACTGTGCCAATCCACAGTATGAGTTCTATTGTTTGAAGAGCAGGTTTGGAAGCGCGCCACAGCACGCGCTGCAAGGCATTAGGGAGCGCCATAGAGCCTGGTGCCTGTTTGGTCACTCGAGAGGAGCGCGCCACAACGCCCGAACACCCGAGGGGCAGGTGCTATAGCGCGCCACAGCACCTGGGCGCCCGAGAAGCGGGCGCTCTAGCGCGTCGTGAAGCCCGCGGCTCAGCAAGCACAAATCTGAGCCGCCTATAAATATTCTTAAGCCCTTTTTTAGGGTTGAGAGGTGAAAATATCCGAAAATATTAGCCTCAATTGGATTTTGCGTGTGATGGCTGCTCCATTGAAGGAAGAAGAAGAGCTCCTTTGTGTAAGAGTTTTTTAACCTAAATTTTTGTAATCTCCTCTCAATAGTGGATTTTTTCTGCTCTCCTTCTCATAGAAGTAAGTGTTAGCATCGAACCATATAAAATTTTATTTTTGTGTTGTGATTGTGCTTGCATATGAATTTTTATTGCTTTATTTAGATTTGCTCAACATTTACAACAAGTGGTATCAGAGCGAGGTTGACTTATTTGTACTTGAGGGTTAGGGTTTGTTACGAGCTATGTATTTTTTTGTTTGAGCTTTTAAAGTAAGACGGAAAACATGGGAGATAGAGCAGAAGAGGCAATTGGAACTTTATCGTCATCACTGGTGGAGAGATCTCTCCACCAAATTATGACACATCCAGTGAAGATTGATGTGGTCAAATTTGATGAGAATAATAACTTTGGTATGTGGCAGTGCAAGGCGACAAACACATTGTGTGCACTAAATCTGGAAGATGTTCTTGATGGTGAAGAGAAATCGAAAGAAATTTTAGAGAGAGATTAGATCAAAATGAACCATAGTGTATGCGGTTTGATCAGAAATTGCTTAGCCTGAGAGATCAAGTATATAGTGATAATAGAGACATCAGTGTGGAAATAATGGAAATTTCTAGAGGGCAAGTACCTAATGAAGAGTGTGGAAAATCTACACAACATGAAGATACGACTTTATTGGTTCCAGATGAGAAGGAGAATCACCATAGACGAGTACCTTAATGAGTTCACAAAGTTGTTGACAGATTTACTGAATTTGGATGAGACTATGGAGGATGCAGACAAGGCTTTATTGTTGTTGAACTCATTGCTGGATGAGTTTGAGCACTTCACCATGACATTGATCCATGGGAAGGATGCTCTGAAGTATGAGGAGGTGACTGCAGCCCTTGTAAACCACGAGTTCAGGAGAAGGGATAAAGAGTCCATCAAATCAAATATGGTAGACACTCTTACACTTTAGAGAGGAATACCATAGAGGAAAAAGAAATGACCAAAGAAAAATACTAACTTTTAAAAGAAAGGAAAATCTAGAGGCAGTAGCGTTTGGCTCAATCAGTGACTTTCTGTTTTGAGAAGGGTCATTGGAAGAATGATTGCCCAAAGTTGAAAGAGAGCGAGTGGGAAAATGGATCTTCTGAGGAAACGATAAATGTGACTAAGAATGTGGTGGAAGGTTCAGACTCAAAAGTATATTTTATTACTATTTCAATGGGTCTATTAGCTGATAGCTCAAGTTGAACTATGGATATAGGTGCAACGTATCACATATGTTCCCAGAAGAATTGATTTTATTTGTACAGAGAAACGGATAGTGGTTCACTCACAATGAGGAATGATGTTGTGCCATATTGTAAGAGTTAGAAGTGCGCTGATTAGGACATATGCATGAATAGTTCAAGAATTGAAAGAAATAGGACATATACTAGAGATTAAGAAGAATCTTTTATCTATTGAGGCCTTAGAAGCAAATGGGCTTTAAGGTAGTGATTGATGAAGGGGTCCTAAAGATCAGCAAGGGTGCAATGACTTATTTGAGAGGGTCAAACAATAGAACCTCTATTATCTTCAGGGAAGTATAGTGAAAGGTTTAGTAGTTGTGGCTAAATATTCTAAAGATGCCATGACATTGTGGTATATGAAGCTATCACATATAGGAGAGCCTTTACTAAGATCATTAGAGAGAGACAGACTCATTAAAGTTATAACTTCTTAAAAATTATAATTTTGTGAGCATTGTATATATGGAAAGAAAAAATGCAAGCCCTTTTGTATTGGCCTCCACAACACAAAAGGTATACTTGAGTATATACATAATGATGTTTGAGAACCAACAAAAACTTGCATTATTCGGTGGTCATAGATATTTTGTTTTTCTTATAGATTATTACTTCAGACTTGTATTAGTGTACACATTGAAGAGCAAGAAACATGTAGTGTAAGTTTTCATAAATTGGAAGAAGATGGTAGAAAATCTAATGGGCAAGAGAATCAAGATGATTCAATTGAATAATAGCGAAGAATATACTCCTGATTCTCTTGTAAGAGAATTTCAAAATTCAGAGATTGAGCACCACTGCATAGTGAGAAAAACACCGTAGCATAATGGGGGTAGCAGAATGCATGCATTGTACCTTGTGTAATGTATGTTATTGTGGCGGCCTGCCCCTAAGAGGGGGCAGTCGTCACTTGGAAAACCCCTTATTTATCACTAGATTAGGGTATGTTCCTCAATCCATTAACAAGGGAGGGATAAGCCCTTATGAAAAGTAGCGAAATCATTCACTAAATACATACATATCATTTAGACTGCGGAAGCAAGTGAAGAACGAGATTATATCCATTATATCATAATGCGGAAAATATAAAAATATGTGGCTCATAATAAAGTGATGCAGTGAAAAAGAAAATACTAAGTGTACCTGTATTATTACAACATTTTAATAAGCTTAAAACTGAAAGGAAAGTAAAATCTCAACCTCACAAGCAAAGAAATAAAGTAAATCTGATTAGACATATTGTCTAAGTACATTTTAAGCTGAATAGTTTTATGTATTATATGATATCACCATTTACTCAAAACAACTAAAGCAAATAAATGGGTGTAACAAGCTAAGAAAGAACAGGAAAAACTATAAATAATGTATTTATAGCTTAAGAAATGAGGTAAAAAGATATACCTCAACCCAAAGCTGCATCAAGGTTAGGCAATAAATATATATGTAAAATAAATTATAAGTATTGAAAAAAAGGCTCATCATAATATGTTGATAATCATATGGAATTATGCAAATTAATAAAAAGTAGTATGATACATATAAGTAAATTAAGTGTTATCCTAATTTTCTATGTATTTATTTCATGTAATAAATTATCTTATATGACATGTTCAATGTAAAAAGGCTCAAAATATACAGAATACAAAGCAACAAAGTTCAATAGTAAGCAAGAGACTCTACTAAACACAGGTGATATTTGTTATTGTCTAATTTATAAATTCTAGATATTCTAATTTTATATAAGCTCAGGAATCCAACACCTTAGTATCAAATATAAACTCAGATCCACAGCCTTATAAGTTTAAAATAATTAGAACTGATTAGGTCCTTATAGGATTAAATCAATGATGTTTATAAGTTAAATATTTAATCAACTCGTCCTAATTAATGAATTTAAATGATCCAACCCAAAACTTGATTAAGGTAAACCAAGATTAAGAGATTAAGAATTGAACTATAAAATTAAGGTTTAATCTTTTAATCCAAAGGTGATCCTAAAGGCTAAGGTTTAAATCTCAAACCTTCCCAATACTACAAGTTAGGCTATCTTATTAAGCAAAGTCAAGATTAATAAAATAGATCTCTAGACTTAGACTAAAGTTTAAATACAAAATATTTATAAATAAAGGATGAAATCTAGAAATTATTAAAACTAAGGTTTTATTTGTTGAGTAACCAATTTACCCAATGAATGAATTCAAAACTATTTGGTATCTCTAATTCCTAAGAAAGAGATCCTAAAGGTTAAGGAATTCCTAAATGATTAACTTATGATAAAAGGTGAGGATTTAAACACTTGTGTTAATTGATATTAACTTATCTTATTACTGATTTAGGGAACGGAGAATTAATATAATGTGAAATAAATCTCACATTATGAAACTCATTATTTGCTTACAAATATTTTAGGATAGAACTTAGGGTTTCACTTAAAAATTAAATTAATAAGCTTGAATGATATAAAATTGAATCTAAATCATTTTATCTATTAATTTTAGTGACTAGACTATGATTCTAAGGTTTAAGGACAGTTAAACCTAAATTTGGGCAAAATGATAACTTTGCCCTTACTTAAGGGTCTAAGATGCTACTTTTTGATTTAGAGTTCCAAATCTAACTTTATTGATGCCAAATGATAAGTCATTGTCTAATATGGAGATATACAGTAAGTACACATAATTTGGATAATGATTAAGCCTTATGAGCTCAATTTAAGATTTTTAGCTCATAAGGGCAATTTGGTAATTTTACGTAGTGAAGTCTAAAAATTTAGTCAGTTTATTGGTGTTTACTGTCTAAGGATTCCATAGAGTCTAATAATACTAAATTTTGAGGTATATTAGTCAAGTTATAGCCAAAAAAATTATAGGGTTTAAATATGTAATTAATGGGTTTTAGGAAAGGTCCAAAACTTAACTTTCTCAAATTATATTCAAATTTAGTAAGCTAATAAGCTATAGCTTTCCTATAATATATTGAGTGCAATGACTGAGAGTAGACCCAATTTGGAATCTATATAACTAAGTTATGAGCTAATTAAGTTCTAAAGTGATTAGGGCAAATTAGGAAGTATAATTATCAAAATCTAATTTTTCTTACAATTTACTGTTAATTAGGTTTTCCTGATCAAAATAATATATTGGATGACTTAATTTGGAGCTAAACTGACTAAGTTATGGCTAATTGAATTTCTAGGTCAAATAGGATAATTAGTGAGGCACCCAAAAGTCATTAGTCAAATTTTAAGTCCAACTGCAAAACTAATACTATCACTATACTCCTAACAGTTTTCTAATTAAAATGAGACCCATATTGACTATGTTTGAATCATTGGGTATAAAGTTGTAAAGGTTTGAAGTTTTCTAAGGTTTTGAACTAATTGAAAGGTCCTAAAATATCATAATGTTAAATATGCATCATACTGGAAATATGATACTACCATATTATTTTTTCTCATTTTTTAAGTAAAATAAGATACATATTCACTATGTTTAGACTTATGGATCAAAAGTTATGAGGTTTAAACATCTACAAATAAATTAAATTAATTTACTAATTCTGTTAAATTCTTTAATTCAAACTATATTTAATAAATTAATCTGAGAGGCAAGACCCACATTATCCACGGCAGAGACAATGCGGGCAGGCCCCATAGACGGGACATCTGTGAATGGTGCGAGACCCACTGCCTCGGCTTTAGCAGGGCGACAGAACGAACCCCATCGCACTGCGTCAACTGCTGACGCGATGCGGGTTGGGTTCCACCAGATCTGACCCAAAGGAGGGTCCCTTCTTCTTCAACTGTACCAAAGACAGAGAGCTGGGGTTTGCGATGTAGCGGCCCTCCAGCGATGAGGAGGCATGGCTCACACGGCATCAGGTAGAGGATGTAAAGAGCTTGCTCTGACCGGTCGAATCAAGGGCGGAGGTTGCGTGAATCGACGACAACATCTAACATTAGGGATTAGGGCATGGGACGAGGCAATGTATTGTAGACAACTATAGATTAAACACTAAATTGTCTATATCTAGTTTGATTGAACATGATCGGATCTAGACAATCTCTAATCTAAGAAGTGAAATAGCTTTTCGAAATTATACAATGAAGAATGCATAAATGGAGATGAAGGATAAGGGAGTACCTCAATGGGCGGTTGAGAGTCGTCGAGGCTGCAGGGGGTGGGGGGGGGGGGGGGGGAATTGAACGGCCTAGAGAGATTTGTGATCGCGCAAAAGAAAATCTGCACTAACACATGCAATGTGAGGTTAATGGAGTGACTACCGAGGCTCCGAAGCGGTCGTACGCGGCGGTTGGCTGTGTGTCACCTCGTGGTAGGAATCGGGGATGGCGAGCTCGGAGCCATTAGATCGACCGATCGAACAGTTCTGATCATCCATTCGATCAGACGAAGACCAGACGACAGGTGTGAAATAGGGTAACGGCTCAGAGATGAGACCATTAGGATCACTTAATTAATAAATTATTTTAATCACTAATTCTAAATTTCTTAACTAAAATTAAATAATTAAATGGATTCCAAATATTTCCAAATATTCTCCCCTAGCTAATTGAGGGGTGAGGAATGCAATGACAAAGTTGAATTTTGGTTTCGATGAGTATTTAATTTTTCTATTTTTTGGGATATTTTAAATATATTAAAATATTTGACAAAAATCAAACAATTCCAATTGCCTCCAAAATATCACCCCTAGCTAATTTGGGGGCAATATGTGCAATGACAAAGTTTGATTTTTGATTTGAAGTTAATTTAATTAGGTCAATTTCCAAAATTCTTGAAATTCCCAAAATCAGGGTTTAGTCAGTCTATTTGGCCCTTGATTTGGACCAAAACGTCAGGGTGTGATCCTAATGATTATTTAAGAGTGTTAGAATCAAAATTAAGACTTAGATTAGTCCTAATTAGCTAGTATAACAACATTGGGTTGTTATAGACTCCCCCACTTAAGAACGATGTCATCCTCGACATCACATAAGTAGGAAGAACAAAGCATGAATGAAATTAATAAAGCAGAAATAAGAAAAATGAGGAAGTACCAGGATTCTCTAATAGCCTTGGGTACTTCGATCGTATATCTGACTCCTATCTCCTATGTGTTTCTTTAAGATAACGATCCTTCCATTGAACTTCGAGCATATGGAATAATCAGCTACTTGGATGATTCTGATCCTTACCTAGGATTTTGACAGTCCTTTAACAAATGATAGATTTGATTAGATTACCACTAGGGGAGATAGAGATATAGTGATGAGGCTCTCTCATGCACTTCCTAAGTGAGGAAACCCAGAATACATGGTGTACTATGAGGAAATCATTGGGCAATACTAGTTTTGGGCTGATGATATAGATCTTGGACAAGATCTAGAAAGGTTCAACAATATTGGATAGAACTTTCTAGATAATCTAGGATGGCATGTTTCTTACTCTTAGGCAGATAATATTATCTTCTTGGGATTTAAGAGGACGATGACAAGGGGTTATGATACCTATTTTTTTTAGAAACAATTGATTTGGAAACACCAAGCAACCTGATGATTTTCTTAATACAGAGTTTGGCTAACTTCAACACAAAAATTGGCATGATTAAGCAGAATGAAAAGTTCTAATTATGTCAGTCAGTTGACTACAACCCAGATTGAGTTAGCACTTGGTCTTAACTAATAATAAGGCTCATGGGAACATCAAACCTCTTCCATTTGAGAATTAGTAGTAGATGATGTAGGATAATTAAAGGCTCAAGAAGTCCTACCCTGACTAAGCTACAATGAAGGCACTTTTGCGACAGATTTAACAATGCATTCCTTAATAGATTGCATTGCCTTGGGAATTGGAGGTAAGGAGGAAGGCCACCTTTTATAACTGCTAAGAATCTAAGAAATAATTCTCAATGTAAGATTTCAAACTACTCAAAGGAACTAAGGCTTAAGGATATTTGAAGGTTCAAGAATTCCAAATTTTAGAATCCAACATTAAACATAAGGTCTAAGGCTAGACCTACAAAATTTTACCTTACAAGATAAGGCTAGGAATTTTAACCAAGATTCTAAGCTTGAGGAAGCTATCCAAACCAAATGATAACCATCACCTAATAAGGAAGGCAACAAAAGAAATGATAACACTCAACCAAGTTGAATGTAACTTTAAGAGATTAAAGGTTAACTCCTAAGTCATAACACATGACTTGGCTCTATGGGATATGACTACTTCTTAGTAGGTGACACCACATACTAAGCACAGGATAAACTAAGGATCAAAAGATCCTAAAGGTTCTACACTTAAGTGATGCTCATCACTTAAGAAAACTTAGGCAACCAAGATAAGTCACTACAAGACTCAATCAAGACTAAAGGATACCAACGATTCTAATTTAATGAATTAAAATCCAAAAGGCTTGGCATCAAGGAACTATAGTTCCTTGATTGCTTACTCTATTAGAATCTAAGATTAAAAGCTAGTTAAGGAGTCATTGTTAGACTAAATCTAATAATAAAGCCAAGGGATTGGCTACTAAACTTTTCTTAAAGGATATGATTAAGATGAACTAACTATATGAATTAGTCCACACTAGGTTTGAACTAATAAAGAGACATTCATCTCTTACTAAGGGGTCTTACTAAGTTAAAAAGGATCAATATCCATTTATAATACATAACCTCAAGGTTAAGGGAGGACTTAAGATATTAAGTCACACATGATGACTTAACACCAAGATTAAAAAGGTTATAAAAAGACTACTAACACAAGTCATAAGCTATGACTTGGTTAAGGCAAGGAACTTGCTTATCTATAGGGGTAAGTGATAGGAAACTTAATAGGGACTAATGTCACAACCATAAATCATACTCTATGACTTATGCCAATTGTTCAAGATCTAAATGCTAACATCTAAGTCACAATATGCGACTTAGATCACTAAGGATCTATAGATTAAACTTAACCTATCTTGAATAAGAGCTTATACTAAGGGAATGATCAATTAATGCTTAAGTCATATCATGATCTAGGAACACATTTGAGGAATCAACTTAAGTTACTTGGAAAAGAGACCTTCTTATTCAAAGGAAATAAGAGATCTCACAAACAAACTATTAACCTTAAGTGACATTCGTCACTTAATGAACATTATACTAAAGAAAAGGGAATTACCATCCAATCAAAATGGACAAGGAAAAATACAAGGTTAACTTATTAAGTCACCACAAGTGACTTAACCAGTAAGTGGTTCCAAAGGATAACTAATAATTTTAACCTAATGATTAGAATCTAAGGGCTTTGCAACCTAAGAGGAGGGGGGGGGGGGGGGTTCAATTATCAAAGTGTAAAGGTTCTTTGACTTAGAATCAGTTCTGATTTGAAAACTGAATATAACACCATCGTTAGACTAAGCCTAAGAAATGAGATAAGATTTACTATAAGCAGAACTTATGAGCATACATACATAGGTTAGAATAATCTAACCATGATGTAACTTCACATTAAGGAAAGATAGGGTGAACTAACCATAAACTTAATCCACTTTAAGGCTTCTACTACTAACGAGAGATTCATACTTAGATAAAGGATGATATTAAGATAAAGAGCGTGATTATCCAACTTGGATACTTAACCTTAAAGGAGTGGGAAGGTTAATGCATCAAATTACATAAGGTGACTTAACACATTAAAGTTGTAGGTTTAACAAAATAAATCAAGTCGAATGATTACTCATCTAACTGGGATGAAATAATAAGAAATAAAACATAATTCTACTACTAAGAGTCATAATTATGACTAAATCAACAAAGGTGTTTTGGTTACGATTATCCACTCCAAAGAATATGGAAACACTCATCCCAAAGGAATGATGTATGCAAAAGTCTTGGGAATAAGCTAGGCTAACTCTTCAAGTTGTAATTGTGACTTATCCAACCATAGATTCAAGGATTCAAATCAATTAGTCTAAGGAATGAGAAATTATTCATCCAATTGGGTAAGACACTCCTCACAAGAGGGACTATTACTATAAGTCATCGGAGTGTGACCTAGCCATACAAAAAATATGGTTTGATTAATGGTAAATCTAAGATTTATAGCAAAATAAGGGATTAAAAACATTCAAAACAACACAAGAACAAGCATACTTTGATTTGAATCTTATCATCTTCAGGTAAAAATAGGAGAAGCGATAATTCTGGAGAAGAAACAGAATTTATGCAAGAAAACCATTGTGGTGGGCAGCAGCACGCCACAGCGGACCATGGCAATCTGCTGAATAGAGCTCACCTGAGCATACATGCAAGCCTGGAAGTAGAACAGTTGCAACGCGCCACAACGTCATTTCCTGGAAAAATATTTAAACATTGGATGAACTAATTGAACAGTGCCGAATCTGTGATTTCAAACTTTTGACCGCTAAAGCGTGCTTCAAGTGCACCACAACGCGTTATGCTTTATGAAAATTTAGGCAGACCTGGGACAAAATCTACTGTAGCCCGCCTCAGCGTGCCACATCACGCCACGATGGCATTTCAAATTATTTGTATAAACCTTATATGAATTAATTGAACAGTGGTAGTTACGTGTTTTCAAAACTCAAACTGTCATAGCACGTCGTAGTGATAAACCAAATTAATTCAACTCGCCACAGTGCATTGCAGCAAAACTGTGTTTCAAACGAGGCTGCCACAACGTGCCATGACAGATCCCCAGTAAATAGCATGTCTGGAACCTTGAACAACATAATTAGATACAATCACTGCAGCACGCCATAGCGCACTGCAGCGCGCCACAACACCCAATGCAGTTTTTCCCAGGTCAAGGCATTAATGACAACATAGGGAAGGCAGAAAAATTAAGTCTTTAGCTTTCCCCAGCCATTTGGAACTTGCAAAAGCAATAAATCCTACGATATCCAAGAGGAATAAAGGAATAATATTAAATGGCTTTGCATAAACTCAAGAAAGGGAAAGGGTTAGATAATATTTATGCACAAGGCTGAAGGAATCCCTATATAAATAGCATTTTGAAACTAAAAGAGGGTTCCCAATTTTCACATTCAGAAATCCTAAAGAAGGCTGCTAATAGAGAGAATGAGAACTCTTTAAGGAGTAGGATCAGAGGACCCTTGCAAGATCAAGAGATAGGAGAAGTGCAAGGAGCTTAGAGGAAGGAAGAGGAGGGAGAAGAAGAAATCCAAAGAACCCCAAGAAGTTTCTAGTACATTCCTAGTATTTTCTCTCGACCTTCTCTTATTTCTTTTATAGTCGAACTGATGTCGAGATTCTTATCTTTGTATGTATCTATCTGTCTTGAATCTATAAAGGAAGGCTAAACCCTCCTTGGAGAAGGTTGGGCTATAGTTATGTGCTAAGTAAGGATAAGGGTGTTGTATATTGAAATTGCATTAAGTAAGAATATTGAAATGAATGTTTCTTTTATCTACATGTTAATGTGAATGCCTAGAATGATTATCAATTTTTAAATCATTGCTAAATCAATTAAGAAAGGAGAATCTTAATATAAGAAAGACTTGTGCTCAAATGCTCACTAATGGGAATATAGCAAGGAGTGAGTGCAGTAGAGCTGAGGGCTATGTGAAAAGTTCTCAAGCCCATTAGCACCACTCCTAAAGCTCATCCGAGAAGTTGATGCTTGTGAGACAAGTCCCCTCCAATCATGCACTGTGGCTCAACAAAGTAGAAGGAGGGAGAGATCATCGGACACCATGAATGATGTGACATAGTCCAGTTGGGCACGATGAATCCTCTCCCTTAGATAAATTGCATGTGTAGCGCATGATGCTGCTTGGTGGGAATCAAAGCTTGTGAGGTCAAAATAACTAAAAGGAAGATTTTGTAACCTAGACGGAGGTAGTAAAAATCAATTAAATTATGATCTCATGAGAATCTATGTGTCAAAGAAGAACCCTAGAGTGTTCTTTTTGTGCACTAGATTTGAACTCGCTAAAATTAGAGGACCAATCTAAGGAAGGCAATGTTCACTTAATTGATTTGGCATAGAAAATAACTTTATGAATTATAATGACATAATCACGTGATGAACCCCCAACTCTCTCTTCTCAATCACATAGCATTTGCATTTAAGTGCTTTGTATGGTAAATTTAGGAACCCAACCAAAAACACTAAAAAACAAATTTTCTAAACATTATTGAAAGAAGATAAAACTTAGTATCAAAACCACCATTCCCAGAGGATGATAAATCTCATAACTAAACTTTCACTTATTACTTCAGACCACGTACACTTCCATGCAAGTGCAGACACAAATTTTATGTCTGTCAATTAACTAAGCTAAAGAAGTGGTAATTGCCAAATTAAGGAAAAAACACCTTGAACACAAGATTAGGCATATCACAAAAGTAGATTCAATTAGGGATTTATCTTACAAAGATAGGGTTGAATTACTTACACCTTATATAGTATGTGGGTTAAGTCGAGTTGACCCAACACTAAAGGCTTAGAAATGGTTTAGACAACAAGAATTAATGTCTAAGCTATTGGGACTAGTTTAATCTAATTTTAAGGGTGAAATGGTCATCCTCAAGGTATAGAAATATGTTTGATTCACATGGTCCCAAATTTAAAGATTACAAACTAATCATAGTTTAAGATTATTTATAGAATCCTAAATATTATTTTATTTTCAAATTTTATAATCTTTTCTGAGGTTGCTAAGCCTAGCTTTCAAACAATGCTCCAACCAGATCTATAGGATATTCAATATCTTCAAGTTATTAGAAGAAGAGTTGGTGTTCTTAATTGGGATTCCTAAGTAAATAAATCTATGCAGCAGTTTATGAGTTAACTGATAATTGAGGAGAAATTAGGTCATAAGAACCATGATATGGGTGAAGAGTTTTGGTTGCATTGAGCAATGAATGGTCTTTCAATTTAATTCTTTTACTTTAGACAAATATCTACAAAGGTTCTAATAGTCCAACTAGAGCATTGATCTCTTCAGAAGGACTGTGGAATCCAATGGGAGTGGAAGATGAATGTCCAAGATTTACTTTCACCAGATTTGGAAACAATGCATTTTTTAAACTTTGAGAGAGATTACAATTATCCTTCATGAATCACAAAAGTAGATTGTGATATCATTACGATAAGGAAGATAAAATTAAGAAAGTGGAAGGAACCTACTTAAGAATTGTAGAAAATCTATTTGATAATTAAATTCCTATAGTGATTCAAATCCCTTAGTATAGAAGTCAAGGTCTAACATTTCAATTTCTTTGATCCTAAATATTTTATAAATGTTTCTTTAAGTTATTAAACTATTTATCACTCCTAAATTCATTCTCACTTAATTTTCACTACTCATAGAAGTATTTTCTATCTCATGCCCTTTATTCTGAGCAAATGATTATGGTACTATGGATGTATTTCAAGTATTAATTTAATGACTATTTAGCAGAAGAATAATCTATTAGGTAGATAGGAATACAAATTCAAATCTAACACCTTATGGTGTTCTTTGATACCAATAGTGGAGGCTCGTCCCTAAGAGGGGGCGGTCATCACTTGACAAACCCCTCGCTTATCACAAGATTAGGGTATGATCCTCAATTCATTAACAAGGGAGGGATAAGTGTAACTACCCTAGTGTTGTTACCCATCAATTAGTAACCTAATTGACTATAATATTTTTCCATTAGCCTTATAATAGTATTAGGAGCCTCCATTCCAAATTTTTGTGCGATTTGGAGATCATTTGATAATTTCCAATATTTTCTAGCTTTTTGATAATTCTGAGAATGCCTAATTTATTTAGACCTTAGAATCAAAAATAGAGTTCACCATTGGACTCACCAACCCAAATTAGCTAGGGATGGTATTTTGGAAGCATTTGGGAGTTATCAAATTTTCCTCTAATAATTTAATAATATTTAAATACTCAGAAAATTAAGATTATTAAATTGACCTTCGATCAAAAAATCAATTTGCATTTTTGTGTTTCTCACCCCTCATTTAAGTAAGGGTAAATTTTTGGGATTTTTTGGAGTCCGTTTTATTATTTTATTTTGAGTAATGAATTGAGTATAATTAATAATTTAATTAAAATATATAAATTACTTTATATATTATATATTATAAGTAATTTCCTTCAGCTGAATTTCGGGAGCGTGCAAATCCCCTGTTTGGTGTTAAACACGGGACAACGGGTCAGCAAAATCAGAGTCGTCGTTTCCATTTCGATCTAATCAAACTGTTGCTGTGCGGGGGTCTGATCAGACCGTTAGATCACGCGTCTGATCCAACGGCCGTGATCCCTCTCCTGTACGCCTCTATCGCCATTCACACGATAGTTCATATAGCGTAGAGGGAAGCACGCGGTCATACCCTACTGGCCCTCAAACGACCACATTAGGCTTAGCTAACATCGAAGGAACTCTTGCATTCTTTTTCTCTTTACTGCTGGGCCAAGCTTCTGAAGCTTGAAGGAACGCTCGATCGTCTACAACTTCATTCCCTTCGCTAACCCTAAACCTAAGCTGATTAACAAAGGAGTAAGGTACCGATCTTTCCTCTCTCCTACATTGATTTATCTTCCCTAAGTTTATCCTACATCTTATTTGTGGTATCGAGCTTCGATCGGCCTCGATCGAGACCGATCGAACTCATGATCGACTTAATCCCAAATAATAGACATTAGGGTTTTGCCTTATAAAATTAGGGCACCATCTTAATGGTTATTTCGGTGCTTTTCTGACCTCGATATTGGTTCTGAGGGTTCGGCTTCGGCGAGTACTCCTCGCCGGTGTGCGGGCCGAACCCTGAAACTATCAGAGTCGATGGTCCTGTATTGCCCTAATTCACCCATTCTTTCAACCTTAATCGGTGAATAAGTGGTCTGAATTGTGCACCTCCCGGTTCGATTCTTTCCACTAGACTGGCGTGCATTTAACTGCGAGCCAATGTTGCTGGCACCGTGGAGCCCGCTATGACACATGACCCTCTAGAGTGCTGCCGAGTGTTTGGCGGCATTATTTTCCGCGAGCCGTCGTTCCTGAATTTCGTGCCATTCTTTCTTGTCATTTCATGTACCTTTATTTTTTAACTGCTTAAATTTCTGTGCTGCAATCATTTATTAATTAATGGATTAAGTTTAATCAATGATTTGCATTTAATTAATGTTTAATTAATACAGATTTTAGTTCAATCATAACTTTAGATATACACATTCAAATAATACAATATTATATATCATTTTGATCGCAAGAACACATAGATTAATAATATGTAATTTAATTTCTGTTTTGATTAATGTTTTAATTAGTCATTATTTTTGGATTAATTAATTAAATGTGATTTAATTTCATCATTTCATGTGACCTAATTTGATCATTTAATATCAAATTAAATGATCAAATAGTCTATTTCACTCACAAAAATGTGAGGAACAATAATATGAAATCAAATTTAACATTTGAACTCTAATTTTATTAATCACCTTTTAACCCTAATTAGGAATCTTAGAAATCCTAATTTTCCAATATTGTCCAAATTTGACCTACTTAGTGTCATTTTTCTCCTTATGATATAAGTATTTCAAATATATATATTATTTCCATTGGACAATAATTGTTGATTTTAGGCTTTTGACTACTAATTAGTGTTATTATAAAATATTTTAGTTTCTTAAATTTGTATGTTTTAGGTACTTAAAACCTCAGGATAGAAAACATGACACATTATTTTCCTCCCATGTCAATTTATATTGCTTATATTTCAGCTTAGTTCCCATTATTTTAGATACTTGAATTAATTGTAAAGTGCTTGATTCACCTTTTAACCCTAAAATAGAAACCCTAGGATTTATTTATAATTTGAATTATAGTTAATCCCTAAATCTATTTATGACATTCATTAAGAGTAGTTAGCCTTAATACTTTTGTAGTTGTAGATTATTGAATCAACTAGGACTAACTTTAAGAGACTAGACTATAGATTAGACCATTTCATCTTAGTCTTTATGTCTTCACTTGAGGTCTTTAAGAATAAGTAATAGGAGCCCTAAATTCATTTAGAATAGTTTAGGAATCCTATTGATACCCTTAACCTTTAACTTTTAGAAAACATAAAACTTATAGTTTATAATCCCTTCATTCCTTTACTTTAGCCTTTCATTTTATTATAACTTAGCTAGATTAGTATTTTATTTGGGTAGATCCTTCAAATTACAACCTAGCTAGAGAACTTTAGTAAATTGAACCTTAACTTCTATTTCCTTTTAATTTGATAATTTTATAACCACAATCCTTTCTTACTAGTCACCTAAGCCTTAATTTAGCTATCCTAATTGAACTTTATGGTTTAGGACTAGAATAGAACTAGTTTTTATTTATGTTATTATACTTATAAACTATTTTGTCATCTTATAAAAATGAAATGAAACTATTATTTTCAAAATCCCAATTACTACTATTAATTATAATTAACTTGAGATCAATATCTCAAAGTTAATTGGGAGCTCAATTAGCTCCAATCATTAAGTAGATCATTAAAATTAAATAACTTTGGATATCACTTAGTTGCAATTATTGAATTTTCCTAGAATTCTTGCTTAGATTTGAGCCTTATTCATTTGAATCATTCATATAAGACATTGTGCATGAATAAAACTTTCACATTAAAATTATAGGGGTTTACTATGATGGTTAAGCCAAGGGCAGGCTAATTAAGAGCAATAAGAAGACCTCACATTCTCAGAGGGTGAATGTGAGTGTTATTTATTTTAACCCTGCTTTCCTTTACTTGTTAAATAGACGTGTTTAACTCCTCACTTCATTCTGTATTTGCCCTCAGAATGAATACTTTCTTAAAATAACTTTAATCATTTAAAATATGAGATCTTCTATAATCTTATTGATTGTTAGGACTCATCATAGATTTTAGTTATGTTACTTTCCATAATTCTAAACTATGTGAAGATCTTCCTTCAATTTCCATACTTTGCATTGTCCATGTTTTAGTACTGTACTTTACTTGTTTATAGTTTACTTAGATTGCAATAAATGTTGTTATAATTTCATTTTAATGCTTCATTGTCTCTTTTCTTTACTTAGCATAAGTTTATTGAGCATGTACATACTTTATTTTATTTATTTTCATATGCATTTTAGTATTTTTCTAGCCTATTTAAGATGCTTTTACCCTTATTTTACTTGCAGGCTAGAATGTAAATTTATGTGAGTATTCTTACTCACTCTACTTTTCCTTACTCTTACTTACTTTCTTTTCCATACTTTTATGCTTACATTTTTGTACCCTTGTTTATGCTTAGATTGTAACTAGTTGTGATATCCAAAATGAATAATAAAATACTTAGCTTAATCTTATATTATACTTAGACTGTTTAGTCTTACCATATTTTTCTCTTTATTGGCTTTTCCTGATCACATTTAAATGCCAAAATGGGATAGATCAGGTGCACTTGAAGGCTAATGGAGCTGGACCAAGTGATTAAAGAAACAAAATTACTTCTGCCTAAAATTTATAAGTTCTTGCTTTTATTTTAAGTGAGAGAGAGTCCTTTACTTTAATTACTTTTAAATGTCTATTTTTGGTTTGGAGTAATTAAAGTCATTTGTTTTATATTTACTATGCTTGTGTTGTAATTTAATCCTCTTACTTAAATGCTTGGTTTGGGATGAATGGATATATTAATATGAATGCATACTTACTTAGAATCTAATTGCATACTTAACTGGAAATTTAGTTATTATTTTTTCATTTTCTTATTAATGTAAATGATGTAGGATGTGTGAATCTTAGGATAGAAAATTGCTTCATATATTTTTTCTCACTTTAAATTATTAGAATTAGAAATAAGTAATCACATATAACAGATTGACTTTATACCAGTTTTAGGTTATTAATCATTTTAATTAATCTTCCAATTGAATGGAAGACTTATATGTTGATGTTACAAGTGTTTCTTTTGATCAAATATAATATAAGTCATGCCAAAATTCTTAAGAATTATTTGGAAATATTATAAGAATTAATTGACTTATACATACATATCATATTATATCATTATGCATAGTTTTACAAAATTTCTCTCATATTAACTTAAGACCCTCTTCTAAATCCTTAGCCAAACACAACACCTAATGATTTGAATTAGTTTCCTTCTAATCTAGTATTGGATGTTGTGGTGACTTATTAATATTGAGATTTGTTATTACTGAATATTGGGGTCGTCACAATAAGCCCGTATAAGAAGTAGTGAAATTATTCACTAAATACATACATATCATTTAAAGTGCGGAAGAAAGTGAAAAATGAGATTACATCCATTATATCATAATGCAAATAATACGAAAAATATGCAGCTTAAAATAAAGTAATGCAGTGAAAAAAAAAATACTCGGGGTACCTATATTATTACAGCATTTTAATAAGTTTAAAACTGAAAGGAAAATAAACTCTCAACCTAGCAAGAAAATAAATAAGAAACTAAAGACCTTCAGTAGCAGGGTGCTATTCCTCCTGATCTAGTTCCACCCCTGGCTCAGCCACCTCAAACAACTCAGAATCTGCCATTATTGGTTTCACAATGACAGGGCCCCTGCCTAAAGAAGAGAAAATATGATTAGACATATTATCTAAGTAATTGTTAGGGTGATTAGTTTTATATATTACATGATATCACCATTTACTCAAAATAACCAAAGCAAATAAATGGGTGCAACAAGCTAAGAAAGAATAGGAAAAGCTATAAATAATGCATTTATAACAAATAGTGAGGCAAAAAGATCTCAACCCAAAACTGCATCAAGGTTAGGCAATAAATATATATGTAAAATAAATCATAGGTACTGACAAAAAAGAATCATCCAAACATGCTGATGATCATATGAAATTATGCAAATTGACATAAAGTAAACTAAAGTGTAAAACATATAAGTAAACTGAATCAATAACTAACATCCTAGCATATATATAAGCAAGTATGTACTAAACTAAAGTTGAACTGTAATAAAAGTAAACTGAAAATAGAAAAGACTTATGTACAAGCTATCATATCTGAAAAATTGCCTAAACAAGTTATTGAACTATAATTGAATTGAACTGTATCATATCATATCACTTTGCTTCTCTAAGTTAAGCAAAAAAACTATACTGTATTGAAAAGGAATAAAGTATATATACAAAAGTTTTTAGTTATATTACTTTACTTCTATGGACATGTCCAGAAGTAGCTGAGGATTCAAGCACATCTGCAAGACTGAGGTGGGTTCCCAAACCAAGACACAACTCTCCCTAATGAGTACGTGTCAGGTATCCTTATTTCTCCTTACCGCCTATCCCTTGGCAGTAATGTATATACACAGTCACCCATCTAGAACATGAACCTAATGCAAGTGTTATCCTAATTTTCTATGTTTTCATTTCATGCATCAGATTATTTTATATGACATGTTCAATGTATAAATG
The DNA here is from genome assembly GCA_016760335.1 of Gastrodia elata. NCBI lineage: Eukaryota > Viridiplantae > Streptophyta > Magnoliopsida > Asparagales > Orchidaceae > Gastrodia > Gastrodia elata. The sequence goes on from CM028682.1 coordinate 30,681,822, forward strand.
CTCACAATACAAGTAATATAAAGAAACAAAGTTCAATAGTAAGCTAGAGACCCTGCTAAATATAGGTGATATCAGTTATTATATAATTTATCCATTATATCTATTCTAAGTTTATACAAGCTCAGGATCTCCAACACCCTATTATTAAGTATAAACTCAAATAGATGACTTTATAAGTTTTAAATAATTAGAACTGATCATGTCCTAATAGAATTCAATCAATAATGCTTATAAGTTAAATATTTAATCAACTAGTCCTAATTAATAAATTTAAATGATCCAACCCAAATCTTGATTAAGGTAAATCAAGATTGAGGGATTAAGAATTAAACTCCAAAATTGGAGTTTAATCCCTTAATCCAAAGGTAATCCTAAAGGTTATGGTTTTAATCTCAATCTTTTCCAATACTACAAGTTAGGCTATCTTATTAAGCAAAGTTAAGATTAAAAAGATGGATCTCTAAACTTTGACTAAAGTTTAAATATAAAATAATCATAAATAAAATATGAAATCTAGAAACTATTAAAACCAAGATTTCATCCGTTAAGTAACCTATTTACTCAATGACTGAATTCTTACCTAATTTCTATCTCTAATTTCTAAGGTAGAGATCCTAAAGGTTAAGGAATTTCCTAAAGGATTAAGTTATGATAAAAGGTGAGGATTTAATAACTTGTGTTAATTAATCTTAACTTATCTTATTACTAATTTAAGGAACTTAAAATTAACATAATGTGAGATGAATCTCATATTATGAAACTCATTACTTGCTTACAAACATTTTAGGATAGAACTTAGGGTTTCACTTAAAAAATAAATTAATAAACTTAAATGATATAAAATTGAATGTAAATCACTTTATTTATTGATTTTAGTGACTAGACTATGGTTCTAAGATTTAAGGATACTTAAACTTAAATTTGGGCAAAATGATTGTTTTGCTCCTACTTATGGAGCTAAAATGCTACTTTTTGATTTAGGGTTCAAAATCCAACTTTATTGATGCCAGATAATTACTTACTGTCTAATATGAAGATAGACATCAAATACACTCAATTTGGACAAGGATTAAGCCTTGTGAGCTCAATTTAATGTCTTTAGATCATAAGTGCAATTTGGTAATTTTATATAGTGAAGTATAAAACTTTAGTCAATTTATTATTATTTACTATCTAAAGATTCTATAGAATCTAAGAATACTAAGGTCTATTGGTCAAGTTATAGCCAAAACAGTTCTAATATGCAATTAATGGGTTTTAGGAGGTTCAAAACCTAACTTTCTCAAATGATGTTCAAATTCAACAAACTCGTAAGCCATAACTTTCCTATAATATACTAAGTGCAACGACTAAGAGTAGACCCAATTTGGACTCTATTTAGTTAAGTTATGAGCTAATTAAGTCTTAGGATAATTAAGGCAAATTAGAAAGTCTAATAATCATAACCTAAATTTTCTTGTAGTTTACTGTTAAAATCAGTGGGTAGGCATCTCTTGTACCTTAATTTTGATATGAACCTATCAAACCTTTTGTACTACTGCCTTGGCGCTTGCTTTAAGCCATAGAGGTTCTCCTTGAGCTTGCACACTAACTCAGACTTTCCTTTCTCTTGAGACTTGTAACATTCAAACTGTTGTATGTATAGCTCCTATTCTAGTTCTCCATGAAGGAATGTAATTTTAACATCCACTTGATCTATATGCAAATTATCAACTGCAACAATATTCAACACAACCCTAATGGTTGTCATCTTCACAACTGGGGTAGATATCTCACTATAGTCGACCCCATGCCTTTGCTGGAAACGATTTACTACTAGTCTCACCTTGTGGCGCTTGTTCCCATTCGACTCTTCCTTTACCTAGCAAACCCACTTGTTCTAAAAAGCCTTCTTCCCAGCTGGTAAGGGTGCCATGTCCCATGTCCCATTTGACATGAGTGATGTCGTGTTATCATTCATGGCAGCCTCCCACTTAATTCAACCTTCAACTTAAAGTTCTGCTTCTAAGCTTTCTAGTTCACCACCATCTATTAGTAACAAATGGAACAAAGAAGGAAAGTACCTCTATGGTAGTCTAAAGACTCTTGTGGATCTTCTTAATATGGGTGTTTGTGATTCAACATTGTCACCATCCTGAGCTTCTCCATGTTCCCCAACATCTGGCTCAATGCTGTCATCAATCTCTATGTGTCAAGATTCTTCATCTGAAATATTCTTGGAGTAAGTATTGACTCCCATACAATCCTTGTACATCTCATTTTCATTGGAAGTGACATCCCTGCTTCTGATGACTTTTTAGTTCTGATTGTCCTAGAATCTGTAACCAAACTTGCCCGTGCCATATCCAATAAATATGCACTTGATTGCCTTAGCATCAAATTTACTCATGGATCCTACATCAATATGCACATAGGATGAGTAGCCAAATACCTTAAGGTAGTTCAATTTCACCTCATTTCGCTCCAAGCTTCCTTGAGGATCCCTTCATACAAGGGTACAGAAGGTCCCCTATTGATTAAATATACAGCCGTATTAATGGATTTAGCCCAAAACTATTTTGGGAGATCTGCATACAATCTCATGCTCCTAGCTCTTTCTGTGATTATTCTATTTATTTGTTCTATAATACTATTTTACTGTGGTGTTCTAAGGACTGTAAACTCCCTCTTGATTCCTCTCAAGGCATAGAACTCCTTGAACATCCTATTACAGCACTCACCGCCATTATCAGACCTTAAGCATTTTAGCTTTAATCCTATCTCGTTCTCCACCAAAGCTAACCACTTTCCAAGTACATCAAACACGTCAGATTTATGTATAGAAAGTAAGCCCTTACCTTCCTAGTATGATTTTCAATGAAAGTGATGAAGTATTTTGTTCCACCTATGGAAGATGTAGGAGCTAGTCCCTATACATCTGTATGCACCAACTCTAATTTCTTGCTTTTCAGCTCCCTTCCAAATTTGGAGAATAAAATATTCTTTAATTTTTCCAACTTGCAGTCTTCACAAAAATCCAAGTCTACTGACTCCAGTCCTTAGAGTTTCCACCTTAACTGCAGGGATTTCAACCTCCTCTCACTCATATGGCCAAGCCTCTGGTGCCATAGATCTGCATCTATCTCTTCTGCAGCTGTAATAGTATCAGACACTTTATTGATCAAGTAAAGTGTACCTTCCATTTTGCCCCGTACAATTATGAGTGCACCCTTGGTGACCTTCCACGAGTCTTCTGTGAAACAAGTGTTATAGCCCTCTTTAGCTAACTAGCTCACTAAGATCAGATTTATCCTTAGACATGGTACATGTTTAACTTCCTTGAGCTTCCAAACTGCACCTCTTATTAGCTTAACATCCATATCACCTCTGCCAATGTTGTCGCACGCCTTATCATTTCTAAGATACACTTTCCCAAAGTCACCCTTAATGTAATTCTTGAAGGCACTCCTTGACGGAGTTGCAAGAAAGGATTATCCTGAGTCCATGACCCAGGACTCCATGTTAACAAGTGAGAGGATCAATGCATCCTAATCCTCCTCAGCTGAAACATTCACAGTGGGGTTCATCATCCTTACACCACCAGTTGGGTTCTTCATGATATAGTTGTCCTTCTTAAAGTGATCTGCCTTCCACAGTTCCAGCAATTTGACATTGTCTTTTCGAATCTTGATTTTCCTCACCGAGACATTGATCTATTACTGTTATGTCTCCTTTCAGCCTGTATGTGGGGTCCCGTACTTTCCTGCAGCGATGCTAATACTGATATTAGCATAATTATGGGGAGTATGGTGCTCCAGCTATGGCAAATCCTCAACTTAAGTATAGTCAGGTAGGACCCAACATACCTTAAGCCAAGGACTTATCACCTGGAACTGTGAACATACATCAATACAAATGAAAGTGGCGGAAGCAAGAAACAGTACAATATAATATCCACATCACAATATAGTATAAGAGAGGAAAAGAAAGAGTAACTCAGATTAAATGCAAGAAAGTAAATACATCCATAATTTAATTATTACAAACTAAATTTAAATGAAAGTAAAAATCTCTCAAAGCCTCACTGTAAGAAAGTAAATATAACTAAATAGCAGTAGGAAGATCCTCCTCCTGCACCGGCTCCTCTCCTGCAGTAATGCCTACGAACAGCTCTAAATCTGACATTTGTGGGTATCACAAATGTCAGGGCCCCAGCCAATAAAAGAAAAAGAATACAATTAGACAATTGTCTAAGTATATTTTAGGCTATTTAAGTGAACTGAATATTTAAGATATCACATTTAAAGGTTTTAAATATGCAAGCATTACAAGGTGCTACAAGCTACAAGGAACGGGATAGCCAAAAATTAATCATTTACAGCTAATCAAAAGTTATTTAAAAATAACATACAAAGTAGCAATTAAATAAGATGAAGCTAAAAGCAAAATAACTACAACTACTGAAGTAAATCTGATCCTAACGTGCTTATGATCACATGGATACATGCTGAGTATATAAAGACATAAGTGCTAAAATAAACATAGAATTCTAGCATCCTAAACATGCCAATATTTACTAAATAATAAGAGTATTTATACAAGCATGCAAATTAATATGAAAAAGGCCACTAAGACATGTGGCAAAGTAAAATAAGTACATGAATGTGAAAAAGTAAAGCCACTGAGACATGTGGCAATGCAAGTTAAGCACTAAAAGAAAGGCCAGTGAAGTGTGTGGCAAAGCAAAATATATACTGAAAACTAGACTGAAGTAGAAATAAGCCTAATACATAGTACTGCCATAACAGAAACAGACCATACAGAACCTTTGAACTGAAAGTTCAACATGTATCCATCCTAGGCATCCGCAGAGCTAGGTCCAAGTTGAACTTATAGAATAAGACATGTATCCATCCTAAACATCTGCAGAGCTAGGTCTGGGTCTGTTCTATAATAAAACTAGAACTGAAGAGGCATACTAAGCTAGGACATACTATACTAACTAAAAATATTGAAAGAACTGAATGAATGCCATGCTTTTCAAATACTAACTTAGGATGTATCTTCCATATCCTAAGTTTACCTATTATGCTTAAGGAACAAGACTCAATATTCAAAGTGTGCAAAGTAGTCAAAGTCAAAGTAAGCAAGAGACTCAATCTAGACTTATGTGATATCTATTATTGTCTAATTTATCCAACTAACTATTCTGAGAAGATACAAGTTTAGGATCTCTAATATCCAACTATCGAGTATAATCCCCGATTCATGACCTTAATGTTAATATTAGAACTTAACAAGTTCTAAATCATATGAAGACTATAAAAATTAAAGTAAATGAATCAATGACCTAATTATTATTATGATTCTCACTTAACCTAAATCTTGATTAAGAAAATCAAGATTAAGGATTCTGGATCTAAACTCCACTTTGGTGTTCAAATCCTAAATCCAAGGTAATATCCTAAAAAGGAACTAAGGTTCACACTTAAACCCAAGTTAAAGATAAGGAATTTTATAAGCTGAAGAATTCAGAAACTAAGATCTTAATTGAAAGGTCACTCTACTGGTTATAAGATAAAATAATCAATTAAGAACTAAGAATCTAAGATCTATATTCAATCTTTAGGATAATTACATTATTCTATAGATTGAATTAATCCTACACCCATAAGGAAGGTTTCAAAAGGATTAAATAGTTAATCAAGTAAGGAATCCCAAATGAAGATAATTCAATCCAATTGGAATATATAAAGTCTAAAGTCTAAGATCTGAGATCTAAGATTTGATCACTTTAGTTCTTAAGCTAAAACTAGACTTAGGAGTGTTACCAGAATATTTCTCTTAGGATCCAAGCTTCTAGATCAGTTTAGTTGAGCTTATTAAATTAAGGGTCTAGCACTTTGAGATAGTTAGACTTAACTCTTAAAATAAGGTGGTTTTAAGAACACTTAAGGTCTTAAGATCTTAGTAAGACTAACTTAAGATTTCTTCACTTAACATCAATATTATCAACATAAGATTTCAGAAAGGTGCTAATAATCTAATTAGAGATATTTTACTGAATTCTCAACGGTTAAGGGCAATTCAGGGAAGCTACTACTAGCAGGAGGTCGCACCAAGGGTAGGAGAGAAATTTTGGCATCTTCTCGTACTGCCACTGGGGCTGGAAGGAGATCTGGCTATCGGGGGGGGGGGGGGGGGGAGACCAGCAAGCGATGGGCGAGAGGTGGACGAAGATCCACAGTGCTCGAGGTGCTGGGAGCCGTCTGATTGCCGAGCCATTGGGATTAGAAGGCTGAGATGGATTACTCAAACGATTAACCGCGGATAAGAAATTAGCCGTCGGATGCTCTCGATTAATCTAATGCTTTGGATTTAATCTTGGTGTGAGTGATCCAAGCCGTTAGATGGAGGCACGAAGATGTGTGCTAACGCATCCGTTCGATGCTTATGCTGCCTCGCTGTCTCGACAGCGAATCTTGAATATATATATATATATATTTATATATATATATTTATTTAATTAAATTTTATTAATATTAATTTATTTTAATAATTTCCTTTAATTCTAATTAATTTATAATCCAATTTAGGATCAAATGAGCTCCAAAAATTTCCAAAATTTCACCCTTAGCTAATTAGGGTATGAGGAATTCAAAAATTAACTCAGATTTTACTTTGGAGATCAATTTAATTTAGGTATTTTCTAAGGCTCAAAAATAGCCAAAAATACTAAAATTCTCAATTAAGCTCTGATTGATTTCAAACTTCTAGGGTTATGTTTAAATGACCCATTGAGTATAATGGAATCAAAATTAGGACTTGGTTTAGCTTAATTAATCTGAACTTAGCTATGGTAACAACTAGGGTTGTTATAGACTCCCCTACTTAAGAATGATGTCATCCCCGACATCACTTAGTGAAGAAAGCACTACAAGGAATGAAATTTAAATGGAACAGATAAGAAAGAAAAGAACAGTAATTGGTCTTGCAAAAAGTTGTTGATATTTATTGCGCATATCCACTTCTTTCTCCCAAGTAGATTCTTCTAAAGATCGAAACTTCCACTGGACCTTGACCATAGGAATTGAATGGTTTCTTAGCTACTTCTGATCACGAGCTAAGACTTTGATAGGTTCTTCGGCATAAGAAAGATCAGGTTAGATCTCTACTGCTGGAAGTTAAATGAGATGAGAAGGGTCTCTCAGACATTTCCTTAATGACGATACATGGAATACATTATGGACAACTGCAAAATTATTTAGAATTTTTAACCTGTAGGCAGATGACCCTACTTTGGCCACAATCTTAAGAGGTCCAACATAGTGGGGATTGAGTTTCCCTGCTACACCAAATCTGTAGATGCCCTTCATTGGACTGACTTTCAAATAGGCAGAATCTCCAATATTGAAATTTAAGATACGATGATGTGTATCATGATACTTACTCTAACGATCTTGAGCTGAATGAATTCTCTACTGAATTAATTGAATCTTCTTATTAGTTTCTTCAACTAACTCTGAACTATAAAGTTGAACGCTTATTATTTCTGACCAAGCTAGCAGAGTACTGCATTTTCTATCATATAACACCTCATAAGAAGCCATTTTAAGACTGGCTTGGAAACTGTTATTATAGGCAAACTCCACTAACAGAATATGATCTTCCCAGGAACCGGCAAAATCATGAACACAAAGTCTAAGCAAATCATCCAGAACTTGATTCACTCTTTCAGTCTGATCATCCGTTTGAGGATGAAAAGCTGTACTCATGGCTATAGTAGTACCCAGATCTTGATGCACAGCTTGCCAAAACTTAGAAGTGAAAATGCTATCTCTGTCAGATACGATTGATTTTGGAATACCATGCAGTCTGACAATTTCTTTGATATAGAGCTTTGTTAGCTTTTCCACAGAGTCAATCTGACGGATAAAAAGAAAGTGCGCTAATTTAGTTAAGCGGTCTACTATAACCCAGATTGCATCGGCACCAGATTTAGGCACAGGGCAATCCCATGATGAAATCCCATTGAAAAGATCATGAAAGAGGTGATCAGAATGGTACTCAAATCCATTTACGATCCCGAGTTTCCAGATATTCCGCTCAGTTTGAGCTCGGCCCTTAGACGGATCAAAGAAGAGTGGGGAACCTCTTGCTAGTTTTTGGAAAGAAAGCAAGACAGGAAACCCCTGCCGAGCAACTCAAACTCATGGAGATGACTCTGCCGGACATCATCATCCAAAAGCTCGAACGATGTGGGGATTGGTACAAAATCTATGACGATCCCATCTTAGGGGTCTAGCCATACATTCATTAGATATGGAAGATGAATGATTACTTTATATCAATATCTAAACTTAGCTATGGTAACAACTAGAGTTGTTATAATGTATTCCCCTGATCATAGCATTCTGCGCTGAGGTAGATGCCTCTCTATGAGATTTCTTCCACACCTCTTCATTCAGCACAAGCCCAATAATGTCATCAAAATTTAGCAACACATTCCCTGATGAATTGCTGATAGTTGTAACTAGCTCATCTCAACTATCCAGTAATGAAGAGAGGAAGAACAAAGCTCGGACCTTGTTATCAAAATTGATGCCCACTAAACTCAACTGGCTCGTCACAGCGTTGAACCCATTGAGGTGTTTAGTCACTAAATAGCCATCCATCATCTTCATATTAAGAAATCTCTTCATTAAGAAAACCTTATTTGAAGCCGAGGGCTTCTCATACATTCTCATCAAAGCATTCATGAGACCTATAATAGTTTTCTCATTAATAAAGTTAAAAGTAGCAAAATAAGACAATGATAGACAAATCAAACCCAGTGTAGTTCTATCAAGAACTTTCCATTCTTCATCACCCATATCTATAGGTTTATTGTCAGCTCCTTTCAATGGAAGATACAACTTCTTCGGGTAGAGCAGATCCTTCATCTGCATTTTCTAGAATGCAAAGTTCGTTCTGCTGAATTTTTCAATTGTGTGTCTCATTTATTTGACCATTGCTCCCACTCAAATAGGCAAACACTAGGACCAACAAGGTAAACAACTCTCTGATACCACTTGTTGGTGATGAACCTACTCAGTAGCAAGCCATATTCCACAACTCTCTGATACCACTTGTTGGTGATGAACCTACTCAGCGCACTCAGTAATTCGAGAACTGGGGTTGCATTGATAGTTACCAAACAATCTCAGTAAAAATTCACAAAAGTAAAATCACAACTCATAAAGAAGCATCCAATCATAAAGAAATATGTGGAAAACCCAAGAATAGGAAAAATCATGGAGCCACACCATAAGGAAATTCATTAGAATAACTTGAAGATTATAGAGTTACAAAGATCTTATCACATTAGCACAAATGCTCAATCTCTTACTCTAATATGGATAGGAGTGGAAGCGGCCACCACCCGGAGTATCTCCTCCAACATGCAATAGTTAGCTTGCACTGCAACTCCCTTAGGGTTTAGTCTAGGGTTCTTCTACTCACAGCAGCCTTATCCTCCAAAATGAGATGCCAACAACTTAAGTTTTCCTCTCAATCTATTTGCTTAAGTACCCAGCTGAAAAATAGGCCCTAAAAGGTCCAAATGCCCTCCAATTTTCTTTGGGCATAACCTAGACCATGCAGATTTCTGCTTGGTGCTACGGCATGCCAGAGCGCCCGCGGTCTTGAGTTGAGACTGCGGCGGTGCGCTGTGGCACCCGCATCTTCAGTTGTGCCCGCTGCGGCGCGCTGTGGTGCGATGTAGCGCCCGTGTCTTGGAATTGACCAGCTGACTCGCTGCAGCGCGCTATAGTGCTGATTTCCATTATGGCATGCTTTAGCGATGATTTACGATGCGGCACACTATAGCACCCACTACTCGGTTGTTGACCGCTGAGGCGTGTCATAGTGCCTCAGTTCTCAAGTAAGGGCCTCCGGGGTGCATTGCGACATGCGCAACGCCTTTGCTGCTCTTGGACACTAATGGCTCTCCATCTTATTATACGGAGACGGGACTGTTAGGATCACTTAATTAATAAATTATTTTAATCATTAATTCTAATTTTCTTAACTAAAATTAAATAATTAAATGGCTTCCAAAATTTTCCAAATATTCACCCCTAGCTAATTGAGGGGTGAGGAACGCAATGGCGAAGTCGAATTTTGATTTCGACGAGTATTTAATTTTTCTATTTTTGGGGGTATTTTAAATATATTAAAATATTCAACAAAAATCCAACAACTTCCAATTGCCTCCAAAATATCACCCCTAGCTAATTTGGTGGCAATGAGCATAATGATAAAGTTCAATTTTCTATTTGAAGTTAATTTAATTAAGTTAATTTCTAGGGTTCCTAAAATTCCTAAAATCAGGGTTTGATCCATTTGACCCCTGATTTGGACTAAAACTTTAGGATGTGGTCCTAATGATTATTTAGGAGTGTTAGAATCAGAATTAAGGCTTGGTTTAGTCCTAATTGGCCAGAGTAACAACCTTAGGTTGTTACAGTTGTCCAATGCTGGGTTGGAGAGAGCCCATTGGGCGGAGGCCTTAGATTATTTGTGCTACTTGATGAACATTCTGCCATCTATAACACTTAATAATAAAACTCCTATAGAGTTGTGGTTGGGACATTCTGCTACAGATTATGATCAGGTCAATATTTTTGGTAGCCCAGCTTATTATAATGTGAGAAGAGATAAGGTAGAACCACGGGCAAAGAAGGCAATATTTGTGGGCTTTCGACATGGAGTGAAGGGCTACAAGTTTTTGACCTAGTTGATAAGAAGATCGTGTGACTCTAGTAAGCAGGCATAGAGTGGGGTTTAATACCACCCATTTTTCTCCATAGAATTTTTCACATCACATTAAGGATACTTCTATAGAAGAAAACCACAAGTGTGGTGTGGTAGAACAAACTGATATTAATTATGAGACTCCAGTTCAGAAGTCAATTGCAAGAGATAGACCTAGAAGAAATTCACCTAAACAGACAGCTTGGCTCAGAGACTACATCACATATGCATTGTCTATATTTAAGGATGAGGTTCCATCTCATTACAAAGAAGCGGTGATGGGCTTAGAAGGAAATTTATTGAAGTAGGCGATGGATGAAGAGATTGAGTCTCTTCATAAAAATGAGGCATGGATGTTGGAGAAACTTCCTCCAGGAAAAAAGATAGTTCATTCTAAGTGGGTGTATACAAAGAAAGAAGGATCTTCAGAAGCTAATGTGAGCTACAAAGCTAGATTGGTGGCCAAGGGCTTTGCTCAGAAGGAAGGGATCGATTATGATGAAGTGTTCTCTTTAGGTGTTAAACACTCATCGATCCACATGCTTTTAGATTTGATGGCACATTTGATTTACTGCTTGAGTAACTTGATGTTAAAATGATATTTTTGCATGAAGAACCAGAGGAGGAGATCCTTATGATGTAGCCCCCATGGTACATTGAGCTTAGAAAATAAGTATTATAATTCAAATTGAACAAGTCTTTTTATGGACTAAAGCAATCACCTAGACAATGGAACAAGAAGTTTGATCAGTTTATATAGAATGACGAGAACCAAAAAAGCCAATTTGATCATTGTGTTTATTTTAAAAGATTGCTTCAAGGTAACTTTATACCTACTTTTGTATGTTGATAACATGTTGGTGGCAACTTTGATCAGTCTAAGATGGATCACATAAAAGATCAATGTCAAAGAATTTTGAAATGAAGAACTTGGGAAGGCGAAGAAGATTTGGGAATAGAAATTTGTAGGGACAAAAAGGCGAGAAAGATTTGGCTTACCCAAAATAGGTATTTGGAGATGACTCAGCAAAGGTTATGAGTATACCTCTAGCACCTCACTTTCGCTTATATGCAAAATTATGTCCAAAACTAGATTTTGGAAGGGAAAAAATGCACTCAGTGCCTTATGCTAGTGCATTTGGACACTTGATATATGCCATGGTTTGCACTAGATCAAACTTGGCTCAAGCAGTTGGAGTCGTGAGCTGGTATATGCACAATTCAGAGAAGGAGCACTAACAAGCATTTATGGGGATACTTCGATACTTGAAAGATACAATTAGTGTTGGTTTACTATTTCAGAAGCAGTTGCCAATAGCTAATTTGTGTGTTAGATATGTGAATTCTGACTATGTAGGAGATTTGGATTGAAGATGATCAATGAATGGGTATGCTTACTTTAGTAGGAGGTCCAGTAGAGTGGAGATCAACTATACAGTCTACAGTTGCCCTGTTTATGATAGAACCTGGATACATGACAGTTACTAAAGTATTCAAGAAAGCTATTTGGATGAAAGGCTTGCTGAAAGATTTGGGTGCAAAACAAAAGTAGGTAGCATTTCGTCATGACAGCCAGAGTGCTATAGTTTTAGCTACTAATCTGGACTATCACGCTCACACATTACAGAGGGTGAGATCTTACTGAAGAAGATCGACACTAAAGAAAATTCTGTGGATATGTTGACAAAGGTGCTCAGGGTTCAGAAATTCACTTATTGAAAGGATTTGGTGAATTTGGAGAAGCATCTATTGGGTTCTCGTTTGTTGGAACTATGGATGACCTGATTCCTTTGGGAGGGGATTACGTAGACAACCAAGTTGGTGCAGTCGTAACGGTGGAAAGTATAGTGAATTTAGCTCTCATGTTGAGCACATGAGATCTGAGGTGGAGATTATTGTTTAAAGAGCAAGTTTGGAAGTGCGCCACAGTGCGCGCTGTAAAGCACTATAGTGCACCATAGCGCCTGGCGCCTGTTTTGTCACCTGAGAGGGGCACGCCACAGTTCACCACAGCGCGCTATAGCGCCCGAACGCCCGAGAGGCGAGCGTTATTGCGAGTCGTAGCGCCTGGGCGCCCGAGAAGTATATGCTATAGTGCACCGTGGTGCTCGTGGCTCAGCAAACACAAATCTGAGCTGCCTATAAATATTCTTAAGTCCTTTTTAAGGGTTAAGAGATGAAAACATCCAAAATATCAATTTCTATTTAGTTTTGTGTGTGGTGGCTGTTCCATTAAAAAAAAAAGAAGGGCTCCTAGAGTTTGTGTAAGGGTTTGTTAACCATAAATCTTGTAATCTCCTCTCAATAGTAAAATTTTTCTGCTCTCCTCCCCGTGGACGTATGTATTAGCATTGAACCACGTAAATGTGTCTTTGTAGTGTGATTGTGCTTGCATGTGAATTTTCATTACTATATTTTGATTTGCTCAACGTCTACATAAGATTTGTTCCGCATTATTGAAACCCTACCACCCGGTCTAGATCCCAACAAATTCGAGCAAGAAGGAGCAATAGAGTGTCTTTAAAAGTAAAGAGGCTTTTATCTTTAAAACGATGAGAGCTATCCACCAAACTTAAGTGTGGCATAAGCAAATTCGCTACTTGCTTAAGCTTTTTAGATAAACAAATTGTAGTCTTGATGAGATTAAGATATGCAAGATTATCAAGAAGCAACTAAACCAATCCCCCCCCCTCCCTTTTTTTTTTAATGTAGCCATAGAACTAACGAGAGCAAATACTACTAAGGAATTCAATTACGGCTGCAAGGATATGAATAGATTTAAACCAAACTAAAAAATAAGGCCAAATCGAAAATTTAAGAAGCTGTACTCGCTGCATACGAAAGAAGCTTGTTGGACCAACCATCAATCCAAATACGAATTTTATCAATAAGGCCACCACAATTAATAATTTTAGTGCTTTTGTTGAAGATTGACAAGCTAAGATATTTTTGTGGGAAATAAATTAACATTAAAACTCATCAAGTTAGCAAGATTTGAGATAGAGAAATTACTATGAGTTGCTTTATCAAATATGAGAACTCATCAACATAAAATAAATGAGAGCATGACTTATTTCTTTTCTGATATATATTAATTATAAGAAAATCTTATAACAAATAGAGAACGAACAAGACAATTTATAAAGTTAAAGAGATAATTTAAAATTTTGAAAAGAAATATAAATATACATATTTTATTTTAATTAACGAGACTGTAAGGACCAAACAAATGATTAATATGTGCAAAAAATTAGATTTGGACAATTATTTTTATTAATATTGGAAAATCAAGTCTAAGATAAACTAGTAAATATTATTCTGTACAAAAAATTAGATTTTATGATTAATGTAAAAAATATAACCTAAACAACAATATGGAGAAAGTTTGGCTAGAATAATAATATTTTAGTTAATAACTTCGGAATCAAATCAGATAGTTTGAAGATACCTATCAAGATATTAGATAATCTTGAATTTGAGTATTTAGAACCTCAAATCTAAGGGCATATTTAAGTTCTAAATGATCGATAAATATTTTTTTGATTTTTAACATAATTTAGGCACTTAAAAAATTAAGTAAATTATTTTGACTTCAAACCCCAAATCTAAGGGCATATTTAAGTTCTTCACATCAAAATATTAGGGGTGTAAATTTCATAATTTTTGGATTTGTGTCGGTTGAAATTGTAATAACCATAAGTTGTTACTTAGCTTAATCATGAGCTTAATCATGTTCCTATTTTAATCTCATTGCATTTAATAAATCATTAGAAATAAACCCAGAAAATTTGGGGTCAAACGGACGTCCCTAGCTCAAATGGATATTTTAGTCAATTTTAGAACCCTAAATAATAGCAAAAATATTTTGATCTCAGATTCAAAATCTGATTTCATTTTTAAATTCCTCACCCTTGAATTAGCTATGAATGCAAGTTCGAGAATTTTTAAAGGTCATTTAAATCATAATTGAATTTAATTTAAATTGGTGAAATTGCAAATTAAGGTTCCTAACATTTTTTATTTACAATTATACATTTAACTAAATAAACCGTTAGGGCTCCGCTAAGCAGACCACGGGTGATCTGCTGCGGAGCCCGAATCGTGCGACATCGGAGTCCCTCTCGATCTCACCATCACTCCCATTAATCTTACGACTATGATCCAGATCCGCGGAGCCGCGGATCTACCATTTAATCCACCCCGTGGATCCTACGGCCAGGATCGCTCCCACAATCGACCGTTAGGATCCGATTCATCCGGGCCGTAGCGCCATCTCATCGATCGATCAGATGGCATCCGAGGCATCCACGATTGTAGATCGTCATCCTCGCCCCACTAGCTTTCCCGACCGCAAAATTCTCTGTACCCCGACTGCAGGACCTGTTCCCCGCTCCTTCATTTCACCTTAGCAAGATGTTAGGGATCCTCCCTCAATGGTTAGGCAACCCAATCGGTCCCTGCGGCCCGGCCGAGCTCAATTTAGAAACTGAGAGCTCGGCCATGGCCCAAGCTCTCGGGCCATCTCCTGCATAATCCATTGCCTCTGTAACCTTCTCTCCCTCTGTTGAAGCTATAAATATCCTCATGATCTTCTCTGTGAGCCGTTTGCTCATCCAATCATCTAGAATCTCATATTTCCCAATTCTCCATTGTCGATCTGTCCGAGCTCTCTTCGGCATTCCAGCAATTTGCGTACCGCTGATAGTGGGTTAGTTCTGGTGTTTAGGACCCCTAACATCTTCTACAAGACTAGTAGCCTTAGAAATCTCCTTAGCAAATCGAACCAAGCTCTCCCGATCAATCCATGTACACTATTGTTGTGAAGATCCAATTAGGCTCGACACTTATCTTCTTTTGATTCGTAATTGCAAGCCTCTGCTAGACGAACTCAATCCGATCAATTCCAAGGTCTGAGCTAGCCCCGATCGATCGGGCTAATTTCTTTCGCCATGTTTGGGTTTGAATAAGGACCCACTGATTGGGCCATTCAAAGACCCAGTGGATGGAGGTCTTGGCTTCTCCATCAGTTGGGGATGGTGTAGGGATTGAGAAGGGCAATAATGGTGGTTTGTTAAGAGAGAATTGTCCCTCCACAGAGACTTCTAAGGCAAAAAAAAAATTGAATAGGGCCTCTGGGTTTAGGTCAATTCCTAATGGGGATTTTGAGCTCCATCGATGCGCCTTGGCATGTGTATGGAGCACCGATTTATTTGAGGCCATGTCATGGCCTATCAGTCGTGAATTTCGCCCATCAGGGTTACCCTAATCGGCCAAGAGTTGGTGTGGGACCCCGTACTTTCTCGCGGCTATGCTAATACTGATATTAGCATAACTGTGAGGAGTACGGTGCTCCACTCAGGTGGCAAATCCCCAACTCAAGTTGAGTCAGGTAGGACCTAACTCGCCTTAAGCCAAGGACTTGTCACCCTATAGAAGAAGCTGTGAACATACATCAATACATATCAAAGTGGCGAAAGCAAAAAATAGAATGTAACATCCACAGGTATAGTATAAAAGAAGAAAAGAAAGCAGTAACTCAGATCGAATGCAGAAAAGTAAATACATCCAGAGTTTAATTTTTACAAACTAAATTTAATAGAAATAAAGATCTCTCAATCTCACTGCAAAAAGAGAAAATCTATCTAAGCAGCATTAGGAAGATCCTCCTCCTGCACCGGCTCCAATCCTGCGGCATTGCCGACGAACAACTCTGAATCAGACATTTATCGGTATAACAAATGCCAGGGCCCCAGCCAACAAAAGAAAAATGTTACAGTTAGATAATTGTATAAGTATATTTTAGGCTAATTAAGTGAACTGAGTATTTAAGATATCACACTTATAGGTTTTAAATGTGCAAGCATTAAAATGGTGCAACAAGCTACAAGAACGGGATAGCTATAAACTAATCATTTATAGCTAATCAACAAGTATGAAAACAACATACAAAAATAACAACTAAATATGGTGAGGCTAAATGCAAAAGTAACTGCAACTACTAAAATAAATCTGATCCTAACATGCTTATGATCACATGGAGACATGCTAAGTGTATGAAGAACACAAGAATTAAAATAGACATACTGTTCTAGCATCCTAAACATGCTAATATTTAATACAAATTAATAACAGTGTATATACAAGTATGTAGATTGACATGTAAAAGGCCACTGAGACATGTGGCAAAAGAAAACTAACTACATGCATGAGCAAAAATAAAGCCGCTGAGACATGTGGCAAAAGTAAAACTAAGTACATGCATGAGCAAAAGTAAAGCCACTGAGACATGTGGCAAATCAAGTCAAGCACTAAAAGAAGGCCACTGAAGCATGTGGCAAAGCAAAACAAACACTGACAATTGAACTAAAGTAGCAGTAAGCCTAAGACATTGTGGTACCCCGGATACTAACTGTGATACCCCGGATACCAACTGTGGCAAATCCTTAACTTAAGTAAAGTCAGGTAAAACCCCAACTCTACTTAACCCAAGGACTTGTCACCTGAAAACTGAGAGTCATACATCAATATACATATATAGAGCAGAGTGCGGAAGCAAAGTATAAAACAATCATCCATACACAACATAGTAAGGAAAATAACTCAAGCAGTAACTCTAAAATATGCAGAAAGTAAAGTACATCTAGAAAGTTAATTATTACAAACTGAAATGAATAACTGAAAATGAAAGACTCTCATCCTCACTGAATAAAAGATGCAAGTTTATCTAAACAACAGCGGGAAGATCCTCATCCTGGACTGGCTCCTCTCCAGCAGCACTGTCAACGAACAACTCTGGATCTGACATTTATCAGGTATCACAAGTTCCAAGGCCCCAGCCAAAAAGAGAAAAAGGTTACAGTTAGACAATTGTCTAAGCATATTTTAGGCTAATTTAATGATCTGAATATTTAAGATATCATATTTAAATTGTTTTAACATGCAAGCATTATTAGGTGCAACAGGCTGTACAAGAAAAGGGGGTACTATAAATTATCCATCTATAGTAATCAATAGGTATGTAACAGGACATACAAAGCATCAAATAACCAAGGTAAAGCTCAAAGCAAAAGTGACTGTAACTGTAATGTAAATCTGATCCTAAAATGATTATGATCACCGTAAGCATGTTGATTATAAAAGCACACAAGTACTGAATAAATCCAAAAAATATAACATCCTAAACATGCCATTTATGCTTATATAATCCATAAGAACTTACATACAATCATGCAGATTAATACATAACAGAAAGGTCACAAAGACATGTGACAAAAGCAATTAAAATCTGAAGCAAGGAACCACTGAAACATGTGGTAAAGCTAACTGAACTACAAGAAAAGCCACTGAAATATGTGGCAAAATGATACAAGCTGTACTGAACTGAACTAAAGTAGCAATAGGCATAAGCTATAGCACTGCCATCCCAGCCCAAAAATCATCAAAATACCCAGCCTATAGGCCATCCCCGTTCCTCTCAAAGGCCTGGGTAACTTCCATACTGCACTGAATACTGGAGGTGGAAATACTGTACTCAGAACCTATTCTACTAACTGAAAGCACTGCAAAAACTTGAATGAAATGATACATGCTTTACAAATTCTAACTTAGGATGTATCGTCCATATCCTAAGTGTTCCTATTATGCTCAAGGAATAAGCTTAAATACAAGCTATGCGAAGCAATATAATCAAAGTAAGCAAGAGACTCAATCTAGTACTTATGTGATATCTATTGTTATCTAATTTATCCAACTAGATATTCTGAGACATTTACTAGCTTAGGATCTCTAATATCCACCTCTCAAGTAAATTCTCAGATGTACGACCTTAAGATTAACATTAGAACTTAACAAGTTCTAATCCAAAATCATAAGACGACTATATAGATTAAGAAAACAAATCAATGTTCTAATTACTATTAATTTTACTCTCTTACCCCAAATCTTGATTTAAGAAATCAAGATTTAAGAATCTTGAGTTTGACCTCCATGTGAGTTCAAGACTTGGGATTCTTGATAGTTTTCTAAATGGGATCTAATGTTCAAACACCAACCCAAGTATTCAAGATAAAGAATTCTAGAAGTTGAAAGAGTTAAGAACTAAGACCTTAATGAAAGGTTATTTTAATGATTTTAAGATAAAATAATCAATTAAGAACTTTGAGAATCTGAGATATATATTCAATCTATATTTAATCTTTAAGATAATCTCATTATCTTTAGAGATTGAATCATCCTATACCCACATGGAAGGTTTCAAAGGATTAAACAATCAATCATTCAAAGAATTTCAATTGGAGATGGTTTGATTCAAATTGAAGATCTAAGTCTAAGATCTAAGATCTAAAGATCTGAAGTTTGATCACTTTAGACTTGAAATTAGATGCTAACTTAGGAGCTTTAATTTATGCTTCTTTTAGAATCTAAGATTATAATTAAATTATATTGAACTCATTAAGATGATATTTTAACAATTCTAAGCATTATATTAACATTAAACTCATAATGTTCTTTTTAGGGCTACTTAAGATCTAAGAGTCTGAGATTTGATCACTTTAGATCTTAAGCTAAAATTTTACTTAGACATTTCCAATTACTTTTCTTTTAAAACTCAATTCTTAAGTTATCTTAACTGAACTTATTAATGTGATAATTTACCATTTCAGTTATTAGATTTAAGGTTTAAAGCCAAATGACTTCCTTAGGATCACTTAAGATTTAAGTGTCTTAATTAGGGATTTAGTGATGATTTTATGAATTAATGATCACATTAGCACTATTATTATTCTAAGATTTTAGAGAACATTTCCAAATCTAGCTTAGAGTAGTTTACTGAAATTGCCAATCTTTAAAGGACACTTAATCATATTTTGGTCAAAATGACCAAAATACCCCCTCTTAGGGCTAAATTTGGGATTTTATGATTCAATTACCCAATTTAATTATAATTTGTTTTAATGTGTTTCATATTACTTAATGAAGGGGGAGGGTCCAAGGCTCCTAGGTCGCTCTACTAGGCTCAGCCATTTACAGAAAGGTTCTAACGGCCTAGCTGACCTGGCGAGGGGAGTGGCAGACCGGGTCACGTGGCTTAATTCGGCGGATTTTTCTCTGTCAGGCCGAATCCTCGCGAGAACGAAGATGGATAGTGCGGGGCTCACCGCAACCGTCTGATGGCGAAGCCGTTGTGGATCGACAGCTTGATCCAGGGTCCAAGTAACAAAATCGCGGATTAAATCCCGCGCGTCCGATTTGAGATGCCGATCGGG
The DNA here is from genome assembly GCA_016760335.1 of Gastrodia elata. Lineage (NCBI taxonomy): Eukaryota > Viridiplantae > Streptophyta > Magnoliopsida > Asparagales > Orchidaceae > Gastrodia > Gastrodia elata. Next base: position 30,701,861 of record CM028682.1, read on the forward strand.
TGGGTAGGATTAGATCACAGCGCGCGAGATAAGAGTCGTTGGATTAAGCGCGCTGAGATGCGTGCTTACACATCAAGTGGCCGAAATGCATGTGCCACTGTCGGGACCCCGCAGCGGATCTGTCGCGGTCCCGACAGCAAATCATGGCTTTTTAATTTAATTAAATTTAATTTTAAATATAAATAAAAATTAATTAATTAAAACATAACTATTCTTAATTTATTTAAATCTAATTTAGGATCACATGAGCTCCAAAAATTCCTAAAAATTCACCCTTAGCTAACTATGGTATGAGAAATTCAAAAATGCAATCAGATTTTAATTTGGAGATCAAAATAATTTAGGTATTTTTCAGGGCTTAAAAATAACCAAAAATACCAAAATTTTCAATTTAGCTCCGATTGATTTCAAACTTCTAGGTTTATGTTTAAATGATCCATTGAATCCAATGGATTCAAAATCAAACCTTGGTTTAGCTTAATTAATTTAGTTTTAGCTAGGGTAACAACCTAGGGTTGTTATAAACATAGTGCTGCCATAATAGAACAGGCCATACGAGGCCTCTGAACTGAAAGTTCAACATGTATCCATCTTAGGCATCCACATAGTTAGGTCCGAGTTAAACTTATAGAATAAGACATGTATTCATCCTAGTCATCCGTTGAGCTAGGTCCGAGTCTATTTTATAACAAAACTAGAAGTGAAGAGGCAGACTATGTTAGGACATATTATACAACTGAATGAATACTTTTTAAATGCTAACTTAGGATGTATCTTCCATATCCTAAGTTTACCTATTATGCTCAAGGAACAATGCTCAATAATCAAGCTGTGCAGAGCAATCAAGTCAAAGTAAACAAGAGACTCAATCTAGACTTATGTGATATCTATTGTTATCTAATTTATCTAGCTAAGTATTCTGAGAAGATACAAGTTTAGGATCTCCAATATCCAGCTATTGAGTAAGATCTTAGATTTACGACCTTAAGGTTAACATTAGAACTTAACAAGTTCCAATTCATAATCAGATGATGGCTATAAAGATTTAAAGTAAATAAATTAATGACTTAATTGTTATTATTTTCCTCCCTTAACCCAAGTCTTGATTTAGTAAATCAAGACTGAAGGATTCTGGATCCAAACCCCACTTGGTGTTCAAATCTTAAATCCAAGGTAGTATCCTTAGTAAGGATCTAGGGTTCACACTTTAAAACCCAATTTAAAGGTAAGGAATCCTTTAAGCTGAAGGATTCAGAAGCTATAATTTTAATGAAAGATTGTGCTAATGTTGTAAGATAAAATAATCAGTAAGAACTAAGAATCTAATATCTATATTCAATATTTAGGATAATCACATTATCCTATAGATTGAATCAATCCTATATCCACGTGGAAGGCCGCAAAGAAATTAAATAATAAATCACTTAAGGAATTCTAAATGGGGGTAGTTCAATTCAATTAGAAGATCTAAAGTCTAAGATCTAAGATATAAGATCTAATATTTGATCATTTTAGACTCAAGCTAGGTTTAGACTTAAAATTTTACCAAGGTATTTATTTTAGAATTCAAGCTTATGGACCAACTTAATTAAGCTATTAATTAAATATTTAGCACTTAAAGGTTGTAGGCTTAGCTCTTAAGAAAGAGGGTTTCAAGGATACTTAAGGTCTTAAGATCTTAGTAAGACTAACTTAAGATTTCTTCAATTAGTATCAAAATTAATAACATAAGAGTTCAGAAAGGTACTAGTAATCTAACTAATGATATTTTATTGAATTTTCAAAGTTTAAGGGGTGCTTAAACACATTTTGGTCAAAATGACCAAAATACCCCTCTTAAGGCTAAATATGAGATTTTTGGATTTAATTATCCAAATTGATTCAAATCTATTTTAATGGGTTCCAAATTGGTTAATGAAGTAGGATACACTCATATATTAGGTTTTGATAACCTAATTAGCCTAATTAACACTAATTACATATTTAAGCCAATTAAAGTAATTAAGGAAACTAGGACATTCTAGAGTGATCCAACCTTATTCATAGGCTCTAATATACTTAAGAAGGTATTAAGAACTTATTTCACCAAAATTAGAGGATTAATCATAGTTTAATTCACTAATCCTTACTTAGGGTAACTAAGAGATGATTAATGAAATTAAAGTTCCAAATTTATTTTTAATGGTCTATATAGGTTCTTTATGGTTTCATGAGCAATCAGAGACCTTAATCAATATTTTTGGATATTAATTGAATTTATTATGATTTAATTCAAAATAGAAAAAATTTAGGCAATTATTTAAAATTTAACCATTAGATCTTTGATTTTATTTTATATTAATATTCCTGATATTTTTCTAATTATAATGGTATATTTGATCATAGAATTTGGATAAGTATAGCTAAAGTTATTTAAATAATTTAATTTGTGTTTTTATTTAAATAAAAACTATAGGTTTGATTTTCTAAATTAATTTCCTTAAAGAAATTAATTAAGAAATTCCTAAATGTCCTATGTTGGCCCAAATGCAAAAGGTGCGGGTCACGGGTCGGCCCAACCCGTGACTTCGTCTTCTTCCTCGCGATGGGCTCCGCCCTAAAGGACCTTCAGTGCTGAAATTCTCAGCACCTCGATGACGACTGGTGATTCCATTCAATCCCTACACGTTCCTAGAGCAGAGACGCGTCGATTGGACTAAGAACCCCCATTATGGATGCATCGGATCGCCGGGGTGCTATTCAGCCAAGGCGTCACTTATGGCACGTCTGTGAGGACCAAATTGTGGCAACCTTGCCCTGCCATAGTCTTGTTAACTCTTAAGTTAACATGATTACGGTGGAGCGATTACCAAATGACAAGGTCCCCACTTAGGATTGGATTAGACACGCATTCTAATCCAACTTAACTAAGGACTTTGCCATTCATCCCAGAGACTATCACTAAATGATCATACAAGGACTCAGAGTGCGGAAGCATAAAATATAACATCCATCCATACAATACAATAATTCAGAATAAGAAAAGTGCTAAAAAAAAATGATTAACCTGTATTATTACAACATTTTAATAAGTTTAAAGAACTGAAAAGAAAACTCTCAATCTCACAAGCAGAAAGGAAACTAAATCTAAGGGCCTTCAGGCACGGACTCCTCCTCCAATGGCAAGCTCTCCACTGGATCAACTTCTTCAATAAACTTAGAACCTACAATTATTAGTTTTATAATGGTAGAGCCCCAGCCAACAAAAAAAAACTGGTTAGACTATTGTCTAAGTATATTTTAGGGTAAACATTTTATTAGGTTAACTGAATATCACCATAAACTAGTACAATAAGCAAGTAGGTGCAGAAAGCATAAGAAAAGAATGGTATAAAGTTATAAACAAATAGTTTATAACTAAATCAACTAGGAAGTAAGCACATACCTCCTCCAAGCAACTGCAACAAGGTCAGGTAAGAAAAACTAAACAAATACTGTAAGGAAAGAACATCCTAAACATGCTTATGATCAATATATAATTATGCTAAGTGACATAACAGTAATTGAACATGTAAAACATTATAAAACTAAAAATATAACTAACATTCTATATATGTATATGAAAATAGTAAATAAGACTAGCATCCTATATGGAAACAAAGTTAGGAAAGTGTGCAGGAAAATTTTAAATAAAAGTAATGCTGAAACATAGAATATATAAAGTAAAACAGTAAATCAATACTAAAAACTGACTTGGCTATTCAAGCCACTCAAATTGTAAGTAAAGAAAGTAACACTTAGCCTGATGGGCTAAGGCAAAAGCTCTGAACTGAATATCATTGAAACCTCTTAACTTGATGGGCTAAGGCATAAAGTACTCAACTGAAATAATCACTGAATAGAAAACCACCCTCAACTAGTACTCACCATGTCCAATCCTGTCATATGAGTGCAAAACCTATTTCTTGCCACCCTGGGAATTATTTCAACCAGGCATTGATAGACTTACCGACAGTAGCAAACCAGCGTGCTAGATGGACTCAAGGATTGGAGAGGCATACTAGTTATGCCACAACTTACTGAAAAACTGAAAACATCGATCAAACATGAATGATATGTATGCAATTCAAAATTAACATGAGATATTTATCAAATATCCTATGTCCAATATATGTGTACAAGGTAAGAGGCTCAAAACAAGGTATACTAAGCATCAATTCAAGGTGAGCAAGAGACTCTTCTAGGACACAAGTGATATCCATTTGTTATCTAATTTAATCGTTCTATTGACTCTAAGTTACACAAGTTCAGGATCTCCAGGTCCTACTATCGAGTGTAACTCAGATTCACGACCTTACAAGTTGGAAAATAATCAGAACTGATCAGGTTCTAATCTTATCAAATCAATGTCGATTATTCAAGGTAAATAATAAGTCAAACATCCTAGTTTAATGATTTTAAGAGTCCCAACCTCATCTTGATTGATCAAATCAAGATGAAAGGATTAAGAATTAAATTCCAAATATGGGATTTAATCACTTAATCCAAATGGTGTATCTAAATGTCTAAGGTTTAGAACCCAAATCTTACTGATTAAGTTAAGGCAAATCCTAATGATAAATCAACTCATTAGGATAGATCTCTATCCTAAATTTTAAAATTTAAAGATCAAATAATCATTTAAAGAAACTTAAGAAAATCTACAAACTAGTAAACTCAAGGTTTCATCTGTTGAGTAACCCAATTTACTCAATAGACGAATTCTAACCTAAGATCTATTCCTAATTTTAGGAATTTAAGCTCTTAATTACTAAGAGTATCTCTTATGACACACATCCTAACTAGTGTTATAAGACCTATAGGAAGCTCTAAGAATGATTTAAGGAAAGAAAGCACTCAAATTTTACTTAGGAATTTCTTTAAGGACTTTAAAATTGAGATTTAATTAAAGTTAAATTAAAGCTTGAACTTTCTTAATTTCTATTCTAAATCATTCTATTTACTTATTAAGTTATTTATAAAGTGATTTTGGGGCTTTAATTTGCTAAACCCTAATTTTGGGTAAAATTACCATTTTGCCCCTACTTAAGGGTTCAAAATCTCATCTTTATGAATTGGGGTTAAACTCTGAATTTTAACAAAGTGGAATGATTACTTACTGTCTAATATGAGTTTAGAAAGTAGATATTTATATTTGGTTAAGTATTAAGCCTTATAAGGTCAAATTTAGGAATTTGACCTATAAGGCCATATTAGTAATTTTACCTTAAGGACACCTAAATTTTCTATTAGTTTACTATAGGATATGTTCTAAGGTTTCCATAGAACTTGAAATTATTAAATTCTGATAAGCATTGACCAAGTTATGGCTAATACAAGTTCTAGGGTTTAAATGGTAATTAAAGGTTCTTAATTAAGGGTCAAAATCATAACTTTGTCAATTAGTATCCAAATTGAGTAAAATTAGTGGCTATGGTTTACAAATAGTCTACTGATCACAATGACATGTGGTAGGCTCAATTTGGATCTAATTTGACTAAGTTATGATATACTTAGGGTTTAGGGTGATTAGCGTGTGATTAGTAAAATTAATCACTCAAACACTAATTCAACCTTACAGATAGATTCTAAATGACTCTATGAGTCCTCTGAAACTTAAATCACTCAATTTGGATTACTAGATTTGCTAATATTCACTAATTAAGATTTAGAGTAATTAGGGGTGATTAGCAAATCTAACCATTAGATCTAAAATATTTTTACAGATTACTGTTAATTAGGTTTTTCTAATTTAAATTGATATTTGGATCATCAAATTTGGAGCTCAATTGACCAAGTTAGGGTCAATTGAAGTTCTAGGTCTAATTTAGGGTAATTAGGGTTAGGTCCTAAATATGATTAGTCTAAATCTAATCCAAACAGCAAAATAAATATTCTCAGATTAATCCTTAGGGTTTTTTGATCACTTTGAGACCCATATTAGGTATGTTTGGATTAAAGGATACAAAACTATAGTCATTTGAATATTTGCAACATTTTTCCTAATTAATTTAATATCCTAAAATGTCACTAAATTAAGCATTAATCCTACAGCAAAAATATTGGCATCATTAATTTCCTTGCATTTTTTTGATCAATTTGGTATATTCATTTGTATGATTTGGATGTATGGATTGCAAGTTATTAGAGTTTTAAGTTCTACAATTAATAAAATTCCTAATTTTAAATTAGAATAATTCTGCTGTTTCTATCAAATAAACTAAATTATATTAAATAAAATCTTAATCGTTATTGTGGGACCCACATCATTTCGATGACAGCAGGGAAGGCCATGTGGCGTAGCCTGATATGCCGAGAGCGACGGCGGGACCCACCTTGAGTCATCGAAATGGACTACGGGGTCCACCTCTACAGCCGACAAAATAAAGTGCCACGTGTAGCGCCGAGATGTTGCCACGTGGATGGAAGGATCCCTCAGCACAACAGAGGCGCGGGTCGGTCCCAGCCCGTTTCGGCCCGACCCGAAAGACGACTCTTCGTCTTCCTCCTCTATTCGGCATACCCGACGCTTAGGGTTTTCGCACGGAGTTCCAATGAGTTACTTAGGGTTTGATTGAATGCCGATAGTTTGACAAACAATAACAATCAATCATAAGAAAATAGAGGAATCACGCACGCAGGTAATTTAGAAGAAAATAAGAGTTAAGAGGTACCTGATTAGGGTTTGCAGTTTTGATTCAAGGAGTCCTGGACGCTCGATCACTGCTTCGCCGCCTAAGGTTTCGAAGAAAAATCTTTAGACGCAATGGCTCTTCAAGGTTTGATGAGATATGTAGCAGCGAACACCAGCTGGAGTGGCTGCAGGTCGACGCATGCGACCCCTACACGACACGCGGTGCGCGAGAAGGAAGAAGGGCTATCCACCGTTCGATCGAAGATCGAACGGTCGAAAGGCTTCGTTTGATGGAATGGTAGCAGCAGAAACGACGTCAAGGGTCTAACAGAAATCGTTAAACTAATTAAATATAATATTTATTAAATTAATTTAAACCAATTTTATTAATTAAAATTAACTAGCTAAGTGTGTTCCCAAAATTCCCAAAAATTCTCAATAAATCACTCCTAGCTAATTGAGGGGTGAGGAACGCAACGACGCACTCGGATTTTCTTTTTGACGAGTATTTAATAATTTGATTTTTCAGGTATTTAAATAATATTAAAATATTCGATGAAAATCTAACGACTTTCAAATGCATCCAAAACTTCACCCCTAGCTAATTTGGGGGTGGTAAATGCAATGGCGAAGTTAGATTTTTAATCTGAAGTCTAAATAAAAAGTCAATTTCTAGGGTTTGGGATTTTCCAGAATTTCTGATTTTGATCCAGTTGACTTCTAATTTGACCTAGATTTTAGAGATAAGTTCTAATTTACTTAATTAGTGAACTAGAACCTCAAGAAAGACTTAAGATTAGTCTTAATTAACTAAAGTAACAACCTGGGTTGTTACACAAATTCTCCTCACCGAGTTGACCATACGAGCTGAGCTCTACTCCTACACGTTCAGAGGCCGAAGGGGAATCGGTAGGGTGAGTTGAGAGGTCCTGGGGAGGCCTGGATCAATGGGGTGCTACTCGTGGTGGAACGTAAATGGAGGCTCCCAACGGGTCGATTGATTCCCAATCAAATCGATCGACCCGATCAAACTCGACCTTTGATATGGGTTTACAATTATTGACGAGAGCTTCCAATACATATTGGACGACTAACTGCTTCAAAGCAATGCAGCATTTGGCGAACTGGGCCGACTGGCAGTGCACACTTAGACGGAAAATTCTCCATCTGGTCCACTGCCAGGTCATGCCAGAGGGCTAAGCGTCTACTAGGGAGCTAAGGTGAGGACCTAACGCAGTATCTAGGGCTAGATTGGAAGCGAGCCGAGTTGAAATTAGCTCGACAGAAGAGATAAGGTCAAAGGCTGTACCTGAGAATGGCCAAGGTGACTGAGGCAATGCAGGCAGCTCGGATCACTTCAGATGGTCGCAAAAGCTCTAGCAAGGGGGTCTGAATGCCAGACCTCGCCCTCTATCAACTGTACACAGCAGGTCCAGACACTGGGGTCACCGAGAGCTTCAGGGCAAGCAGCAAGAAATTGAGGGGATCATAATGAGCAAAGGGACTCAGTGTGATTCCCGGGATGTATTTATAGGTCGAGGGAGTCCCTAGGGGTGGATGCTGAGGCTCGGGCACCAGCATGAGGTTCGGCCCGAAGGGTAGGATGGGTTTAACCGTCTGAGGGTAGATTCGGGAGAGCGCTGCTGACAGACCGTTGCACCGGAGGGCAAAGGAGGAAGAACGAGGTAATTTCCAGTACTGCCACGGGGCGGGGAGGATCTGGCTGTCGGGGGACCAGCACGTGTGGGAGAGATCGGGAGGTGGATGATGATCCATTGTGCTTGGGGTCTTCAGAGTCATTGGATGGATCAACTGTTAGCTCTGGACGGTCCTAATGGACTACTGAAACGGTTTAGATGGCAGCCATCAGATGCGAGTGACGGATTCGATTCTTAGGATTAGATCTTACCATAGAGGAGATTCCGCCGTTAGATGGTTTGCGCCAAGATGCGCACTATCGCATCGAGTGGCCTAAACCCATGCGTCGCTATCGGGACCCCGCAACGGATCTACCGCAGTCCCGACAGCAAATCCCGTGAATTAAATTTATATATATAATTAATTTAATTAATATTAATCTATTTAATAATTAATTAAAAACTAATTAATTCCATAATCTAATTTAGGCTTATATGAGCTCCAAAAATTCCCAAAAATTCACCATTAGCTAATTAGGGTATGAGGAATTCAAAAATAAATTTAGATTTTGATTTGGAGATCAATTTAATTTAGGTATTTTTCAGGGCTTAAAAATAAGCAAAAATACTAAAATTTTCAATTTAGCTCCAATTGATTCCAAACTTATAGGGTTAGGTTTAAATGACTCAATGAGTCTAATGGAAACAAAAACAAAGCTTGGTTTAGCTTAATTAATCTGGATTTAACTAGGGTAACAACTAGGGCTGTTACAGTTGGGGATAGCTCAGGGAAGACGACGCCACTGTGCGGGTCAGGCCGACCCGTGACCCGCGCGTTGCGACAGTGGCGGGTTCCCGGGTTGAGCCTACCCGCGCCTTTTGGTAATGGGTCGAGGCCCATTTAATTTAAATAAAACCATTTAGGATTATTTTCCTTAAGGAAATTAAATGGAAAATAAAAAATGTAATTAAAATGATACAAAATAAATTATTTAAATAACTTTTCATCCACTTATCCAAATCATATGAAATTATATACCATTTGGTTCAACAAATCATGAGGAATAAAAATATAAGATAATATTTTGATTTCTATGAATGGATTTATTAAATTTTCTTAATTACTTAATTAGGGTTGATTAGCATGTATACATAGCCAAATTGCATGATTTAAATTTCATTATGCTCCTTATGCCTTGTAGAATGCATGTGCTAAGTGAAATAATTTTTTGATTTATATTTTATTAATTATACCATAATCTTAAAAATACATGATTAGTGAAAATTAAGGCTTATACTTAACCAAATCTAATAAACTCAATCTCTGATTGTTCACATGAATCAGTAGAATTAAATCACCAAGGTGTATGAGATTTAGATTGATAATTTTGTAATTAAGTGCTAATCTTTTTTGGCTTGATTTAGGGTTTGATTAGCCTTAATTTACCTACTGTTTTAATCAATGTGATGTTTATTTGCTTCATTAATAGTTGGATGCATAATAGAAAACTTAAACTCTTATTAAGATACTTAAATCCTTAATTTGACATTAACTAATACCATACCCTTAATGATTTTAAGGAAAACCTTAATCCAAACAATAATTAATTTAGCATCAATTTGAATATCAATAATGCACAACAAACTTACTAATTTGATTATTGATCAAAACCTAAGCAAACAATCTTGATTTGGTCAAGTTGGGAGTTAAATCCTAATTTGGCTAAATTAATACTCAAATTCTAATTATCCTAAATAAGACACTTGATTTGATCATTAAAAGAACTTGCATGATTTCAATAATACTTATTGATTTGACATTGATCATAGACTAGTAAATTAGAAGAAGCATGAATCATATTAAACTCATATGATTGATCATCTGAATCTATTTAGATCCTTGATTTTCTCTTAAGTAAGACATTTAACATAAGATAAACTATAAAATGAAATGGATTTGTAAACTTAATCAATTATTAATAATTCATCAGATTATATCCCATAACTGTAGTTTAGGTCATGATCAGATGAGTTTCCTCATCTGACTTGTATAATTCAAGTGAATACTTTAAGGACTAAAAATTTAAATAAATCTATATAAACAAAATTATAACTTGAATATATATACCTTTTAATACTTAGATCCTTAGAACATAAAGATAGTTGTTAGATTTATTATGAGCTAGATTCCTTCATTTAGGAAAATTATTGAGGCAGGAAGAGCTTATTGTCTAATTTTGAGGTAGAAGCTTAGATGAACCTTTGTCATCCTTAGACTCTGATCTTAGATCCTTATGGTAGAATAACCTAAAGTTAATATAAAGAGATTCCTTTTTGTGGTAGTATCCTAAGTTGAGTGACTTTTATGTCACACCCTTGGATCCTTTGTGTAGGACTCACCACAATGGAGTGTGGATTCATTAGTTTGTATTCTATTATATATATATATATATATATATAATGTATATCCATAAATAAATATATATATATATATATATATATATAATGTATATCCATAGAACTGATTTATTTCAGTATAAAGCAAAATGGGTTGATATACCCTGAATAGAACTATAGAGTTTTGGTCATATCTTAGATAATTAGATAAGTACAATTCTGTTAAGATAAACATCCCAAGTTTGAGAGTGATAATTAAATAACTTAGTTTGAGAGAATAAATTGTGAAATGGTTCTGTCCCTTATCATCATGAGTCTCAATAAGTGCAGTTAAACAAACTAAGTGTTTCAAGTTACCTTTTTTAGGACACTATAAATTTGCTTATAAATAGGATATTTATCAACTCAATTTGAGAGAATAAACTGTGAAAGGATTTTGACCCTTATCATCATGTATTTCGATAAGTACTGTTAAACAAACTAAGTGTTAAGAACACCCTTCTTAGAAATATACCAATTATATATATACAAACTCTTTATTTGATAAGCTCAAGTATAATCTTAGCTAATGCCCTTCAGTGGATTAGAATTTGGAGTCAAAATTCATCTATGTGAATTCTGCACAACGAAGATAAATGGAATAATTATTGGATTTTTATTGATTTCTAGATTTCAATGATTTAAAGCATATAATCACTAAATCCTATGTATTTTATAAATGAATAAGTCATGTCAGCATTAGCAGAGCGATTTGGCTCACATAAGGACTTTATTAGCTGAGCTTTTGCTCACTTAGGATCTGTGGGGTGTCATGTGATACCGAGTTGACATATCAGTAGTATACAGATCTATGGCATATTCAGATGCATAAATAAAAACTCAGTGACATACAACACAGTTGTAAGACATTATTTACTCAATTTTAGTTTCTTTACTAATTCTCGACTTTTAGTATTCAACTTTTAGTCTTAATTTTCTATTACTTTCTAATTTGTATTGATTTAAGTTTTCAGTTGTTTTACTATCTTTTCTATAATCTTGATTAAGCTATTTAAATATTAAATATTGGATAACTATAACTATTTAGAATAGCTTTTAATATATTAGACTTGTTGTCTAATATGTGGTACTTTTGGGATTCGGTAATTTGCTAGTTCTATAGTAGTTTGTGGGGCTAGATCAGGTGGATACACAAAGATCCTGGAGGAGCTCATGGAGCACAAGATGTCTCTTCTTAAGCATTACTTTTCCCTGCTTTAGTTTACTTTTAGTTCAGTATTTGGACTATATTTTGTATTTCATTAAGTAAACTGCTTATAATAACTCTGAATGTATTTTATTTTCTTTTCAGAGATGAATGCTTTACTTAGTTCCTATGATGAATGTTCTGGATGTATGCTTTAGTTTCCACACTCTATATTTATTACTACTTTTATTTAGTATTGTGATGTGATCAGCATATATGAGATGCTATTATTTAGGTAACTTGAACTCTACTTTTATTCATGATCCAATGTACATGAGTACCTTATCTAATACTTAAGATAAGGACAATACCCTAATCTTAAGGATTAGTACTCATCCTATCTTCCCTTTTAAGGTTGAGTCTCAGCAGCCTTATATTCAGCAGTGCATTTTATTAAGAGAGGTTCAGCAGTCCTTCTCGAGTAACACACCATTTCACCGCCAATTGTTAACTCTTTTATACGCGACGACGGGACGGGGCGTTACAGAAATATTCACAAAATACAAATTATATTTTATTTAAATTGAAAGTATAGGATTTTTAATTGATTAAATCAAAGTAATCAGTTTATCTAAATTTATCTAACCATTATATTGAAAATGTGGTGATCCAGTGTAGGGCCCCATACCCTCTGCGGCCATGCTAATACTGATATTAGCATAATCACGAGGAGCGCGGTGCTCCAACTGTGGCAAATCCCCAACTCAAGTAGAGTTAAGTAAGACCCAACTCGCCTTAAGCCAAGGACTTGTCACCTAGAACTATAAACATACATCAATATATCAAAGTAGCGGAAACAAAAAATATTATAACATATCATCCACATCACAGCATAGCATAAGAGTAAAGGAAATAGTAACTCAGCTCAACTATAAAAAGTAAATACATTCAAAATTTAATTATTATAAACTGAATTAAAAGAATGAAAATATCTCTCAATCTCACTACTAAAAAAATGAAAGATCTAACTAAATGGTAGAATGAAAATTCTCCTCCTGCACTGGCTCCTCTCCTATAGAACTACCAATGAACAGCTCCAAATCTGACATTCGTTAGTATCACAAATGCCAGGGCCCCAGCCAACAAAAGAAAAATATTACAGTTAGATAAATTATCTAAGTACATTTTAGGCTATTTAAGTGAACTGAATATTTAAAGATATCACATTAACTACTTTGCAAGCAATATAGGGTGCATCAAGCTATAAAGAACAAGATGGGTATAAACTATTCATTTATAACTGATCATCAAATATGTACAAAACATGAAAGTAAACAAGGTGAGGCTAAAGAGTAAAAATAACTACAAGTATTAAAATGAACTGATCCTAACATGCTTATGATCACATGAAGACATGCTGAGTTTATAAATGTAAACTATACTGAAAAGTGTTGGAATGAACATACAAAACTAGCATCTTAAACATGCCAATACTTAATAACTACCCAATAAGAACATATATATAAGCATGCAAATTTAATATATAAAAGGCCACTGAAGCATGTGGCAAAAGCAAACTAAGAACATAAATAAGCTAAAAAGTAAAGCCACTGAGACATGTGGCAAAGTAACTAAAAGCACCAAAACTGAACTGAAGTAAAAGTAAGCCTAAGACATAGACTGCCATAATAGAAACAGGCTAAATAGAGCCTCTCAATAGAAAGTCCAACATGTGTCCATCCTAGGCATCATCAGAGCTAGGTTTGAGTTGAACTCATAGAATAAGACATGTATCCATCCTAGCCAAGCACTAGACTAGGTTTGAGTCTATTCTATAACAAAAGTAGAACTGAGGAGGTAGACTAAGCTAGGACATACCTTACTGGACTGAATGTACTAAAAGAACTGAGTGAATATTATACTTTGCAAATACTGACTTAGGATGTATCTTTCATATCCTATGTTCTCTTATTATTCTCAAGGAACAAGGCTCAATATTCAAGGTGTGCAGAGCAATTAAAGTCAAAGTAAGCAAGAGACTCAACTAGACTTATGTGATATATATTATCATCTATATTATCCAAATCTAACTATTCTGAGAAGATACAAGTTTAGGATCTCCAATATCCAGCTATCAAGTATAGTCTCAGATTCATGACCTTAATGTTTAACCTTAGAACTTAATAAGTTCTAATTCAAAATCAAGTGATGACTATAAATATTTAAAGTAAATTACCTAATTATTATTATTATACTCACTTAACCCAAATCTTAATCAAGTAAATCAAGATTGAGGATTCTGGACTTAAACTCCACATATGTGGTTCAAATCTTGAATCCAAGGTAATATCCTAATAAGGATCTAGGGTTTATACTTAAGCATAAACTAAAGATATAGAACTTTATAAGTTGAAGGATTAGAAACTAAGATCTTAATGAAAGGTTATTCTAATATTATAAGATAAAATAATCACTTAGAAACTAAGAATCTAATATCTATATTCAATCTTTAGAATAACTGCATTATTCTATAGATTGAATCAATCCTACACCCACAGGGAGGTTTCAAAAGGATTAAATAGTAAATCAATTAAGGAATTCTAAAGAAGATGATTCAATTCAAGTAGATGATCTAAAGTCTAAGATCTAAGATTTGATCACTTTAGATCTCAACTAAGAACTAGACTTAGGATTTTACAAGAATATTTACTTAAGATTTGTTATTTATAAATCAACTTAATAAAGTAATTAAACTAGAGATTTATTGTTAAAGCTAATTAGGTTTGCTCCCTTAAGGAAGTGGTTTTGAATACTCTTAAGATCTTAAGATCTTAATAAGAACTAATTTAAGTGTTCTTCACGTAACTCAAAATTACTAACATAATATTTTAGAAAGGTGATAAGGTATTAACTAGATACATTATACTAAAATTTCAAGGCTTAAGGGGTGTTTAAGCCTATTTTGGTCAAAATGACCAAAATACCCCTCTTAAGGCTAAAAGTGGGATTTAAAGATTTAATCATCTAAATTGACTCAAGTCTATTTTAGTGGGTCTCATATTGATTAGTGAAGTAGGTTAAACACTTATCTTGGGGTTTGGATATTTAATTTAGCTTAATGAGCATTAATTACATTAAGAGGTCAATTAAGGTAGTTAAGGGAATTAAGACATACTAGGAAGATCCAAACACATTTATAGGCTCTACTATACTTAATAAAGTATTTGGAACTAGATTCAACAAAATCAGAGACTAATCCAAAGCTTAAATCACTAATCACATATTAAGATAATTAAGAGGTGATTAGCAAATTTAAAGTTCTAAAATTACTTTTAATAGTCTACATAGGTCCTCTATGATCTCATGAGCAATCAGAGACCTTAATCAATATTTTTGGATAATTAATGAATTTATTAAGAATTATATACAAACAGAGAAGAATTAGGCAATAATTTAAAATCTAACCATTGGATATTTGATTTGATTTTATATTATTATTCCTTGCATTTTTTGATTAAAATGATATATTGGATTATACCATTTGAATAAGAATAGCTAATGTTATTTCATTAATTTATTCTGTATTTTATTTAAATAAAACCATAGGTTTTGATTTACTGAATTAATTTCCTTAAGGAAATTAATTCAGTAAATCCTTATTTAACTGCTGACCCAAAATACAAAACGTGCGGGCTGGGGTCCAGCCCGACCTGGCACTATTTATCTTCTCTACGATATTTCCCCAACACCCAAATCCTAGAATTCACTTCCACCGCCAAATTCTTCGTGCTCCGGCCATGCCGCGTTTGAATCTCGACGGCTACACCATCAGTGGCCCTAGACGTGTTGAATGAACTACAAAGCCCTGCCTGGGAGGCGTTGGATTGCTGGAGTGCTACTCGATCGAGGCATCTCCCAAAGTGCACCTGTGAGGAGTGAATTCTCCTCACAGCATCCATGCCATGAGCTGAGGTATATTCCTACACGATCAAAGGATAAAGGAGAATCGATTGGGCCACTTGTCTAGTCCTAGGAACGGAGGGGTCACTGGGGTGCTACTCGTAGCAGTTTACAGACGCAGGCTCACTCTGAGTCGATCAATTCCAGTCGAATCACTCGATCAGATCGAGCCCAGTGATTGCAGCGAGTCTACAATCACTCCAGAAGGGATTTAGATTTGAAATGGGGCTCGATGGCTCGGGAAACGCCGATATCTAACATCTTATGGATCGGCTGCCAGTGTACACTCCGACAAAATTACGCGGTTTGGTCCACGGCCATTCCATACTAGAAGTCTTTGGTGCCTACTAGGAAGCTAAGGTAAGGACCTATCATAGCATCTAAGGTAGGAGAGCTACGAGGTGAGTTAGAACCAGCTCGACAGGGAAGGGAGATCAGAAGCTGTACCTAAATTGAGGAATCGCAGCGACAGAGAGGGATTGAGGTGCTTCTGAGCTCACCAAGTTAGCAATGCAGGTTTACAAGGAGTCTGAATACCAGACAGGCCCTCTATCAGCGGTACGCAGCAATGGGCATGCCAGAATTTTTTGAGGGCTCCAGATGCTTCAGCTGGGAGAATTAGTGGATCTCAATGAGCAAAGTCGGTCACTGAGATGTGCTGAGGGTATTTATAGGTGATGGGGAGGTCCAGGGGTGGATACCATGGTTGGAAGCCATGGTTCAGGCTTGGGCAGGGACAGTACCTCGAGCCACCATAATTGGAGCTAGCAGGGCCTCATGACCCAACTACCTTCACCTTACCAGAACTGGAAAGGTCTAACGGTCTGGAGGATGTGGCAGAGGGAATGGCAGAATGAGTCAGCGTGGCATGTACGAGCGCATATTCCCTGTCGGGCCTGCGATCGAGTGAAGACGATGATCCACATCAATGGGGTCTGTCTCCATCACGAGACCATTGGTGATATATGGTCTGATGCAGCTCTCGGATAATAGAAATGCAGATGAGATCTTGAGCATTGGATGAGCGATGCCGATTGAGCAGATAGGATTAAATCACGGCACTAGTGATACGAGCCATAGGATTAGGTGTGTTAGGATGCGCGCTAGAGCATCCATACGGCGGCGGGTATGCTGCCCCGCTGTCGGAACCCCGCAGCAGATCTGCCATGGTCCTAACAGCGAATCCTGCCCTTAATTAATTTATGTAATTAATAATTTAATTACTTAAATCTTATATTAATTAATTAAATTAAATTCCTTAAAATTATTAAATCTAATTTATGACTATATGAGCTCCAAAAATTCTCAAAATTTTACCCTTAGCTAATTGAGGTGTGAGGAATTCAAAAATGAAATCAGATTTTGATTTGGAGATCAAATTAATTTAGGTATTTTTCAGGATCCAAAAATAAGCAAAAATACCAAAATTCTCAATTTAACCCCGATTGATCCCAAACTTCTAGGGTTAGGTTTGAATGACTCATTGAGTCTAATAGAATCAAAACTAGAACTTAGTTTAGCTTATATAATCTGGATCTAACTATGGTAATGACTAGGGTTGTTATATCCAGTGCAGCAAGCTAGAAAATGGAACACCATATCCAGTGGATTTCTGTCATTCTGCTTTTCTGAGATCAGATCAGACGACTATGATCGAGTCGCATCGCAGTTACTTATAGACTTAAATGTCATCATCAGATTGCATCGTGAATCCAATGACTATGGCTTAATCTCACAGTGGTTATTATCTAGGTTGTAGTGCATTTCAAATTTTGGATCGGATAATATCTTGAGCACCCAACACTGTTCATCTTCATCCCAAAGTCACCCACCCATAACAGTTTGATTCCCATTTACAATTTGCTGTCAGGATTATTCGGCATGATCTCCAATCATTGATAATGGCTTGTTAAGAGTGGAGGGAATCTCCACTCAGGCTGAGAAACCCGTAAGTGCCCTAAATAGCATCTGGGAAGCTGATGCTCATGCTCAGCCTGATAACCATAGCGTGACCTCACTGGGGCCTCCTATGCTATAACAACCTCTCCATTTCCTCAGGGAGCTTCCTTTGCATGTTTGCGAGTTCCCAGCACAATTTAGAGCCCTAATCCTCTCTCACAGCAATTGTCTCTCTCCTAAAGCTGACGAACATCAACGAGCTAAGGAGTCCCTCCCCGATGAGTCAATGGGTGCAGCTCAACATTTGAGTACCCAAGAAAAAGCAATGACACTAAGGAAGAAATTATGAAAATGCTAGGACCCCGACTGCCACTCTAAGCCAACTTTTCCCTCGCGAACCCTCGATGACAGGTATCCCCTCTGAACATCTTTATTATTTAGTTTTTATTGAGCTCAATTGCTCATTTCCATGCCTGCAATGAATGCTAGGATACATAGGAAAGAATTATGGATGGTTTCAAATCAGGATTGGTCGAGTGTTCCAATCATGAGACTTGGATTAGGTCGATTTTCCTGAACCAAGGTTCACTGGAAAATAGATGTAATACTATCAAAGGCAGCTTCCCCTCAACCTAAAATGCACTTGATTGGCATTCCTAGGTGTTGAGCAATTATTATTGAGCCAGGATGGGCTCGAGTTAGCCCAGCCGATGCTCAATACGATCGAGCTCCATATTGACGCAAAGTGGAGCTCCAAGTGAATAGGTCCACGACATTCTGGGTGGACTCAAATGTCGTAGGCAGATCTGCTCAAACTACCGTGGAATAATGATGATGTAAGCACCAAAACCTCTCACCAAGGTGGTCTGTGTCAAACCAATTTAGCTCGCAAAAAAAACTATAGAGGCAAGATTTCGATCGAGTAAGGTTCCGACGATCGGCACTACCAGCCGTGGGGCTGCTGGTGCCAATAGATGTGCTTTCTCTAGCTAGATTTTTTGGTATATGTTACATCTCCTGAGGTATTCGAGGTCGCCTAGAATTAGTGGCAGAAGTGTGCCCTAATCTAGGGATCTCACAGGGACGAAGCACAGTCACGGGTCAAGCCGGCTCGTGACTTGTGCTGTTCAATTAGAAGGAATATCCGTTGAATGTTCCCTGACTAGTCATGTTTTATGTCAACCCAAATGCTAAATTGCGACATAATCAAAATATTCCCGGAATACTCCAATTTAAATAACTGCACAATTATTTTAAGTAAATCAGAACTTTAGGAAAATAATATATAATGTATTATTGAAATAATTTGGTGGATATAAATCCAAAAAATATGATTTTTTTTATTATTTTAATAAAAAAATGAGATGAACAATAATTTGAAATAAAATATAAGTTTTAGCCAGTATTTTTACTAATCACCCTCTAATCATGCTTAAGCATGATTAGGTCATATTATGACCTCTAGTTGTCAAAATTTGATGTTTAAGGGGTCATTTAACTCCTTAGGCCTTAAGCTTCTCTTAAATACAAAAAAATTAAGTACTGGATGCTTAATTATATAAGTCAAATCTTTTTCCCTAAAATAATAATATTTTAATGATAAATATTAAGAAATGCTTAGAACTCAATTTTGAAATTCATAATATCTTAGTAGCATCTTAATTATTACACTTCAAGATTTGATAGCTTATATGGCCTAATATGAGTCAAATAAAATTCATTTAGTCTAAACCTTAAATAAAATCTAGCTTTGAGTAGCTTAGATCCTGGAAGTGAAATCCCCAATTAAGTGATCTAAATCATATGGTTAGTATTTAATCTCTTAGTGTAACAATCCTAATTGATATCCTAGCTAAATCCAGATTAATTAAGCTAAATCAAGCTCTAATTTTGATTCCATTAGACTCAATGAGTCATTTAAATTTAACTCTAGAAGTTTGAAGTCAATCAGAGCTAAATTGAGAATTCTAGTATTTTTGCCTATTTTTAAGCCATAGAAAATACCTAAATTAAATAGATCTCCAAATTAAAATCTGATTTCATTTTTGAATTCCTCATACCTTAATTAACTAAGGGTGGATTTTTTGGAATTTTTGAAGTTCATCTAGTCCTAGATTGGATTTAATAAATTAATAGAAATTAAATAATTAATTAAAAAAATTATTATTAATTAAATTAATTTTTATATATTATTTAAACCCCCAGGATTTGCTGTTGGGACCACGGCAGATCTGCTGCGGGGTCCCGACAGTGGGGCACAATACCTGTAGTATGGATGATCGAGCACGCATCCTAACGCTCGTGATCCAACAGCTCACATAACACACGCTGTGATGTAATCTCATCTGCCCGATCGACATCCCTCATCTAACGCATAGGATTTAATCCACGATTTGGTTAAGTAGAAGCCGCATTAGGCCGTCCATCATCAACGGCTTGGTAATCCGACGACTGCTAGGATCTCCGCCTTGTTCGCCTTCGTCCCGAGAGATTCTGGCCCGACAAAGGAAAATTCTCCCGTACCTGCCACGTAGCCTTGTCTAGCACTCGCCCCGTTAGGTCACTTAGGCCATTAGGGATTTTCCATTTTGGGCTAAGCCACCTTAGCAGCTTGAGGGTCGAGGAAGAGCCCATGGAGGTCAAGCGGTGGAGACTGCTCGGGCCGAACCTGTGCGCTGGTGCCCGAGCCTCAACTTCCACCCCTTTATCTCCCTCAGCCTATAAATACCTCCTGGGATCACAGTGATCCCCTTGCTCACTCTGATCCCCTCAATTCCTTGCTGCTTGCCCTAAAGCTCTCAGTAACCCCAGTGTCTGTACCTGCTGCGTACAGCTGATAGAGGGCGAGGTCTAGCATTCAGATCCCCTTGCTGAAGCTTCTGCGATTGCCTAGAGTACTCGGAGCTGCCTGCATTGCCTTAGTCATATAGACTATCCTCAGGTACAGCCTTCGATCCCAATTCCTCTATCGAGCTAGTTTTAGCTCGGCTCACTTCCAATCTAGCCCTAGATGCTGCATTATGACCTTTCCTTGACTCCCTAGCAGGCGCCTAACCCTCTGGCAAGGCCTGGCAGTGGACCAGACGATGAATTTATCATCTGAGTGTGCACTGTCAGTCGTCCTCTGGCTTGCCAAATCTTGCACTTCCTTTGACCGTTTAGCCAGCCAATTGGTGCTAGGAGCTCTCGGCAACGTTTGTCGAACCATATCGAAGGTTGGGTTCGATCAGGTCGATCAATTTGGATGAGAATCGATCGACCCGACATTGTCTCCCATCTACGTATCACCATGAGTAACCCCCCAGTGATTCAGACCATTCCAGAACCTCATGACTCACCCTATCGCTTCCCCTTCGACGCGTCTCCAGTCCCTGAAGGTGTAGCCGTTGAGCTCTTGGCATGGCATGGTCGGAGCGCAGAGAATTTGGCGATGGAAGGTCATCCTAGGACTCATGTGTCGGGCATACTTGCAAGGAAGACGACAAATATCGGGTCGGGCCGGACCCCAGCCTGCGCCTTTTCAAATTTGGGCCTATATTAATTAAAAGGATTTCTTAATTAATTTCTTTAAGGAAATTAATTCAGAAAATTAAACCTATGATTTTAATTTAAATAAAAATACATATTAAATTATGTAAATAACTTTAGTTATACTTATCCAAATGGTATGATCCAGTATACCATTTTAATCAGAAAAATATAAGGAACATTAATATAATATAAAATCAAAGATCCAATGATTAGATTTTAGAATATTATATAATCTTTTTCTATTTTTATTTAAATTATAACAAATTTAATTGATACTCAAAAATGTTGATTAAGGTGTCTGATTATTCCTAAGACTATAGAGAACATGTGTGGACCCTCAAAAATAATTTGGGACCTTTAATTTTGCTAATTACTCTAATTTAGGATTAGTGAATTAAGCCTTAGATTAACCTTTGATTTTAGTAAAGTTAGTTCCTAATGCTTCATTTAGTATAGTAGAACCTACAAATGCAATTGGATCACCCTAGGATGCCTTAATCTTATTAATCACCTTAATTGGCCTCTTAATGTAATTAAGGCTAATTAAGCTAATTAGATTACCAAAACCTAAAATAAGTGTGTAACCTACTTCATTAATCAATATGAAACTCATTAAAATAGATTCGAATCAATTTAGAGGATTAAATCTTAAAATTCTATTTTTAGCCTTAAGGGAGGTATTTTGGTCATTTTGACCAATGTTTTTTAGCACCCCTAAAACTTATAGATTCAGTAAAATATATTTAGTTAGATTATTAGTACCTTTCTAAACTCCTATGTTAATAAAGTTGATGCTAATTGAAGAGACCTTAAGTTAGTCCTATCAAGATCTTAAGACCTTAAGTATCCTTAAAATCCTCTTCCTTAAGTGCTATAAGCCTACTACCTTTAAGTACTAGATCCTTAATTAATAACTTAGTTGAGTTGGTCCATAAGCTTGAATTCTAAAAGAAATACCTTGGTAAAAATTCTAAGTCTAAACTTAGCTTAAGTCTAAAGTGATCAAATATTAGATCTTAGACTTTAAATCTTCTAATTGAATTGAACTACCTCCATTTGGAATTCCTTAAGTGATTTATTATTTAATTCCTTCGAAGCCTTCCATGTGGGTGTAGGTTTGATTTAATCTATAAGATGATATAATTATCCTAAATATTGAATATAGATCTTGGATTCTTAGTTCTTAATGATTATTTTATCTTATAACATTAGTACAGCCTTTAGCTAAGATCATAGCTTCTGAATCCTTCAGCTTATAAAATTCCTTATCTCTAATTGGGTTTTAATGTGTGAACCCTAGATCCTTACTAAGATATTACCTTGGATTTAGGATTTGAACACCAAGTAAAGTTTGGATCCAGAATCCTTAAGTTTTGATTTACTAAACCAAGACTTGGGTTAAGAGAGAAAAATAATAATAAATAGGTCATTAATTTATTTACTTTAACATCTATAGTTATTATATGATTATGAATTAGAACATATTAAGTTCTAATATTAACTTTAAGGTCACAAATCTGAGATCTTACTTGAAAGCTGGGCGTTAGAGATCCTAAACTTGTATCTTCTCAAAATAGTTAGATTTGGATAAAGTATACAACAATGGATATCACATGAGTATAGATTGAGTCTCTTGCTCAGCTTGACTTTGATTGCTTTGCACACCTTGAATATTGAGCCTTATTCCTTGAGCATAATAGGTAAGCTTAGGATATGGAAGATACATACTATGTTAGTATTTGAAAAGCATAGTATTCATTCAGTTCTTTCAGTGCTTTCAGTTAGTAGAGTATGTCCTAGCATAATCTACCTCTTCAGTTATAATTTTGTTATAGAATAGACTTAGACCTAGCTCGATGGATGTCTAGGATGGATACATGTCTTATTCTATAAGTTCAACTCGGACCTAGCTCTGCGGATGCCTAGGATGGATACATGTTGAACTTTCAGTTCAGAGGCCATGTATGGCCTGTTTTGTTATGGCAGCATTATGTCTTAGACTTACTGTTACTTTAGTTCAATTGTTAGTGTTTGTTTTGCTTGCCACATGCTTCAATGGCCTTCTTTTAGTGCTTAACTTGCTTTGCCACATGTCTCGGTGGCTTTACTTTTGCTCATACATGTACTTAGTTTATTTTTGTCACATGTCTCAGTGGCTTTTTACATGTCAATCTACATGCTTGTATATACGCTCTCATTGATTAGTATTAAAATATTTACATGTTTAAGATGCTAGAATTATATATTTAGTTTAACACTTGGGTTCCTTATACACTCAGCATATCTCCGCGTGATCATAAGCATGTTAAGATCATATTCATTTCAGTAGTTGCAGTTACTTTTGCTTTTAGCCTCACCATTTTTAGTTGCTATTTTTGTATGTTGTTTTACATACCTATTGATTAGCTATAAATAATTAGTTTATAGCTACCCCGTTCTTGTAGCTTGTTGCACCTTTTTAATGCTTGCATGTTTAAAATATTTAATAGCCTAAAAATGTGCTTAGACAATTGTCTAACTGTAACCTTTTTCTTTTGTTGGATGGGGCCCTGGCATTTGTGATATCGACAAATGTCAAATTCAGAGTTGTTTGTTGGCGGTGCTGCAGGGGAGGAGCCGGTGCAGGAGGAGGATCTTCCTACTCTGCTTAGATAGATTTTCATTTTCTTGTAGTGAGTTTGAGATATCTTTTCTTTCATTTAATTCAGTTTGAAATAATTAAATTCTGGATGTATTTACTTTTCTGCATTTAATCTGAGTTACTATTTCTTTTACTCTCTTATACTATATTGTGATGTGGATGTTATATTATAGTATTTCTTGCTTCTGCCACTTTGATTTGTATTGATGTATGTTCACAGTTTCTTCTATATGGTGACAAGTCCTTGGCTTAAGGCGAGTTGGGTCCTACCTGACTCTACTTGAGTTGGGGATTTGCCACCGAAGTGGAGCACCGTACTCCCTGCAGTTATGCTAATATCAGTATTAGCATAGCCACGGGAAAGTACGGGGCACCACACTTAGCCTCTAAGCATCATAAATTGTAATAAGGTTTAATAAAGGTGTTAAATCAAATATTAGGATGTATAATTTGATAAGTTGACTTCAGTAAGCAAATCTACTTGATTTGAGTCAAAACCTTTGACTTAACCTTCCACAGGTATAGCACATATTTTTTTAATGGTAGCACTTACCATAAGGATGAGGTCTGGAATACTTGGGTGCTTGCTTCACCTACTACTGCAGTTGCTTAGTCATTTGGTAGACTTGTGGTGACTGGGCTTAATCTTCTTGGCTTCTTATTTAGAATGTTCTAAGGAAGATAAGGATCTCTTCCTCTACCTTTTCTGCACTTAATGGTGTTCTAATAATCTTGCGCTCTCCAATAGTTTTGCAAAACTATCTTGGTGATAGGATACAAGATGGTCCTAAATTGAGTCTTTTAGTCCTTTAAGGAAACAATTGCACATAGCTTCTTTAGTCCACACCAAGTCAGAAGCAAATACTGATAGTTTCCTAAATTCTATTTCATAGGCCATGACTATCTTAGCATATTTAGTCAGTTGAATTAGCTCATCTTCTATAATTAACTGGGTAGAAGGTGAAATAAACTCTTCTATAAAGATATCTTCAAATTCATCTCAATCAATTTTTTCGATGTCCACTTTCACAAAATGAGATTTCTACTTGTAATCCCACTAATATTCGGCTTCCTCAATGAACATGTGGGTTGTTAGGCGGATAAATTTGCTGCCGGGGCACTTAATTCCAGATAGGCCCTTCTCAATAATCTTCAACCAATTGGCTACTTTCATGGAGGAAGTATTATTATGTTTGTGGATACCAGCGTACCACAACGCATTGTGGAGTTTCGCAGCGCACCAAAGCAGTAGGCACCAGAGAGGCAGACACTACAGCGCACAGTGGCATGGTGCGCACTGTAGTGCGCTAGCACCAAGCAAATAGAGAAAAAAGTGCTGCAACGTGCTATGGCGCATTGTTACAGTGCACCATTGCACCTGGTGAAAGTATGCTCCGGTTTATGTTTTGCCCTAAGTAAATTGAGGGGTATTTTGGACCATTTAGGATTTGAAAATGAGTTGGAAACTTAAGGGAACATGTTGGATGAGTTTCATATATTGGCATTTCAGTTTGAGAGAGCTTTGGCTGCTATGGGAGGAGATTCTAAGGTGGAACCCTAAGGGAGAGCTATTGTGTAAGGGAGCTCTTGCATATTAAAGAAAACACTCATGTGGTAGTTGCTACTTCTCCCCTTCATCTTAGAGTAAAAGCTAATATTCCTTTGAGAAGGTTAAGCTCTTTATAACTCTGTATTCTTCATTATACATAGTGGAAATTTTTGTGTGGTGTGGCTTCGTGGTTTTTCTTATTCTTGAGTTTTTCACATAAAATCTGAGATTGTTTGGTGTGCTTGTTGTTGTATTTCATGCATGTGCTATGATTCCCCTTCTTGTTGTTTTGTGATATTATTTTTTCCTGGTCCTTGATCGAGTGCGCTCTAAACTTATTCCGCTGAGGTGTACTCAATAAAAGTTTTCTACAATAAGTGATCTCAAAGCGATGTTTCTTATTGATTCTAGGGTTTGTTGTTTGAGTGGGAGCAATGGCCAACAAGATGAGACACAAGATTGAAAAGTTCAATAGCACAAACATTACATTTTAGAAAATGGAAATGGAAGATTTACTTTATCAGTAGAAGTTTTATCAACCATTGAGTGGAGCTGATAGAAAACCAGTGACTATGTCAGATAAAGAATGGAAGGTTCTTGATAGAACCGCATTAGGTTTGATTCATTTATCAGTGTATTCTTCTATTGAATTTAATATTGTTATTGAGAAAACTACTATTAATCTCATGGATGCACTGATAATGATGTATGAGAAGCCTTTGGCTTTTAACAAAGTGTTCTTGATGAAGTGACTGTTCAATATGAAGATGATGGATAGTAGTTCAATGACTGAACATTTAAATGGTTTCAACACTGTAATAAGTAAGTTGAGTTTAGTGGGCATTAAATTTTATGACAAGGTCTGAGCTTTGTTATTTCTCTCATCATTGTAAGACAGTTGGGATGAGCTGGTTACAGCTATCAGTAATTCATCAGGGAGTGCATCATTAAAAATTGATAATATTGTTGGCTAGTCCTGAATGAAGAGGTGCAAAAGAGATCCCATGGAGAGGCATCTACTTTAGTGTTGAATATTGAAATCAAAGGAAGACACGTAGACCAGAAACAAAATAGACATAGGTCTATGTAACAACCCAAGTTGTTACTCTTATCAATTAAGACTAATCTTTATCCTAATCTTGATCCTAAGTGTTAATCAAGTCATTCTGAGTCATCCACTAAAACCTAGTCAAAATCAAGAGTCAAATAGATCAAGTCCTGATTCTTAAGAAATTTGGAGAATCTGGAAATTAACCTATCTAAATTGACCTCATATCAAAAATTGGACCTCGCCATTGGGCTCATTGCCCCCAAATTAGCTAGGGATGATGTTTTGGATGCGTTCAGAAGTCGTCGGATTTTTGTGAATATTTTAATATAATTAAATGCACCAGAAAATAGAATAATTAGATAATCGTCGAAATCTAAACCTGACTTTGTCGTTGAATTCCTCACCCCCAAATTAGCTAGGGTGAATTTTTAGAAATTTTCGGAGCGCATCTCAAAAATATGAATCTTTAAATAATTGAAGAAATAAATGTTTATTTATTTCTAATTTTATTCCCTATTTTCTAAATCCTTCCTCTCTCCTAGATGGCCCCCCATTCGGTGCCCCCTTTTCCCTCCAATGCTGGTGCATGCAAAAAGGGGGGAAAATCCCTCTCCTTTCCCCCTTAACCCATGCCTCTTCTTCCTCCATAGCCATGCCCTATCCCACTACTTCATAATTTCCTTCTCCTCCTTTAAGTAGTAGTTTAGCTCTTCCTCATCTTTATTTGCAAAATTTGAGAGCTCCTCCCTTCTTCCTCCATTGTTGCACCTTGAAGAAGAAGCTTGCTCCAAGGTCTTGAAGAAAACAGAGGAGTCTTCATCCTCCACTCCTTCCAAGGACTAAAGGTGCCCATTTGCTCCTCTTCCTTATCTATTTCATGTTGCTATTATGTTGTTTTATATCTTTAGAAGATCCATGATTGTATTTGGAAGTCATTGAGGTTCATTAAAGCATCATATTACTTGAAAATATCAAGCTCTTTTTTCGTCCATTTTGTATACCCGAACCTCTAACTCTATCATTCATAGAGTTAGGATAATCCATTTGTGCTGATTTTAGTATCAATGGAAAGGAATTAAAAATATCTTTCCATTGATATATGGCACTACTCATGGAATGCTCTGGATTGAGAGTATTTGAGCTCGAAATGTGACCATTTACAGTTTTCGCACAGACGAAATCACCGTCGGGCGCTACGGCGCGCCGTAGGGCCTGAGTTCGAACTAAATCTATCGTAGCATGCCATAGCGCACTACAGCGCACCACAGCGCTTCTAGAGCTAAAATAATGGCCTGGAAGCAAATCGCTGCACGCGCCACAACGTGCCGCAGCGGGCTGCGGTGTCATTTTGAGGAAAACTATAGGAAATCAAGAGAAAAACTAATTGAACAGTAACCCGCAGGTTAGACCCCTGCAGCATGCCACAGCACACTGCATCGGGACACAACGTCATTTCTAGAAAACTATATGAAACCAGAAAATAAATTAATTGAACAGTGTTGCTGCAAGTTAATCTGCCACAGCGCGCCGCAGCGCCTGAAAGCGCCATAGTGCGCCGTAGCATCTAGCTCCCGGATTGATCTCACCATAGCGTGCTGTAGCATTAAAAGCGCTGTAGTGCGCCACAACATTGTTTCCGCCACAGGGCGCCACAGCGCGCCGTCGCGTCCAGAACTGTCCGGATTGGTCCAGAACCGGCTGAAATTGACAAAATTTCACCGTTTTCAAATTTTAAGGACCCTAGGACCCTAGTGGGGTCAAATTATATCAACTTTGAACCTAATTTAAGAAAAATTGAGCACTGTATAAATATGTAAGTGAATTTATAATTTTGCATTAGATGCTAGTTTAATCCCTAATCGCCCCTAAAATCCTAAATATTGTTTTGACCATATCTTAGTCAATTAGACTCCAAATTAGAAAATTCAAAGTGCTAGATAGTTTAAAATTCCAGTGCCAACAATACTCTGAAATAATATTTAAGTTTTGAACCCTAGAAACATTAAAAATAACTAAAATACCTATAACCTTAATTAAGTCATAACTTGACCAATTAAAGTCCAATTTTGGTCTACTCCCAGTTAAAATACTCACTGTGATATAAGGAAGTTATAGCCACTAAGTTTGCTGAATTTGGATACCAAATGGAAAAGTGAGCTTTTTGGACCCTTAGGTAGGGGCAAAATGGTCATTTTGCCCAAGATTTAGGTTAAGCATCTCTAACTCCTAAATTGCCTTTTAAAATCAGTAAAACTAGTATTAAAACTGTATTTGGATCATTCTAAGTTGAAAAAATCAGCTATTAGGTCAAATTGTTAAAATTTCTAAAATTTCCTCTAAGTCCTTTCCTTAGGATCTTTTCACCTCACATTAGGACTATTTTTAAGACTAGAACTAGCTCTTAGGTTAGATTTCATTTATTGGATAAGTGGGTTATTTAATGAATAGAACCTTGGTTTTATTAGTTTCTAAATTTTACAACTTATTTGGATTATTTTGTCTTTCAATATTAGATTTAGGATAGGAGATTCATCATATTCAGTCTGATTTGCTTAATAGGATTTACCTCAATCATTTGTTTATATTTAGATTTAACCTAGATCATAAGTCTTACCTTTGGGATTATATGGTTGAACCCAAATTTGTGGTGTTTAATTCATAATCCCTAGCTTAGTAGATCTTTATCAAATTTTAGCTTAGAACATCTAAATTCATCAATTAAGATGTGATGATTTATTATTTAACTTAAAGTCACTCCTAATTAAATTAGATTAGAACCTGATCAATTCTAATTTCTTTTTAACTTATAAGGCTGTGCTTCTAAGTTACACTCGATAGTAGGAAATGGAGATCCTGAACTTGTGTAACTTAGAATAGTTAGAATGGTTAAATTAGATAACAAATGATATCATTATATTTAGTAGAGTTCCTTGCTTACTCCTTGACCTTGTGCTATGCATTCCTTGTATTTTGTGCTTGTTTTTCTTGGACATATCATATAAGAAAAATATTATTGCATGAAAATGAAAACTTAGAATATTAAGAAAACATTTGCATTTGGGTTCAGTTTATGGTGGATTATGGTGCACATTTACTCCAATAGACAGGGGTAAAGTGAGAGATCAAGATGCTTAACATCACTCATTGAGGAGAGTGTGTTAAGCTTGGGACCTATTTAGTGTTGCATATGTGCTTGACTCCTCAGTTATTTCTAAAATTATCAACAGAAATAAAAGTAAAATAACTAAAAGATGTTGCATAGTATTATCTGCCTCTTGAGTCATATAGTATTATTGTGATATATTTGCCCTAGCCCATAAAGGCTATGGGGATGGATATATATATATATATATATATATATATATATATATATATATATATATATATTGGGCCAGATTGGCCAACTCTTTTTGATATGGCAGTTATACATTTATTCTAGTTTCAGCTTACTGTTTATTATGTTGATGACATATTTATTTCAGTTAGCTATATTTTTCCTATTTTACCTGCTTATTTGAGTAAATGCTTATATATAGAATGCAATACTTTACTGCTTATTATATATATCATTTCAAATTAATATTTTAAATTAGCATATATTATATGATCATCAACATATTTAGGTTTAGACTTTTCTTTTCAGTATTTTTACTTACTGTTCTACACATGTATGCCCTACCTTATTTAGTTTACTTGAAGTATGCTGTTACCTCAATCCTTGCTTAATTATAAATATTACATTTATAATTTATCCTCATTTATTTATATTCTTACTTGCTCTCATGCTAGATAGATGTTTCATTTTGTTTGGAGCAAAATGATGATATTAACAAATGCTTAATAAATTATTTGCCTAAAATGTACTTAGACATTTTGTCTAACAAGATTTTTTTTTATTGGCTGGGGCCCTGGCATTGTGAAACCGATAATATCAAAACTTGAGCAGTTTGAGGAGCCTGTGCTTGAGGAGGAGCCTTTCATAGAGGAGGAACAACAGCTTGGACCAGAGGATATTTAGCTACCTTTTCTTATATTGTGAGGATGAGAGTATTTTTATTTCATATCTAAACTTTAATTAAATAATGTAATAATACAGGTTTTGTGATTGTGTTTACTTTTTGCACTTTATTATTTTATGAGCTATCTCATTTTAATTCATGTATAGTGTATGGTGAATGGATATAATATTTAATTCTCATATGCTTTCGCACTCTGTATGTATAATAGATTTAGTGACTGATTCCCCTATTTATGCTGTGCACATCCTTCCCTTAGCAGTGGATTGTGGATCTTACCTAATCCAATATTAAGTGAGGGATTTGCACGAGTGACATTTTGCTCTTTAGCCTAGTGATTGTGGGCTTAGGGAGCGGGGCGCCACAGTCTATGTCAATATGAGGTAAATTAAGACTTGGAAAAGTAAAGTTGGATTGCTGGAACTATGGGAAGGCAGGTCACTTCAAAAAGTATTGCCCTACCATGAAGAAGTCAAGTGGTGAAGGCAATATTATGTGCCCAATTATGAATATTTTAGTTAAAGAGGATCAGATGCATTAATCCTCTCACTTGTCAATACAAAGTCTTGGGTGGTGGACTCGAGCACATCCTTTCATGCCACTCCTACTAGGGGTGCTTTCAAGACTTACACTAAGGGTGACTTGTGTAAGGTATATCTTGGTAAATATAAGGCATGTGATATCATTGGCAGAGGTGATGTGGATCTTCAGCTACCAAGCAGCGCAGTTTGGAAGCTCAAAGATGTTAGACATGTGCCATATCTAAAGAAGAATGCTATTTTAGTGATCTAGTTATCCAGTGAGGGCTCAACACATATTTTACATGAGATTCATGGAAGTCAATAAGGGTGCACTCATTGTTTCACAAGGCAATATGGAAGGTAAACTTTATCAATAAAGTGTTTGATTCTATTGCAGTTGTAGAATAGATAAATGTAGGTCTATGACACCGGACGCTTGGCCATATGAGCGAGCACTGTTTAAAATCCTTATAGTCAAAGGGGAAGAGCTAAGGATTAAAGTTAGTAGACTTGGATTTCTATGAAGACTGTTTGCTGGGCAAACAAAAGAAGGTTTCATTCTTTAAAGTTGGAAGAGAGCAGCAAGGTTGAAAACTCGAGTTGGTGCATACAGACGTATGGGGGCCTGATCCTACTTCTTCCATAGGTGAAGCCACATATTTTGCTATATTTATTGATGAACATAAGAGGAAGGTATGGGTTTACTTTCTAAAACATAAATTGAACATGTTTGATGTGTTTGGAAAATGGTTAGCTTTGGTGGAGATGAGATAGGATAGAATTTTTAGTGCTTGATATCTGATAATGGCAGCGAGTATTGTGATAGAGAGTTTAAGGAGTACTGTGCCTTGAGAGGTATCAAGAGGATATTCATAGTTCCAAGAACACCACTAAAATGGTGTTGCAGAACAAATGAAAAAAATAGTCACAAAAAAAGCCATGAGTCTGAGATTGCATGCAAGTCTCCCAAAGCAGTTCTGGGCTGAGGCCATTAATACGATGGGACCTTTCGTACCCTTAAATGAAGGGATTCTCGAGGTGGCCTATAGCAAAAATGAGGTGAAACTAAACCACCTCAAGGTATTTGGCTCCTCATCATATGCGCACATTGATGCAAGAACCAGAAGAAATCTTGACACTAAGGCGGTCAAGTGTACATTCATTGGATATGGCGTGGACGAGTTTGGTTACAAATTCTGGGAAAATCAGAATTAGAAGGTCATCAAAACTAGGGATGTCACTTTTAATGAAAGTGAAATGTACAATGATTGTATTGGAGTTAAGAATGATTCCAAGAATGCTTCAGATGGTGAGCCCTGACACATAGAGATTGATGATAATATTGAGCCAAGTATGCGAGTACATGAAGATACTCAGGAGGGTATCAATGTTGAACCACAAACACCCATATTATCAAAATCTATAAGAGTCACTAGACCGCCACAGAGGTATTCTCCTTTCTTATTTTATCTATTACTGACAGATGGTCGTGAACCAGAAAGCTTAGAAGAGGCACTTTAAGCTAAAGATTCAATTAAGTGGGAGGCTACTATGAATGATAAAATAGAATCACTCATGTCAAATAGGACATGGAGTTGTCACATTTACTAGTCGGGAAGAAGGCCTTTCAAAATAAGTGGGTTTATCGGGTGAAGGAAGAACTGGATAGGAGCAAGTGATAAAAAGTGAAACTTACAGTAAAGGGATTCCAGTAGTGGCATGGGGTTGAATATAGTGAGATCTTCACCCTAGATGTGAAGATGACAACAATCAAGGTTGTGCTAAACATTTTTGCAGTTGAGGATTGCATCTAGAGCAAATGGATGCCAAAATTGCATTTCTTTACGGAGAACTAAAGGAAAAATTGTACATGCAACAACATGAGAGGTACAAAGCTCAAGTAAAAAGGTAAGGCTGAGCTAGCGTAAAAGCTCAAGAAAAACCTCTACAGCTTGAAACAAATGCTAAGGTAATATTACAAGAAATTTGACCAGTTCATATCTGAGTCTGGGTACAAAAGATGCTAGGCATATTATTATTGCTACATAAAATGGTGTAAGCCTTCTTATATCATTCTGTTGATGTATGTGGATGATATGTTGATCACAGAATTGGACATGGAGGAGATAAAGATACTAAAAGAGCTGAAGTAAAAGGAGTTTAACATGAAGGACTTGGGGCAGCCAAGCAAATTCTTGGGATAAGAATCAACAGGGAGAGAAGTGCGGGAATTCTAAAGTTGTCTCAGAAAGACTTTGTTGAAAAAGTGCTAAAAATATTCAACACGAGTGTGGAAAATCTAGCGGGCACTCCCTTAACAAGTCACTTCAGTTTATCAAAGGAAAAGATGCCAAAGTCTAAGGAAGAGAAGAAACATATGATGAAGGTTCCTTATGCTTTAGTAGTTAGAAGCTTGATGTACATGATGATTTGCATGAGATTGGATATTACCCATGCAGTGGTAGTGGTTAGTAGATTCATGGGAAACCTAGGGAAGCATAATTGGAATGGAGAAAATGCTCTATGCTTTAGAAGATATGGTATTGTTATATAGGGCTATGTAGACTCGGATCTTGCAGGAGATATTGATAGCCAAAGAAGCATAATTTGATATGTGTATACATTAGGAAGTGCAGCAGTGAGCTGGATCTCTAGGCTATAGAATATCATAGCTTTATTTACCAAGGAGGCAAAGTACATTGCCATTACTGAGGAGAGTAAAGAGATGATTTGACTGAAGAATTTTATGGCTGAATTGGGCTAAGAGTAGAAGTATGTGAAGCTCTACAATGATAGTATGAGCGCTATTCACCTAGTGAAGAATGTAGCATTCCATGCAAGGATGAAACATATACAGCTTTGGTATAATTCCATCCGGACATTGTTGGAAGAAGGATAGCTTCGATTAGAGAAGAATCACACTTCTAAGAATCCAACTGATATGCTTACAAAATTGGTGATAGTGGATAAACTAAAGCTATGTGCTACTTCAGTTGTTCTTGGTATGTGACAAGAGAGCGGGGGTGAGCCACATCACTTTCTTGACTGAGATTAAAGAAGATAATGAAGGATCAAGAAAAAAAGGGGATGAATACAAATGGTCTCCAAGTAGGAGATTGTTATATTTGTGAAGACTAACTCGACACAGTGCATTGTGGCCATTTGGGGTCTAAAAATGAGCTGGATACTTCTGGGAGCATGTTGGAGGAGTTTCATATGTTGGCATTTTAGTTTGAGAGATCTTTGGTTACTGTGGGAAGAGATTCCAAGCAGAAATCCTAAGGAAGAGCTGCTGTGCAAGGGAGTTCTTGCATGTTGAAGAAAACACTCCATGTGGTGGCTACTAGTTCTCCCCTTCATCCTAGAGTAAGTCTTAGGGTTCCTTTGAGGAGTTAAGCTCTATGTTACTCTGCATACTTTGTTTTACATAGTAAAAATTTCTGTGTGATGTGGCTTCGTAGCTTTTCCTATTCTTAGGTTTTCCATGTAAAATCTGAGATTGTTTGGATGTGCTTGTTGTTATGTTGCATGCATGTATTATGATTCCCTCTCTTATTATTTTGTGATATTATTTTTTCTTGGTAACCTTCAACGCAACCCTGGTCCTCAATCAAGTGCACTCTAAACTGCTTTTGCTTTGATACGCTCGGTGAAAGTTTTCTACAACAAGTATATCCATTGAAGGTCAGGGAATTGAGTCGGAGGAAGGCATAAAAAATTCCATCCACAACTGAACTTGATGCTGCTTGAGGATTGACATGGATAATTTTGGGATTAGGTGGATTGAGTTCTCTTTAAGCTGATTGAGTCTATAATTTCACTAGAATCATTATCATCTCCATCTATGTTTTGATGTTTATTGATGTTGAAGAAGAGTTGGAGTTTGCTGCCTTCACAGCATAAGTGATGGGAAGTGCTAGGTTCAAAATTCATTTTACTAAAGAGAATTTTACAAAAGGTGAGTGAGAAAAGACAGAGGAATTGGATAAAATAATGTAAAGTAATAATCTAGCTAAATTACACTACTCAATGTTGATATAATTATTAGCCTATTACTAGAGTGCGCTTATTATTCTAAATTATCGATGCACATACTTTACATTTATGTATTTGTCTGTATGATTGGAAGGGTATTTGTTTATACACCTTTTTTTTAAACCTCTCTCTAATACCAACTATAATGACTCGGTGCTAGATTAGGTAGTCTAATCCAATACCAGGTGTTACTGTAATACTTAATATTGGGTTAGTGAGTCTTAACAAATTATTAAGAACTACAGGGAGCCAAGAGTCTCTAAAGAAAATCAGATACATAATACTATATAAATACATATTATTCAAACCATTCAAAAAATAAAGAAAAATATATCATAGAATAGTAAAGTAAAATATCTATAGTTTAAATTAAAGTTATATAAATATTTATGATGTAATGATACTCGTCATCATGGGAAAATAAAATAAAAGGATAGAAAAGAAAAAATCTTTAAGCTGTATTTACTGTACTCAATCTACCTCAAGTTCAAAATCCACTCTAAGCTCCTGATCTATCATATTTGGTTTTTTAATATGATATGGCACAACCAACAAAAGAAAAATAAGTTATTAACTTAAGAAGTCAGTATCTTTTAGGGCAACTAAATTATTTTAGATTTAGTAGATATCACATTGGCTATTTATAATTGTTATAAGTGGTGCACAATGTAGTAAAAAGGATAAGTAAGAAAATAATTTGTTATTTTAGATTTAATGAATATCATATTAGCCAATTACTTTATAGATATTTTAGAGTTAGTAGATATCACATTAGCCATTTATAATTGTTATAAGTAGTGCACTATGCAGTAAAAAGGATAAGTAAGAAAATAACTTTAAAGTAATAAGTAAAAATAGTAAATGTAATAAACAGAAAATCTTATCACAACATGCATCAAATATATAAGTGAAAAGGGGCACATACAGCTATACATACAAATGTGTATCAAAATAGTAGAAATATGTTCAACAAGATATATGCTAAGTAAATAGAGCAGTGTAAAAATATGAAGATATAGACATAAATACATTGTATAAATATAAGTAAAAAGAACTATAAATACAAGTAAGGTGTAATATATAAAAATAAGGAGATCTCAGTCTCAATGATTAAATAAACTATAAATACAATCATAAAGATTGTAATTTGTAAATATTATTTATTTATCTTGATTTAAATATGTGCTTTATTATGTGAGCAAAATTACATAATAATTGAGGAGTCAAGCACGTTTACTTAATTAAGTAAAGTAGGGTTTCCCAATAATACACACGCACTCCCCCTTTAGGATATGTGCTGTCTCCAGATCACACGATAGCATGTCCTGGCTTAATAGCTCACCACATGAAACCCCCATGTAAAATATTATATGCTTAATTTATTCATATAATCTTTACTGACTGTTTTCAAAGATTTAGTCTCAATACATTGCAGCCTTCAATGATTTTCAATACTAATTGTAAACTATGTGATCTGCATTGTTATCTACATTGGAGCTAATCAAACCCCTCAATTGACTTAGATATTTATCAAATGTGATATTTAATCGATACATCATATATATATATATATATATATATATATATATATATATATATATATATATATATATTAATGAGGTTTGAAAATAATGATTTTATTACTAACTTATTTAGATGATAAAATGATTTATAAATATAATTGTAATATTACAATCTAAAAGATCCTATCCTAATTCTAGTACTACAATTAGTTAAACTATCTAATTTACTTCTACTCTATAGGATGCTGAAATAACCTAACTTATAAACTATATGTTTAACTACTGCACATCCTAGGTTATAGGATTCCTATGGCTTAGGTTACTTTAATTTCTAGCTAAGAGGTTCTCTAACTTCCAAACTTAATGTATCACTATTCTTAACTTTTTTCTAATAGCTTAGGTTAGCTTACTCCCATATAAGCCACTCTTAGGATAATATTATTCTACTCTTAAACTTAATAGCTTACATGGCTACTAGTTTAATATTGGCAAGACTTAAGGGATGGTTTTATACTTATTTGTTTTTTAATCTAAGTAGAAAGGCTTCTTCTTTTTATCCTAAGGTCCCATGTTCTAATATTATTAACACTAAATTCCTAAGTTTTACTTCATTAGTTACTCCTTAAAGGTTCTAGTTCTCATTATCACTTAAGACTAAATCTAGCCTTTGCTCATTTACTTAATATTCTAGATAATCCTAAGCCTCACATTTAGTATGATGTGGTAGCCTACACTGCACTAGGTAATCAATCTTAGGTCTATTTGATCTTTTACTAAATTATATTGGAATCTAAGTACTAGCTATACTAGATTAAGTATCACACTAATCCTCCTATGATGGTTCCAACCTAAGACCTCATGATTCTTCTTATAGCCACATGAACAACCCTAATGTTTCCACATTGCTCTCCTAAATAGTTCACTAAATCAAGATATGGAAATTTCTACATAAACTCCTCTCTCCTTAAGCTTTAGGGTTCAATCTAGGTTTACTAAATACTAAGTCAAAACTAAGTTATTCTAATTATTTTCCTATCCAAAAATATCATCTAATGTTGAATCATATCATAATCTATGTTACACTAAGTTATCCTAGGGTTAGGAGACTTAAATAGGGAAAACCCTAATTATGTGAATTAATTATTAAATTAATCAAGGATCAATAACTCATATTTTCCATTTCATGTATAAATGCTATAAAAATAGTAGCTATATTTTCCCTATAGCATAATGAGTACAGTGCTAGTAAGTATGATCAAATCGAACATCAAATGACAATTCTAATCCTTAATGACAATTAGAAAGTGATTAGTAAAATTAATTATCAAAATGGAAATTTATCTTCATATTAATATTCTACATAATTTTTTAATTATTTTGACATATAATTTCATTATATTTGGATTTATATTTAAAAGTTATTAAGTTAATTAAAATTGAATTAATTACTTAATTAATTATTCCAATATAATTACGCGCCCTCTGCACGCAACTCCACAGTCGCAGCCCAATCGTAGAAGGATCTTGCATACGGGCTTTAAAGCATGCAGTAGTGGGGGTCCAGAGGTGGGTTATCCCAGCCAGGCTAGCGGGGCTCGAAGGGCCGGCACTATTAAACAACGCGGGTCAGGGGCTACTCGACCAGGCATTTTTCATCATCATCTGACTCTTCATTGTGCCCTAGCCGCAGCCAGGGTTAGCTTCTATCAATGAATTTGAGGTGTCTGAGCATTGTTGAGCTCCAATCAAGATGTCATTGGGTTCCTCTGGCTATGGTACATCCAATAGATCAAAAAGCCCCATACTTTGGTGACATGACCTAACCCTAGATTCCTAAATTAGGGTTTTACTATGGAGATGGATTCCTCCCTCCATAATGTCCCTCGTAGGCAGAGCAACTCACCGATAGGTTCCTTGGGTTAAGGCTGCCTAAGGATTTATCTTGGATGGCTAGGTTGGTCGGGAGTTCCCAATGAAAAGTTTGGGGACTCAGGCACTATACAACAATGTACATGCCCTAGCCACCCAAACCAGGCCAGGCTCACTGTAACGCCTCTAATATTAGATCAGGAATTCAATTCAATATAAGGGTGTTACCATAACACTTAACATCAAATCAGAAGGAAATTAATTCAATATCAAGTGCTATTTAGCCAAGAATCTTTGCGAGGTGGTTAAGTTAAGTAGTAAAATATACAATTAAAAAATATGCAACAAATAAATGCATTCAATCCACTATCCAAACTAAGCAGGTAAATAGAAGTAAATCCATCACAAAAAAAGTAAAAATATTGTAGAAGATAAGTTATTAGAAACATAATTAAATGAAATTAAAAGAAGTTTCTCTCATCTTCACTAAAGCAATAAAATAATGTCGAAGCATAATCTTCAATCTACAAATGGTCCTGATCTACTGTATTTAGTTTTGAATATGGTAGGGCATAACTAACAAAAATAAAAATAAGTGATTAGACTAAAAAGTCTAAGTACATTTTAAAATTAGGCAAAATTTTAATTTATGTTTTAGTTGAATATCACATAAGAAATTTTACAATTAAAGACTATAAGCGGAGCACAAATCATCAAAGTAAGGGTAAAAAATATATAAAAGATAGTAAAAAAAGTAAAGAGTAAGAACTTACTAGTAGGTTTGCTCTAGTCTGCAGCAATAGTAAGGGAAAAATAAGCATCCTAATAAGGCTAGAAATAACTAAAGTGCATATTAAAGCATACAGTAAATACATGAATATGTTCAATAAATATTATACTAAGTAAAAGTGACTAAAGCAGTCAAGCATAAAATGGTTATAAAACAACATACATTGTATTAAATAAAGATTATAATTAAAGTAAACTACAATACATGAAGTAAGAACTGAACAGTAAAGTAAAGTAAAGTAAAGTGAAGCTTAGCCACATGAACTAAGTAAGCATACTCAATGACTATGATAAGTGAGAATAGCCTAAAGGCTATGGAAACTACTCATAATCAATAAGATGTTGATAAAATAATGGTTAATTGTTCAAGTTATTTAAAGTTTTATGTTCTATGGGTATAATCACAGAATGAGAGAGGAATTAAGCACATCTGCTTAATTAAGTAGAAAAGTGGGGTTCTAAAACAAACACTCACATTCCCCCTCTAGGATATGTGAGATCTCCTTATTACTCCGTAGCCTGCACTAGCTCGACATCCTATATGTGAAATCCCTTCTTTTATGAATATTTTATTTATGCACAGTGTTTATGAATGTTTAAGGTTGTAGTCTCAAGAAAAGTAGCATTTCAAGGAATTTAAGTAATTATAAATTTTGTGATATCCTTTGTTGTCCAAGATTTAGATTATTTAACTTAATGATTGGAGTGAATTAAGTTCAAATTAACTTAGACATATCAGTCTCTAAGTCAATTGAAAGTAATACTACAAGTAAATCAAGTTTGGAATACAGTGACTTAATTTAGGTTTATGTAAATGACAAAGTTATTTATGTGTATAATTGACAGACCTTAAATTTATGTCTGCACTTGCACGTAAGTGTACATGGTCTGAAGTAATAAGTGGAAGTTTAGTTCTGAGATTTATCGTCCTCAGGGAACGGTGGTTTTGATACTAAGTTTTATCGTCTCTTAGTAATGTTTAGAATATTGATTTTTTCTTATTTGAGATGGTTCCTAAATCAACAATACCATTTACCTTGGGGTAAAATATGATTTGTTCAAAAGGAGAGAGTCGGGATTTCATTATGGGATTTGTAAGGACATGATGTTGTCACTTCATTATTAAAATGTACAAATTGATTTTTACATGCCTAATTAAATCAAGTTAACACTATTAGAATTGGAGTTAACCTCTAATTATAATATGTTTATATTTAGTGCAATAAGGACATTTCCCCTTGGGGTTCTACTTTGGCACCTAAACCTTTGTGAGATCATGATTTAATATTATTTTTGATTTCCCACGTCTAGGTTACCAAATATTATCTTTTAATTATTAGATCTCACTAACATGATTTCCATCAATATTGCATCATGCGCTTACACACGCAGTTTAGCAAATAAGAGGATGTGTTGGGTCAAATGTACTATGTCACATCGTCCATTGGATTTCCAACATCCTCTCATCCCTTCAACTTTGCTGAGTAGCAGAGCAAAGTTGATGGAACTTGGTTCTCAAATAACAAATATCTTGGTAGAGCTAGGAAAGTTGCAAGTGAGCTTGAGAACTTGTCAAATAATTCTTAGCTCTATTTGCACTACTGTCCTTGCTCTTGACCAATTTATGAGCTTGAAACTCAAGTTCTTTTCTTAATTGATAATTTATTCATATTTTATTTTAGCGAGGTATTTTGACTGAGTTTCTTCTAGGCATTCATTCTATAATAATAAACAGTAAAATAACAGTCAATTTTATTTATTCAAACAAATTCATTATAACACTAATTCAGCCTTACATTTACCTACAATTACATCCCAAACTTCTCTAAGGGGATTTAGCTTTTCATGACTAAATAAATAAAATCATACATGCAAAAGGAAGTAAGCCTTGACATTAGTTTACAGTAGAAAATAATTAAATAGAGTTTATGAAGAGTACTAGGAAATACCCAGAGGCTTTCTAGGATTCTCTTGATCTAGCTCCTTTAATTTTACTTGACTTCTCCTCCTTTCTCTTATTATCTTCTTCTCTTTACTCTTCACGGTCCACTGCTTGCCCTTTGGAGAGTTCTTTTTTTTTCCCTTACAGCTTCCTTTTTTGGTCTTTTGAATGTTGAAATTGGGAACCCCAATTTGATATGAAATTGCCCTTTAAATAGGAGAGTTTTCAGCCCTTATGCATTAATCATAAGTGACCTTTCATTTCCATTTTCTTTATTACAAGCAATTTAAATTTCATTCTCTTATTCATTTGGGATTCCTCAAAGTTAATGGTTAATTCAGGTTTGAAGAGGCAGGGGAACGCCAAAGGTCTGATTGTGCCCTTCCCTATGCTGTATTCAATACAAAATTTGGAGCTTTTTTGTGGTGGGCGCTATGGCGCGCTGCAGCGCTTGCATTTGATTCTGTTGAATTTAGCTCCAGATGGGCTGTTCTGCTGAGGATCCTCTGTGGTGCGATAAAGTAGCTTTGATTCAAATACTATTCTGCCGTGGCGCGCTGGGGCAGCTAAAATTCAAATACTGTTTCACTATATATTTTTATAATTTACCTTAAGGCCACTGCTATCCGCTATGGCGCGCTGATGGCGCTGCAGTGGTTAGACTGTCGTGAACGCGTAATAGTTACTGTTCAATTAATTCACATAAACTTTTTCATGTTTAATCAGAAATGTCATCGTGGCGCATTGCGGCGCGCTGCGACGTGTTACCGTGAGTTTTGTCCCAGGTCTGCATTAATCTATATAGGGCAAAGCACGCTGTGGCGCGCTCCAGCGGTTAATCTTTCATGAAAGCGGATTTGGCACTGTTCAATTGGTTCATATATCATTTATAATATTGCTCCCGGGAAATGACGTTGCAGCGGTCTTCCTTCCAGGCCTTCAGGTATGTTTCAAGTGAAGTAATTTAGTGGACCGCCATGGCGCGCCACTGCGATTTTCTTCCAAAATTCTTTAATTTAGCTCTGGCTTGCTCTTTTATTCATTTTTCCTGAAAATGCATAAA
Organism: Gastrodia elata; assembly: GCA_016760335.1. Lineage (NCBI taxonomy): Eukaryota > Viridiplantae > Streptophyta > Magnoliopsida > Asparagales > Orchidaceae > Gastrodia > Gastrodia elata. Next base: position 30,744,122 of record CM028682.1, read on the forward strand.
TACTACTCAAAGTATGTTCATTTATATGATGTTTTAAACATTTTCTTAACACTTTATTTTGCTATATAATTTGGATATATCAATAATTATACAACATCAAGTTAATGCTACACTAATCTTAAGTCACATAATCTTTATTGGTTTCTAGATTCAAGGCTTAAGGAGCTAAAGGAGAAAGGCAAAAGTTATAGATTCACTATACTTAAAAGTATAAGTTGTAGGCTCACTACTACAATCTAACTACAGTAACTTAGATTTAATGGTTCCATGCTCATTAAGTTACTAAATTAGCTAAGTATTCCATTGGAGGGTTCTAAGTCTATGCAAGAGGGAAAGGTTGCAAACTACAAATTCTATGATAACTTATGATTATAAGGTTGATAATGCTTAAAAGGGAGTTAAATATCCTTAGGAGCTAAAGGGATGCTAAAAGAAAATTAGGGAGCTTAAGGTAAGGCTTGGAATAAGGAGGAAGTTTAATAAATCTAATTCTAAGTACTTAAAGTTAATCTAAAAATATTTACAAATTATGAGTAAAGGTGTGCTAAAGGCTAATTACACCTATTGGATAGGTTAGCTACCCTAATATTGGCAATAAATCAAGGTTTGAAATTCACATCCTACATTATCTCCCTAATACTGAGGCTTAAATCACAAGCTTACTACTCTACACAAGGCATATAACTATACTAATTCAAACAAAATCTGACAATTCAAAGTGACATGAAAGTTAAATTAATTAAATAGGATTGTTGTCCTAAGACATTAAGGCCTATACATGCAAGTATTAAATTTGATAAAATCACAAATATGAAGAATTTAGGAGTCAAATACCCAAATTATTTAAGTGTTGCTCAATCACAAAATTACTAGCATAAATGCAATCCTCATATCATAAGTAGAATAATAACACTAAGTAGATCAAAATCGGACAGTATTGAAAAATTAGGATTTTCAGGATTCATAATTGTGATTAAAAAGTGATCAAGAAAATAAGCTTCAAATCCAAAATTAAAATTATACAATTATATTTGTCTCATTTTTCTGAATAAAATGACATATTTTTTGTATAATTTGGATGTGCATATCTAAAGTTATGATTAAAATAATATTTGCATTTAATGTAATTAATTAAAATTAATTAATTTTGAAACACTGCCAACACGAAAACCCACAATGCATAAATTGAGATGGCTAATGGTGCGGAAAATGACAGCAACCGTCAGTGCTGAATTCGGGGCCGGTGCGGAAGATGGAGCTAACGATCGGCGTGGGAATCCACACGCCCCAGGAAAGCCGACATGCATCTTCGATGCATGTTCAATGTCAACGCAATTTAGTGGAGTCAAACATGTCCAGTCCAGCGGAACCATCACGGATTTGTCTTCCCCGATAGTCGTGCGTAGGATTCAAATTAAGGTTCCAATCCCTGTCCTACTTGGGACGCTGACAAGCCAGAATGCACGTTGATGTGGGGCTAGCGCCACAGTCGATGTGTCGGACCCCATGGTTTCACTCATCGATGAACACAACCACTACAAGGTGAATCCTTAGGTTCGACCAATCAAGCTAGGGTTAGAGTTAGGTTTAAGGTTTTTGGCCGACTGTAGAGGGGATTGAATCGAGCCCTTTTGAGCTTGGTTTAATCTAAAATTCCTTAACTAATTAATCTCTAAGCATAGATAATAATCTAATAAGCTATGGATAACAAATTGTTGCTATAACGGAGAGAATAGAGATATAGTGTGAGTACCTTTCACCTTTGCCGGCAAGCAGAGGCAAGGTTAAGCTGCTACGATGGAGTCCCCGTCGACTCTTGAGCACCTCCTTGAACTCACAGCAGCCACTAGATAGAGAATAATGGGGTTATAGAGGTCTAAAGAACTAATGGGGAATTAGAGGGCTCAGCAGAGGTTGAACGTATGCCCACCTGCCCTGTGGTAGGTGCACAATCGTAGATGGGGACAAGGCGCATAGTCAAATAATTTTGATCATCAGATCAGGATCTCAATCTGACATTTGGATCTACGGGTCAGACAACAGCCGTCAGATCCAAGTTTGATTAGGCCTCGACGGACAGGATTGCCCAGCAAAGCTATTCCGTGTACGACGCCTCATAAGGGATATCCGCGGTTTAAATTTTTGGTCGTTAAATTTTATTTAATTAGTAAATATAATGTTATTTAAATACTTTAATTATTTAATTAATATTACACATTTAATTACTCAAAATTAAATAACCAAACGGACTCTAAAAAATTCCAAAAATTCACTCTTAGCAAAATGAAAGGTGAGGAACTCAAAAATACAATCAAATTTTTGATTGAATGTCAATTTACTTATCTTAAATTTCTAAATAATTTAATATTATTAAAATACTCGAGGAAAATTGGGCGACTTCCAAACATTCCCAAAATACCTCTCCTAGTTAGTTTTGGGGTGAGGAGTCCAATGGCGAACTCCACTTTTGATTCTAATGTCAAAATAAATTAGGTATTTTTAGGTTGATTAAAATAATCAAAAAAATTTATTGATTGTAAATGATCTTCAAATTGCACTAAATTTGAGGTGAATGCTCCTAATACTATTATAGGAGTACTATAAGTGAAATGGAGCTAATTGGTCTACCCAATAATAGGTAACAATACTAGGATTGTTATAGATTCCCCTCCTTAAAAGAGGTGTCGTCCTCGATGCCCAAACGAATTAAATAGGAAAAATGCACGAAAAAAATATGAAGGAAAGCAAACTATCTGATTAAGAAAGAACCATGGGAACTTCTTCTGCATATCCTCCTCTTTTCACATGGCTTCTTCAACTGAGTGGTTCTTCAACTGAGTCGATTTTAACCATAGAAATACTAAGGTTTTTCAATTGCTTGAGGTTTGACTCATCGACAATGACAGCCACCGTAAGGTGAAGCCCTAGGTTCGACCTATTGGGCTAAGGCTAGGGCTAGGGTTAGGTTTAAGCCTTTTGACCGACTGCAGGGGAGATTGAATTGAGATCTTTTGAGTTCGTTTTAACCTCAAATTCCCTAACTAATTAATCTATAAGCATTGGTATTAAGGTATAGTGTGAGTACCCTATCAACTCTTGAGCACCTCCTTGAACTCATAGCAACCACAGGATGAAGAATAATGTGGGTTTGAAGGGTCCTAAGGGTTAATGGGGCTTTAAAGAGCTCGATAGAGGTCGATCATATGCCCACGTGCCCTGTGGCAGGTGCACAATAGTAAGCGAGAATGGGGCGCACAGTCAAATAATCATGATCGTCATATCAGGATCTCGATTTGACGATCGGATCTGCAGGTCAGACAACAGCCGTTACAAGTTTGACTAGGCCTTGATAAACAGAATCGCTCAGCAAAGCTATTCCGTGTGTGGCACCACACAAGGGATCTCCGTGGTTTAAATTTTTGGCCATTGGATTTTATTTAATTAATAAATATAATGTAATTTAAATACTTTAATTATATAATTAAAATTGCACATTTAATTGCTCAAAATTAAATAACCAAATGAACTTCGAAAAATCCAAAAAAAAGTTGCCCTTAGCTAAATGAGGGGTGAGGAACTCAAAAATACATTCAGAGTTTTTCTCGGAGGTCAATTTAATTATCTTAATTTTATGGGTAATTACATATTATTCAAATATTTGAGTAAAATTTGATGACTTCCAAACATTCCCAAAATACCGCCCCTAGCTAATTTTGGGTGAGGAGTCCAATGGTGAAATTTAATTTTAATTTTGAGGTCAAAATAAATTAGGTATTTTTAGGCTGATTAAAATAATCATGACAATTCATTAATCACAAACGATCTCTAAATCGCACAAAACTTGAGGTGAAGGCTCCTAATACTATTATAAGAGTACAATAAGTCAAATGGAATAATGAATAACAACACCCAAGGTTATTATAGACTCCCCATCCTTAAAAGAAGTGTCATCCTCAACGCCCTAATGGATTAAATGCGAAAAATGCACAGAAAAGAATATGAAAGAATGTAAACTACTTGATTAAGAAAAGAACTATGGGATCTTATTCCGCATATCCTTTTCTTTTTCCCACGTGGCTTCTTTAACTGAGTGGTTCTTCCAGTAGATTATAACCATATAAATACTATCGTTCCTCAATTGCTTGAGGTTTTACTCATCGACGACCACAACCACCATAAGGTGAAGCCCTAGGCTCGACCTATCGAGCAAGGGTTAGGGTTAGGTTTTAGGTTTTTGGCAAACTACAAATCGGATTGAATCAAGCTCTTATGAGCTCAATTTAATCTCAAATTCCCTAACTAATTATTCCCTAAGTATAGATATTAAGGTATGGATAACCAATTACTTCTATAACGGGAGAGATTAGAGATATAGTGAGTACCATTCACCTTCGCCAACAAGCAGAGGCAAAATTAAGTTGCAGTGATGGAGTTTCTGTTGACTCTTAAGCACCTCCTTGAACTCACAGCAGCCACAGGATGGAGAATAATGGGAGATATAGGGATCCTAAATGTTAATGGGGCATTAGAGGGCTCGATAGAGGTCGGACCTATGCCCACTTGCCCTATGGTAGCTGCTCAATTGCAGGCGGGGATGGGGTGCACAGTTTAATAATCCTGACCATCGGATCAAAATCTCGATCCGACGGTCAGATCTGCAGGTTAGACAACAACCGTCAGATCAAGGTTTGATCGGACAGGATCACTCAACAAAGCTATTTAGTGTGCGGTGCCCCACAATGGATCTCTGCAGTTTGAATTTTTGACCATTGGATTTTATTAAATTTATAAATATAATGTAATTTAAATACTTTAACTATTTAATTAATATTACACATTAATTACTCAAAATTAAATAACCAAACAGACTCCAAAAAATCTCAAAAATTTACCCTTAACTAAATGAGAGGTGAGGATCTCAAAATTGCAATCTGATTTTTGATAGGAGGTCAATTTAATTATCTTAATTTTTTAAGTAATTAAATATTTTTATAATATTCGAGAAAATTTCGGTGACTTCCAAACATTCCCAAAATACCATCCCTATCTAATTTAGGGGTGAGTAGAACAATGGTGAACTCTAATTTTAATTCTGATGTCAAAATAAATTAGGTATTTTAAGGATGATTAAAATAATCAGGAAAACTCGTTGATCGCAAACGATCTTCAAATCACCCAAAACTTGTGGGGAAGGCTCCTAATACTGTTATAAACGTATTATAAGTGAAATGGAGCTAATTAGTCTACCTAATAATGGGTAACAACACTAGGGTTGTTATAGATTCCCCTCCTTAAAAGAGGTGTCATCCCCGATGCGCAAACAAATTAAATACAAAAAATGCACGAAAAAGAATGCGAAGGAAAGTAAACTACCTGATTAAGAAAACAACTATGGGAACTTCTTCTACATATTCTCCTCTTTTTCCCGCATGGCTTGTTCAAATGGGTGGTTCTTCTAGTGGATTTTAACCATAGAAATATTGTGGTTCCTCAATTGCTTGAGGTTTCACCCATCGATGACCACAATCACCGTAAAGTGAAGCCCTAGGTTTGATCTGTCGGGCTAAGGTTAGGGTTAGGTTTAAGGTTTTTGGCCGACTATAGAGGGGATTGATTCAAGCTCTTCTGAGCTCAATTTAATCTCAATTTCTCTAACTAATTAATCCTTAAGCATAAATATTAAGGTATGGATAACCAATTGCTGCTATATTGGGAGAGATTATAGATATACTGTGAGTATCTTTCACCTTCACCGACAAGCAGAGCCAGGGTTAAGTCGTAGCAATGGAGTCATCGTCAACCCTTGAGCATCCCCTTGAACTCACACCAACCACGGGATGGAGAATAATGGGGGTTAGAGGGGTCCTAAGGGCTAATGGGGCATTAGAGGGCTTGATAGTGGTGGGACATATGGCTACCTGCCCTGTGACAAGTGCATAATTGCAGGCAAGAATGGGGTGCACAGTCAAATAATAATGACTGTCGGATCAGGATCTCGGTCCAACGGTCAGATATGCGGGTCAGACAACAGCCGTCAGATCTAGATTTGATTAGGACTTGACGGACATGATCGCTCAACAAAGCTATTACATGTGTGATGCCACACAAAGGATCTCAGCAGTTTGAATTTTTGGTTGCTGGATTTTATTTAATTAATAAATATAATGTAATTTAAATACTTTAATTATTTAATTAATATTACACATTCAATTACTCAAGATTAAATAACCAAACGGACTCCAAAAAATCTCAAAAATTCACCCTTAGCTAAATGAGGTGCGAGGAACTCAAAAATACAATCATATTTATAATCAAAGGTCAATTTAATTATTTTTATTTTCTAGGTAATTAAATATTATTAAAATATTCGAGGAAAATTTAGCAGCTTCCAAACATTCTCAAAATACCACTCCTAACTAATTTTGGGGTGAGGAGTCCAATGGTGAACTCTAATTTTTATTCTGAGGTCAAAATAAATTAGGTATTTATATGTTGATTAAAATAATCAAGAAAATTTGTTGATCACAAACAATCTCCAAATAGCACCAAACTTGAGGTGATGGCTCCTAATACTATTATAAGAGTACTATAAGTAAAATATAGTTAACTAGTCTACCCAATAATGAGTAACAACACTATGGTTGTTATAGACTCCCCTCCTTAAAAGAGGTGTCGTCCTCGATGCCCAAACGAATTAAATTTGAAAAATGCACGAAAAAGAATACGAAGGAAAGCAAACTACCTTATTAAGAAAAGAACTATGGGAACTTCTTCCGCATATCCTCTTCTTTTCCCATGTGGCTTCTTCAACTGAGTGGTTCTTCTTGTAGATAGGTTTCACCATAGAGATATTACAATTCCTCAATTGCTTGTTGTCACGTCCCATAATTGAGATATGTTTAATGATGAAAGATAACTCGAGCTACAGTTCGACTATAGGAATTTGAACTTGTTGACTTGGGTCAAGCAAGCACCTTCGTAATGACAAAATGTGAAACACATTATGAACGACTGAAAATTCTTTGGGTAATTATAACCTATATGCAGATGTTTCAACATTTTCGATCACATTAAAGGGTCCCAAATATTTTGGACTCAATTTTTTTGACATGCCAAATCACTGCACCCCACACATCAAATGCTCTCTAACCTGAAATTTTAATAAACGGTGATGAGCATCATGATATTTCTTTTATTTATCCTGAGCTGCCAACATATTTTGCTTAATTAGAAGAACCTTTTTGTTGGCCTCCTCAATCAATTCAGAACCATAAAGATGAGAATCTTCTACCTCAGTCCAAGCAACATGAGTCGTACACCTCCTACCATAATGTGCTTCATAAAAAGCCATACCAATATTAGACAGATGACTGTTGTTGCAGGCGAACTCAACTAAGGCGAGGTGATCTTCCCATGATTCACCAAAATCTAAAATACAAAGACGTAGAAGTTCTTCTATGATCTGGTTAGATCACTTAGTTTGATCATCAGTATGGGGGTGAAAATTAATACTCAAGGCTAAGTTGGTCCCCAGGTCTTGCTGAACAACATACCAAAATCTAGAAGTAAATACACTATCTCTATCTAATATAAACAGATGATCTCTTTGATGTAGAGCTTAGCCAGCTTCTCTACAAAATTAGTCTGACAAATTGGAAGAAAATGAGACGATTTGGTGAGTTTGTCGATAATCACCCAAATCGCATCAGAACCATACTTACTCTTAGGTAAACCCATGACAAAATCCATGGAAATGTCAAATCACTTCCATTCAGGAATATCCAAGGGCTTGAGAAGTTCACCAGGTTTCTGATGCTCATCCTTAACTAAGGTACATGAATGGCACTTGTAGATAAAAATAGCAATGTCTCTCTTCATGCCTGAACACCAAAATGACACACTCTTGATTTCACAATTTCTTGCTTATCTCAATAAAGCTCTTCAATTTGTCACCCCAACAATTAGATTTTAACAACATAAATTTATTAAGATGAGGGTACTATAGTAATTAGAGAGTAATTTTATAGCAATATACATGCTTTAGAATTAATGAATTTCAAAATTCACATTTTGTTAAGTAATTTAAATTCTTGGAAAGTCTTCACACATACCATTGCAGATAAATATTTGTGCAATAAAAAGATTCTAGAAAATTAGAATAATAAAATCAAAATTACAGCAGCACAAGCAATGGGGACATAATTTTCACTAAGATTTATCAAAATCAAAACAAAAATTTAGGAAAACTAAGAAAATAACAAAAAGAAAAATGGCAACCTGTTTATTTGTGAGTTGCCTCCCACGCAGCGCTTGAATTAACATCTTCAACCTGACATTAATGACATTAATGACATTAAATATGTGACTCCTTCCATTTTTTCGTTTTCCCTGGCGTGTTTTTTTTCCAGCGTTTTCTCCTTAACACTACCACCTCCGGCTGAGGTGCAGTCAGTCCTTTCAGAATCAGCGTCACTTAAATTATCACAATGAGTTTTAGGTTTCAAGTTAGGAGTTATACTTATATTCTTCTTTTACCACTTAGCCTTGATAATTTTTATTTATATATGGTGGGCATTAGATCTATTTCTTCTGCCACACCATTTGCCCTTGTAGTCATCATACCTCTCTCGACATCTATAATGGCTCTAGTGTTGGCAAGGAATGGTCTCCCAAAGATGACAGTGGAATTTTCATTCCATCTGTCCCATTCACATATGATAAAATCTGTAGGAAATATGGAACTTCCTATCCCCACCGGGACATTCCTTACCACTCCTATAGGGGTGATAGAGTCAAAGTTGGCAAATTCAAGAATGATTGGGGTTTCTTCCATTCCCCTTACCCCAAATCGAGAATATATATATATATATATATATATGCAAGGGCATGACATTGATAGAGGCCCCAAGATCACATAAGGGATCTAAGATGACTTCTCCTCTAATGACACATATAATGTTTATTCTTCTGGGGTTCAGTATTTTGATGGCTATTAAGTTCTCTTCCAAGTGCCCAGTATTTGTTGTCCTAGTTTTCTTTTCTTTAATTTCTTCTGAGGAGTTATCTCCTAGACTATCCATTTTTTATTTATCAAAATTAATGACACTTACCGTTTCCCTTGGGTTCACTTCCATTGAGCTAGGAAGCATTCCCTGCTGAAGAGTAGACAGCCGTTGGGAAATTTGTCATAACTGGATATCTATGTTTCTCAGGGACACCTCAATCTCTTGGATTGAGGCATCATGCTAGTTTATGGTTAATTTTGATCTTTTTATAAATTGTATGGTTTCAGCCTTGAAAGAATTAAAGGCTCCTTCTAGTTCTGATTCTTGGGTTCTTTGTAGATTAGGCTAAAAATAATTATTGAATTTTGTGCTAGCCTATTTTGCAATTGATTTTCATTACTATAATTCTCTTGAGAGTTCCCATTACTCCAAGAAAAATTGGGGTGATTCCTCCACCATTGATTATAAGTGTTAGATTATGGGTTATTCTAGAAATTATTATTATTGTTTCTCAGAAAATTCACTTATTCCGTGTTGAAGGGGGAGAATGAGTTATTTAAGTTGCAACACTCACTGTTGTGAGGCCTTCCACACAGTTCATAATTGACTTTCTAAACTGCATTGACATTCATGCTTTCAATCTTTTGGTTTAACAAATCAATTTCCCTTTGCAGTGCAGACATTTGGGTAAGTTCAGTTAGATTATTTACCTCCTTCTTATTGGAATTAAGTCATTCAATCGAACATTGATAAGCATTATTATCCATTTCCTCAAGGAGGTCAAAAGCCTCTTCTTGAGTTTTGCTACTTAAGGATCCACTGGTTGTAGCATCGATAAGTGTCCTTGTGGGTGTCCATTGTAGAACGCTTACACTTGCATCCACAAGAGAAACCCATGATGAGGACAACACCTTAGGCATTATTTAAAGTGCTCACATCCATCATATATACTTTTTCCATTTTGCTAAGAGAAATTAGAGATCTCATTTCTCAGCTTGGCAGTCTTTGCTGGTGGGAAATACTTGGCTAAGAATTTCCAAGCCAAGTCATCCCAAATGCGAATTAAAATGCCAGGCAGAGAGCTGAGCCAATTCTTAGCACTATCTCTCAATAAGAAAGAGAAAAGTCTTGATTTAATGGCATCGTCAAAGACACCATTAAATCTAAAGGTGTCGCATATTTCCAAGAAGTTGGAAATATGCGAATTGGGTTCTTCTGTAGCTAACCCACTAAATTGGCTATTTTGTACCATATGTAGAGTGGATGGTTTGATTTCAAAATTGTTGGCTTTGACTGTTGGTCTAACAATAGCGTGCAGAACTCCCCTAATAATTGGCAGAGTGTTATCTCAAAGGGGCCTACCTTTAATGTCTTCTAGCACTTCCCTCGGATGTCCACCTAAATTTTCCATTTCTAGTTGAATTTGATTTGTTATTAGTTGTTATCTTCTTGCTCTTAAGTATGTTCTGTCAATTTCAGGATCGAAGAGAAAGTTTGAACACTCTCTTCTTCGCATGCAATTAAGATTACAACTAAAATATGATAGTTCACAGCGATTGACAAAAATGATAGCAGAAAATTAAAGAAAATAAGTAAAGTAACAAAATACACAAAAAACTATTTGCAATATAATCACAAAAAATAAAAAACTATATGCAGTAAGAAAAATAAAATTTCAAATCACCAGCTACAAATAAAATGTCTTTAATATAAAACAATTCACTGTTCCCCGACAACGGTGCCAAAAACATGACAGACTAAATTTGTATGTCTGCGCTCACACGCAAGTGCACATGGTCTGAAGTAATAATTGGGATGGTGAGATCATGAGATTTATCATCTACTGAGAATGGGGTGTTTCATTACTAAAGTATATTTAAGTTCACTGATGTTTGAATGATGATTTAGGGTTGATGTTGGTCTAATTTTATCAAATCAGAGTTTCTTTAATTAGAAATTACTTGTTGAGAAAGTAAGGAGAGTTGGGTTTAGCATATAATTCATTAATGGTTTATGTTAGTACTATTCTTTATCAACATTTAGTGTCAAATGATTTGGATGTTTAATTATAATTAAAAAACATAATCTTCTCTAGGGTGTCCCCTAAATGCACTAAATTTCACCTAGTACTCAGAGTTGAACCCAAGAAGGTTCAATCTTGGCAAATAGACCCTCATGCAATAGATGTGGTTGAATTTAATGCTTACGTTTAAGTTATTAAATCCATAGTTTTAATTAGGCATCACATGAGCTTGATTCCACTGATGGCTCGCATGAATTAATTCTAAGTTTAGCTAAGGAAGACAGCTAATGGGATAAGTGGGTTATGTGACATCACCCACAAGCACACAATACATCTTAATCCTAGCATAAACTTAGAACGAGCTATGAAGCTCAATCGATGGATCTTGGCTCACACGCATCAACTTCTTAACTCAGCTTAAGGAGCTATGCTACGATGCTCATAGAGCTTGTCACTAGGCTCTAGGCAATCATGCACATGTGCTTTGTATAAACTAATGGTAAGCTAGGAGCTCAAAGATTATTTATTATTTCATCTCTCTGTACATCTTCTCAAACCTAAGGATTTGTGTTGATCATCATCGCACATCGAATACTGTCAATGGCATTCGTGGTAAGGATGCTTGACACGCATACCCTTAGTTCCAATATATCAACTAGCTTGATTGCTTTCATAGTTTTAAATATTCATATGCATAAAATATATTCATGTAAAATATTCATCCAATCAGTCATCACATAACATCATTTAATCAAAAGAATAATAACTAAAGAAGATATTCATTAATAGATTCAGAGTACAAACACATTTTTATACTTAACTCATTATATACATGTTCCCAATCCTCCCTAAGGAGGGTTTAAGCTTCCATTAAATAGGAAATACAGAAATAACAACTAAGAATTCAGAGCCTTTGCATGGGTCTTACAGAATATAAAAATTATTTAATCAAGATACAATACTAGGAACTGCTGTCACGTTCATCGGGCCTTCTCTCGTTCTCTGATCTCTTTCTCCTTTCCGTTACCTATGCTTGATCCTTTATCCTTTAGAGCAAGCCTTCTCCTTCCTTGAGCAGGGGGGACTCTCCTTCCTAATGCTTAGTAGCCTCAAATTTTCTAAATCCAGATTATCCAAATGTAGTGCCCTTCTATAGTTTTGAAGCTATGCTTTTATAGCATACCAATTTGTTCTTTCAGCATTTACTTTGGCCACCCTTTCTCTTCCTTAGTACTTGAAATTCCATTAAGTTATTATTCTAATATGCTATAGGAAAGGGGAGCTTTAATGCATTTGCAATTATTCCTTACAATGGGAAGAGAGAGAGTTATTACCTTTAGCTTTCCCTATGCTATTTTGAATGCTCTTGCCTAGCAGAACTTGTGGCGGGCGCTATGGTGCGTGGTAGCGCCAGAGCCTTGGTTTTGAGAGCACTGCAGTGTGTGGTAGCACCAAAGTTTCAGTCTTGGGCCGCTGTAGCATACAGTAGCACCAGAGTTTTGGTCTTGGGACTGCTACAGCGCATGGTAGCGTCAGAGTTTTGGCCTTGGGACCACTACAGCGTACGGTAGCATGACACTTTTGAATATTTGAATTAATGTACTGCCAAGCAATATCTCATATCCGTTGTATCATGTGATAGCATCTGACTTTCGGTCAAAGGTTTGCTATGTCATGCTATAACATGGCAGTCTCAGTCTCAGGTCTGCTACGGCACGAGGTAGCATGGTAGTTTCGGTTTGATTTTTGCCATAGTGCTGTGGCGTGCCGTTGCATGATTCTTCCAGTTTTTCTGGTTTTCATTCCATAATTGAATTCAGCTCTTACTTATCCTAAAAATAGCAAAATCATATCAAAGTATACAAATCTTAGTTCAAAAAGGTTTATTTTTATTAACTTCTTAGATAGAGCAACCTTCATAAGAATAAAACCTTAAGAGGGTATTAATATAGAGAACTTATAGAATAAAGTTAACTTAAGTATTTAGATAGTATAAGTTAAGAGGACCCTATACCTTAAGTATTGAAAGACATTAAGAGTTGTAATTAAAGAGTCCTATAACTAAACCTTCAGTAGTCCAAGTCATAGAAATCTAGTAACTTAAGTAATGTTGTAGTGAAACCTTTAGTATCTAAGTAAGAGTGTCTCATTAGAGTAAAAGTGTTATTTGATAGTTCAGATGATTGTAGTGTTATAAATAAGATATAATGCCTTTTTTTAACATTTTAATTATATCACATGGATAAGACCTTAATCAAATTTATATTTTCAAACCTCATCATATTATATATTGATACGTATCAATTGATGGAGACAATCGATGAAAGTCTAAGTTAATTGAGGAGCTTGATTAGCTCCAATCATAAGATATATAACTAAAGTAGATAACAATGAATATCATATGGTTTACATTTTTTCTTTGAATATCATTGAATTCTATAATGCATTGAGACTAAATCCTTAAATATATTATTAAAGACAATGTGCATAAATTAAACTTATAACATTTACTTTAGCATTTCATATGGTGAACTATTCCAGGGCAGACAAATAGAGCTATAAGGAGACCTCACATATCCTAGAGGGAGAGAATGTATGTGTTATGAGAAACCCCCTTTACTTAGTTAAGCAAACGTGCTTAACTCCGTGCTTGTTTTCCACCCACCGAACATATGATAAGATAAATAACTTAACATATTATTGTCCCTTATGATTGTTCTTACTTTTCCCACAACCTTCATGATTGTGGATGATTTTATCATAGTCTTTTGACTATGTTTACTCGGTCCTTTATGATTATTCTTACTGTACATTCAATCATTTATGATTGAGACTTTCTTTACTTGCATATATTTTAAATTCACCAGTATTTTATAGTTCTTTTACTTACTTACTTACTTGTAGTATATGTTGTTATCACTTAAATTTATGATTAAACTGCTTTTTATTATGTTACTTAGCATATGCCCATTTGTACATATTTTCTTTGCTATTTTTATTGCACACATGTTAGTATAACTGTACTTGTTTTTCCTTACTTATATAATTGATGCAGGTTGTCACCAGCTTTCCTCTTTTTACTATTTCTACCTTTTTTGATTATTGCTTACAGTCATTTACTTTACTGGTTTACTTCCTTTTTTACTGTATTGAGCTTTGCTTAAATAACAATCATAAATTGTTAATGTGATATCCACTTAACTTAAAATAGATTAGTTGCCCAGACTTTTTAAGTCTAATCAGTTTTTTTTCTTTTATTAGTTATGCCTTGTTTTATTAAATACCAAATATAGTATATCAAGAGCTTGGAGTAGATCTTGAACTTGAGGTAGATGGATACAATTGCTACAGATTCAAGACCTTTATTTTTGTCTATGTCTTTCCTTACTTTATGCATCCCGCGAGGATAGGTGTCATTATGTTTAAATGTCTGTATAACTTTAATTAACTCTGGATGTTTTACTTTACTATTATGTTATGTATTTTTACTTTTATTTTTGGATAGACGGAATAGTTTATATTTACTTAATATTTTGCATCTAGTTTTCCATTTTAGAGATCCTGGGCTCCCCATAGTGCTTAATAGTGTGTTAAAACTCACTGTGGGGCTCCTGTACTGGCAACATGGAAGTACGGTGCTCCAACTATGGCAAATCCCCAACTTAAGTAAAGTTAGGTAAACCCAACCTGCCTTAAGCCAAGGAATCATCACCACGTACTATAACATCATCAATATACAAGTATCAAAGTGGCGGAAGCAATAAATAATAGAGTAACATCCACAAGCATACATAGTAGGAAAAGAGAATGCAATATAGTAACTTCTCATAATGCAGAAATAAAATACATCCAGAATTAATTATTATAAACTGAAGTTTAAAGAAAATGAAAATATCTCTCAATCTCACTGAAACAATGGCAAAATCTAACTAAATAGCAGAAGCACGATCCTCCTCTTGAACCTGCTCCTCTTATGCGGTAGTGCCCACGAACACATCTGAATCTAACATTTGTCGGTATCACAAATGCCAGGGCCCCAGCCAACAAAATAAAAAGGTTACAGTTAGACAATTGTCTAAGTATATTTTAGGCTATTTTAATGAAGTGAACATTTAAAGATGTCACATTTTTCATTTAACTACACATGCAAGCAGTAAAGGGTGCAACAAGCTATGAAAGAAACTGATAACTATAAACTATCCATTTATAGCCAGCATACAATGCAAAATAAATAAGCTGAGGCTAAAAGCTAAAAGAAATAGCAACTACAATACAATTCTTAACCTAACATGCTTATGATCATGTTATACATGCTGAGTATATAAAAGAACACAAGTACTAAAAATGTGCAATTTTAGCATCCTAAACATGCCAAAATATATATAAGTAAGCCATATGAGTATACATACAACATGCTAGTCAAGAATGGGAAAAGAAAAGCCACTGAGACATGTGTCAAAATCAAAGCAATTTATAAAGCCACTGAGACATGTGGCAAAGCGAGCAAATACTAAAAATAAGGCCACTGAAACATGTGGCAAAGCAAATCAGAAAAACAATATTGAACAATCCAGATAAAGTAGCAATAAGCCTAAGTCATAGTACTGCCATACCATCCAATAGGCCATCAAAGGCCTCCAATATCAATCAATCAATCCCCAGCCTAGCCTTCCAAATATGCTAGGTCTGGCTCTAGTCTATATAATACTATTACTGTAGAGGCAGACTAAACTAGGACATATTCTACCAATTGCAAATAGGGCAAAACTGAATGATATGCAATTCAAATATTAACTTAGGATGCATCATCCATATTCTAAGTTCTCCTATTATGCTCAAGGGATAAGGCTCAATATCCAAGGTATGCCAAGTAATCTAGTTAAAGTAAGCAAGAGACTCAATCTAGACTATATGACATCTGATGTTATCTAATTACCCAATCTAACTACTCTGAGAAGGTACAATTTTAAGATCTCCAATATCCAGCTATCGAGTAGAATCTCAGATTTACATCCTTAAAGTTAATATTAGAACTTAACAAGTTCTAATCCAAAATCATGTGACGACTATATGGTTAAGTAAGTAAATCAATGACCTAATTTATTAATATTTTACTCTCTTACCCAAATCTTGATTAAGTAAATCAAGATTTAAGGAATTAGAACTTAAATCCTATGTTGAGTTCAAATCCTAAATCCAAGGTAATATTCTAACTAGGATCTAGGGTTCATACTTATTACCCAAATTAAAGGTAAAGGATCCTATAAGCTGAAAGATTCAGGAACTAAGAACTTAGTGAAAGGCTATTCTACTGATTATAAGATAAAACAATTGATTAAGAACTTGAGAATCTAAGATCTATATTCAATCTTTAAGATAATTTCATTATCTTATAGATTGAATCATCCTATACCCACATGGAAGGTTTCAAAGGATTAAACAATCAATCATTAAAGAATTTCAATTGGAGATGGTTCAATTTCAAATTGAAGATCTAAGTCTAAGATCTTAAGATCTAAAGATCTGAGGTTTGATCACTTTAGATCTCTAAATTAGAGTTTTATCTTAAGAGCTTCCATTTGTGGATCTTTAAGAATCTAAGTTCATAGTTAAACTATATGGAGCTTATTAAGGTTGAAATTAACAATTTTAAGCATTAGATTAAACATCAAACTCATATTGATCCTTTTAGGCTACTTCAAATCTAATGATCTGATATTCGATCACTTTAGACTTTAAGCTAGATTTTAAGTTAGAATTTTCCGTTATTATTTCTTTTAGAATTTTAATCTCATAAGTTAACTAAATTGAACTTATCAAAGTGGTTTTGATAATTAAAATGATTAAATTTAAGGGTTAAGCTTAAGTGGCTTCTTTAGGGTCACTTAAGATCTAAGTGTCTTAATTAAGGCTACATTGAAGATTTCTTAAATCAATGATCCCATTAATATTATTATTAATCTAAGAGTTCAGAGAACATTTCTAATCTAACTTAGGGTAGTTCACTGAAATTTCCCAAGGTTTTAGGGCATTTAAGCACAATTTGGTCTAAATGACCAAAATACCCCCACTTAAGCTTAAACTTGGGATCTTAGGTTTTACTTATCCAATTTAATCCAAATCTATTTTAATGTAATTCATATTGGTTAATAGAGTAGAAAATACACTTATTTTAAGTTTTGACCCCTTAATTAATCTAATTATCACTAATCACTTATTTAAGCCAATTTTGGGGATTAGTAATTTAGGGCATCTTAGGGCAATCCAACCTTTCCAAATTGTTCTAGTATACTTAGGGTAGCATTAGGGACAATCTTTATCAAGATCAGAGGCTTAATTAGGTTTAATTTTTACTAATCCTTAGTTAGAGTGATTAAGGAGTGATTAAGAAAAATTAATATCCAAAACTAAACTTAAGGATCTGATCTTGTTTCTTAGGGTACAAGGAGCAATCAGAGCCTTTAATCTCATTAATTGGATATTTACATTATTTTATATGATTAAATTAATGACAATAAGGCATTTGGCAAATATTTTTAAATCCAACCATTGGATCTGAGATTTTATTTTATATTTAGATTCCTTGAATTTTTCTGATTCAAATGGTATATTGGATCATACCATTTAGATTTATATAACTAAAGTTATTCAAATAATTTAATCTAAATGTTTATTTAAATTAGAATAATAGGTTTTAATTAATTTAATTCACAACCATAAAATATGTCATCCAATAATTATTTAATTAGCCACGGCCCAAAATCAAAAGGCGCGGGCCGGGGGCCGGCCCGACCCAAGGCCCACGACTTTATCTTCTTCCTCTCGACGGGTCCCGACCCAGCCGAACTTCGGCGCTGAAATTCTCGGCGCACAGACGATGACGACGGCTCAGCTTGATCCCTACACGTTCCCTGAGTCAAGATACGTCGATTGGACCAAGAACCCCCATCTAGATCCCTCTGGATCGATGGGGTGCTACTCGACCGAGACGCCTTCGACACGGGCATCTCAGGCCAACTGTGAGGGGGCAATTCTCCTCACAGAGGCCTCGATTGACCGGGGTTTGATCCCTACACATTTAGGGAGTCGATACACGTCGAACCCCCATCCTATCTTAACCTGAGGTGCAACCAATCGTTGGGTCCTTACTCAGACTCAGCCATTGGCTCAGCTGCTAACTCAGTCGATCGATACGATTGACTCGAGCTAGCTTAGCCCCAGGCAATAATCACACTAGGTTTCCTAGGTGGCTAAGGTAACCTAGACGACATCCAGAGCTCATTCAGAGGGCAAAAACCAAATGGAGATTGAAGAAATTTCCATGGGGGAAGGCTGTACCTCAAGTTGGGCTGCAGGCTTAGTCGAGGGGAATTAAGGTGCGCTGAAGCTTCCTGGACATCAGACAAAGCTTCACAGAGGGTCTGAACACCAGACGGGCCATCTATCAGTGGTTCAAGCTTCGAGAATGCCGGGATTCGCCGATGAAGATGGAAGCTCCAGAGACTTCAATTGGGGAAATTGATGGTTCACAGTGAGCAAAGGGACTCACTATGAATCACTGGGGGTATTTATAGGCCCGAGGGAGCTCTGGGGGTGGTTTCCAGAGCTTAGCAATGGCAGGAGGCTCGGGCCAATGGCTATGGGCAAATTTGGGAGAAGACAGTCGGCCAGATGAACGCGCTGAGGGCAGGAGAGGAAATTCGGTGGTTTTCCCGTACTGCTACGCGACAGGGAGGATCCTGGCTGTCGGGGGGGGGCGGGGCGGGGGGGGGGGGGGGGCAAACGCAGATGGGAAAGGTGAGGGAGATGATCCACAGTGCTCGGGTTCATCTACGCCGTCTAATGGAGCGACCGTTGGTCTCGAACAGCTCTGATGCGTTACTTAACGGAATAGGATGGTAGCCATTGGATACACGCGATGGATTCAACGCTTACGATTTAATCTTAACACGGAGGAGATCCCGCCGTTCGATGGCTTGTGCCAGGATGCGTGCTAACACATCGGGTGGCCGAAACGCGTGCGCCGCTGTCAGGACCCCGCAGTGGGTTTTATTTTAAATAAAAATTAATTTTAAATATAAATAAAATTAATTAAATAATATATAATTATTCTTCAATTATCTAAATCCAATTTATGACCAAATGAGCTCCAAAAATTCCCAAAAGTTCACCCTTAGCTAATTAGGGTATGAGGAATTCAAAAATGAAATCAGATTTTAATTTGGAGATCAAAAAAATTTAGGTATTTTTCAGGGCTTAAAAAATAGCCAAAAATACCAAATTTTCCATTTAGCTCCAAATGATCCCAAACTTCTAGGGTTAGGTTTAAATGACCCATTGAATCTAATGGAATCAAAATCAAGCCTTAGTTTAGCTTAATTAATCCAGGTCTAGCTAGGGTAACAACTTAGGGTTGTTACACTCACTAACCTAATATTAAGTACTACAGTAACACCTAATGTTAAATTGGATTCTTGATCTAATATTGTGGCCATTACATAAACTCATACCTTTCTTGTATGATCATTAATAAAGGTGATAAAATATATGGCTCCACCTATAGATGAAGTAGAAGCTGACCCCCATACATTTGTATGCACTAACTAAAGTTTCCTAGTTTTTAGCTCTCTTCCAACTTTAGAGAATGTAACCTTCTTATGTTTGCCTAGTACACAATTTTCATAGAAATCCAAGTCCACTACCTTCAGTCCTATAAGTCTTCCTCTTGACTGTATGGATTTCAAACCCCTCTCACTCATATACTCAAGCCTCTGGTTCCATAGACTCGTGACTATCTGTTCTACAACTGTAATAGAATCAAACATTTTATTGATCAGGTAAAGTATACTTTCCATGTTGCCCTGTATAATAATAAGTGCACCATTGGTAACCTTCAATGAGTCCTTTACTAAAGTTGTACTGTAGTGCTCATTCGCTAGTTGGCTAGCTGAAATAAGGTTCCTCCTTAGACACTGCACATGTCTAACTTCTCTTAAATTCCAAACTTCACTGCTTGGTACCTAAATATATACATCACCTTTTCTTATGATGTCGCATACCTTGTCATCTCCTAGATACACCTTCCTCAAGCAACCCTTGGTGTAATTATTGAAGGCACCCATCGTAGGAGTTGCATAAAAGGATGCGCTCGAACTCACCACCCAGGACTTCATTTTGACAAGTGTCATGATCAATGTATCTTGATCCTTTCTGCTGAAATATTTACTATGGGGCACATCACTTGCTTCATCCACTTGTCATCTTCAGGGTAGAAATACTTCTTGAAGTGACCTGCCTTTCTACAGTTACAGCAATCAGGCTTTCCTTTTTTGGGTCTTAATTTTCCTCACCTTGACATAGACCTATTTCTATTATATCTCCAATCTACATCTCTTCCTCAACTTTTAGCATTTAATGTTGAAGTAGATGCCTCCCTATGGAATCTTTTTCACACCTCTTCATTCAACGCCAGCTCGATAATGTTCTCAAATTTCAACTATGCATTTCATGATGAATTACTGTTGGTTGTAACCAGCCCATCCCAATTGTTCAATAATGAAGGGAGGAATAATGGAGCTCGAATCTTGGCATCATACTTGATGCCCACTGAACTCAATTGACTTGTCACAATGTTGAACCAATTCAGATGTTCAGTCACTGAGTTGCCGTCCATTATCTTCATGTTAAAATTTCATCAGAAAGACTTTGTTGGAAGCCAATGGCTTGTCATAATTTTTTGTTAGGGCATCCATGAGATCTATAGTAGTTTTCTAATTAACAATATTAAATGCAACGAAAGAAGACAATGAAAGATAAATCAAACCCAAAGAGGTTCTATCAAGAATCTCCCAATCTTTATCTGAGATAGTAGCCAGTTTTATGTCGGCTCCACTTAGTGATAGATACAACTTCTTTTGGTAGAGAAAATTCTTCATTTGCATTTTCCAAATGGAAAAATTAGTGCCATTAAACTTTCTTTATTTTTTGTCTCATTTCATCGACCATTGCTCCCACTCAAACTGTAAATCTTAAAACAACAAAAACATATCGCTTTGATACAAGTTGTTGTGAGCACGAGGAGAAAGCTTTTTTCTCCTTTAAAGTTTGAGAACTGAGGTCACATTGACGGTTACCAAGAAATCGATAAAATTAACCAAGCATGATAACATGCACAACCACAAGCATCCAAACACAAGGATTTTTATGTGGACAACCCAAAGATGGGAAAACTATGAAGCCATACCACACAAAAATCTTCCACCATATATCAAGAAGATACAGAGTTACAAAGAGCTTCACCTTTACAAGAATAAGAAAGATTTGCCACTTACACAACCTCTTGATCGATTTCTTCTTCTGCAGAGAACACCATCTCACACTCTAGGTCAAAGGAGAGGAGCAGTAGCCACCACTTCTTAGGGTTTTCTCAAACATGCAAAAGTCTTTGCACAATGACTAACTAAAATTGTACATCTGCGCTCACACGCAAATGCACGTGGTCTGAAGAAATATTGGGACAGTGAGATCCCAAGATTTATCATCCTCTGGGAATAATGTTGTTTTGTTACTAAAGTTTACTTAAGTTTACTAATGTTTGAACAATGATTAAGTAGTTGATGGTTTGGTTCTAATTTAGCAAATGAGAGTTTCTTAAATTAGAATCTGCTTTTTGAGAAAGTAGGGAGAGTTGAGTTTAGCATGTAATTTATTAAGGGTTCATGTAAGTACTATTATTTATCAATTTTAGTGTCAAATAAATTGGATGGTTTAATTATAATTAAGAAAAGTAGTCTTCTCTAGGGTATCCCCCAAATGTATTAAGTCTTGCCTAATGCTCAGAGATGAACACAAGAAGGGTCAATCTCAGCACATAGACCCTCTTATGACCAATATTGGTTGAGTCCAATACTTACGTCTAAGTTATGAAATCTAAGGTTTTAGTTATGTATCACATGAGCTTGATTCCACTGATGGATCACATGCATCAGTTCTAGGTTTAGCTAAGGTAAAGAGCCATTGGGTTAAGTGGGTTATGTCAAATCACCCATAGCACTCAATGCATCTTAATCCCCATATAAATTTAGGTCGAGCCATGGAGCTCAACCAGTGGTTCTCGACTCACACGCATCAACTTCTCAGCTTAGCAAAGGAATTATGCTACGATGCTCATAGAGCTTTTAAAAAGGCTCTAGGCTATCACACACTAATTCATCGCATAAGCTAATGGTAAGTAGTGGAACTCAAAGATTATTGAATATTCCATGGCTCTATTTATTGTCTTAAATCTAAGGATTTGCATTGGTCATCTTCACACAGTGAAAGTTGTCACAGACACTTATGGCAAGGATGCTCAACATGCATAGCCTTAGTTCTAAGAGAACAATAAGCTCAATGGTTTTCCTAGTTTTAAAATATTTATTTGCTTAAAATATTTTCAAGACAAAATAATTCATCCATTACATTCTCCACATCATTTAATCAAAATAAATTATAAAAAAGATATTCATTAATAATCAAAGAGTACAAACACTTTCAGTCCTTAAATCATTATGTGCATATGCCCAACCTTCCCCAAGGAGGGTTTAGGCTGCCATTAAAAAGTAAACAACATAAAAATCTTAAAAAGAATAAAGCATTTGCATGTCTTTTATAGAGAAAAATTAAAGGTATGAGATGGGGCATGATGCAAGGGAACTGTTGTCGTGTTCGCTTGTCACTTCCTCTATCTTGGATTTCTTCTCCTTCTCCTTCTTTTTTCCTCGCTCTATCCTTGCATGTACAACCTTCTCCTTCCTTGGGGAGAAAGATACTCTCTTCTCTTCTTCCTTATAGCAGCTTCTATCTCCAATAGGCTTTGACTATGAAAAGCTGGAACACTTCTTTAATCTTTAATCCTTCCTTTTATAAATCCTGAAAAATTTCTCAACATAAGTGCAACAACCTTTTCATCTCCTCAAAATTAAATTGCCTTAATTATTTATTCTCTTATTCTCTTGAGAAAGAGGAGAACTTAATGCATTAGATTCATTTGTTGTTGTGGGAAGAGGAGGAATTAAGTTTCTTTCTTTTCCCAATGCTGATTTGAATTCCAATTTCTAAGAATTTTTGCGGCGGGCACTATGGCGTGCGGTAGTGTGGCACTTTTGGTTCTGATGTCGCTGCAGCGCACAATAGCGCATGACTTTTAGTCTCAAGACCACAGCAGCCCACGGTAACATGGTACTTTTGATTCTAATGCCTCTGTTGCACACGGTAGCGTAGGACTTTCGATCTTGAGACCGTTGCAGAGCGTTGGGGCGCACTGTGGCACACCGCAGCACGCAAAATTCTCCATTTTCATCAATTTCCATCTTTTTTGCAATCAGATCACTTTTAAGCTGCAATGGCAATAAGGCACAATAAAGCACACTAAAATAATGGCTAGTTTCTAAAAAAAACCATGCATTTGAACATAAAAATGACTATATATATGGTGCTCATCACAAGCTGCTAACTCACTTAAGAAACATCTTCATAATATTTTCTTATATATTCAAGCAACATTTACACCAAAAATAGTCCAAAATATGCCCCAAATCACTTAGGGCGTTGCCTAAACTGGAGCAAAAATCATGTCTAGCTCTACGGTATGCCGTAGCACCCAAGTCTCACGTAGCCAGGTGCCATGGCACACTATGGCGCCCAAGTCTTTGGTGAACCTGGTGCTAGAGCATGTAGTATCGCCTATGTCTTTGCAGTGCCTGCTGCTAGGGTTTTTTATGGCGCACCACGACATGCCGTAGCACCCCAATCTATGGATTGCCTAATGCTATGGCGTGCTACAACATACCACAACATGTCGTAGCATCCCAATTTCTAGACGTTGGGTACTAGGGTGCGCCACGGTGCACTACAATGCCTGAACTCTCTCAGCTTGTTTTGTATCACCCCTGGACCTCATGGAAGCCCACCAGAGCTTTATCAGAACCTCCATGATGATTTGAATAGTTTACACATTCCAACAAGAAGTTAAAATCTCCATTTACACCTTTAATGAAGGGGCATTTTGGTTATTTTGGATAAATACTATTTAAAATGTAATTAAGGCCTATTAATCTGTCCTTTATCCTTGAAATCTATAAACTATAAGTTTGAAACCAACTTAAGGTCATTAGGACTTGTAATTTAGCTTAAAATGCCTAACCCTAGAATTACTCTAAGATTAATTAAATGAATTATTAAGATACTTATATATGTATTCTTAAAACCAACATTTTCTTCTTAAAATGCCTTACAAAACTTACCAAGATAGTTATAGTTAATATTAGATTTCAGTTGAATTTCAAAATATCTCTTAAGAAATATCTTAAATAAAATTCTTAGAAAATCTCTAAATGGCTAAAACCTTCTAAGCCTTACTCTTAGATCTTCATCTTTATTTCCAATAAATTCAATTTTATTGAGTAATAGAATTACTTTAATATACTAAATCTAATTTAAGTCTAAGCTTTCCATTGAGATAAATCCATTAAGTGAAAGTTTAATTATTTTATCTTTTAACACTAATTATTCAGCTTATCATGGTTATAAGTTTTCATCCTAATGGATTTGAGTTCAATCAATAAGATTTCCTAAGTCTATAAGAATGAGAGAACTAGAAGAAATCCTTAGGTCCTTAGATGTTAGTACCTTGGGTTTAGAAGTTAAACCCCATATTTGGAGTTTGGCTCTAATCCCTAAATCTTGATTTATTTAATTAAGATGGGATCTTGAGATAGTAAATATATTATTAGGACAATTGATTTATTTATTTTAACTTTGTAAGTGATATTATTTAATTTTGAATTGGAACTTGATTATTACTAATGTTTGACCTTATAAAGACCATGATTTTGAGAATTTACTCGGTAGTAGGATGTTGGAGGTTCTAAGCTTGTATTTTCTCAGAATAGTTAGAATATATAAATTAAATAACAATGAATATCATATAAGTTATTAGTAGATTCTTGCTTATTCCTTGATTTTGATACATTACATGCTTATTTTGAGCCTTTTTGCCTTGTACATATCACATAAGACTATTTGATGCATGAAAATAAAAATTTAGTAAATTAGGATAATGTTTGCATTAAGTTCATATCAGGATATGTGATTGTGTATACACATTATGGCCAATGGAAAGGCTGTAAGGAGAAATAAGGATACTTGACATATACACATTGGGGAGAGTTGTGTTTAGTCTGAGAACCCACTTCAATCTTGTAGAAGTGCTTGACTCCTCAGCTACTTCTGGGCTTGTCCACAAAAGTAAAGTAAAATAATGAAAATTTACTTGCATTTGTATTTCTTTCTCTTTAGTTCAATTCAATTTTTGCTTTTAAGTAGTTAAATGATTTGCATGACATGTTATAGTACATTTATAGTTACAATGGCTTTATTGGCCAAGCTTATGATATGGCAGTTTTACTCTTTTACTTTTAATTTTTTCACGCATTTATTTCCATTTCAGCTTTTATATAGCCTTTATTTGTATTTATATGCATGTCAAGATGCTAGTCTTGATTATTAATTTACTTGGATTACTTATATGTATCACTGCTCAATTTTGCTTCTTGTTTACCCAACATACTTCTAATTGATCATATTCCTATTTGGATGTTTACTTAGACTTTACAATTATCTTATAGTTTTATATATATTATTACCTAACCTTTTTACAACTTCTGGTTTGAGGTATATTCCCTTATTTACCTCATCTTGACAAGTTATAAATGGTTTATTAATGGATTTCCTTTCCTTTTGTGGCTTATTGCTACTATAGCATGTTATTGTATTTTAAGTGTAAGTGTGATATCTTGAAAATTGTAGAATTTATTAAATTAACTTAAAATATACTTATAAAATTATCTAACACAAGATTTTTTTTCTTGGCTGGGGCCTTAACATGTAAGAACCAACATGTCAGATTTGGAGCTTTTTGAGGAGGTAGCGCCATGTGAGGAGTTTGGCCAGGAGGAGGATCTTCCTGTTGTTGCTAATGCTTAGCTAGTTCTTTATTTTAGCATTATAAGGATGAGTGTTTGTTTTTCAATTAAACTATTATTCATATTTTGTAATAATTTAGAATCTAAATGTATTTACTTTTATGTACTTTTAGTCTAAGTTGAGTTATGTTCTCTTATTTATGCATTATAGATATTGATGTTATCTAAATTGCTTCAGCACTCTGATATTTATGCACATTTGGTGATATAATAATGGGTAAATGGCATATCTTGCCGTTATTGACATATTAGGAAGAAAACTTAACCTGACTATAATTAGGGATCTATCACGGTGACCACTATACTGTAATCAAGTTAATATACATGTTAACATGACCACAAAATGGATGGGGCTCCATAGTTAATATCAGAGAGCACACCAAATGATGCTAGTGAGTTGATTTTTTTTTTGGCAAATTAGGTATTAAAATACTACATGGATTGGTAGGATAATATCTAAGGATGATTTCAATAGTTTGTGGTAGGTTGGTTATGAGTTTAGAGTGAACTATTTAAAGGAAAGCCAAGACTAGTTCAGATCAAGCCTAGTTTGGGATGATTTGAAATATCCCTTTTGTAGGTGAGCATTTAGTGGGATAAAGGGCTAGAAATAAATTAATATAGGTAGCCTAAGATGTGTAGTTTGGGTCTGGAGTAGATGGCTAGGTTTGAAGGTGGTTAGATGGGTGTCGAGGGGTAGGGAAGAATACTAGGTTAGGCTATTTTCATATTTGGCTATGGAGGTTGTAGTAAAGTTTGGAGGGTATTTATGAGATTAGATAATGATTTAATAATTTTAAATAACACTTAAGATTCTGGAGAAGATGTATGGATGGTTTGAGGTTATGAGAATAAGAGCATAGTTAGAAAATAAAATATAAATAAAATAACAACCTAACTCACCAAACATAGGCATTAAACTTGACACCACCAAGCACCAAGCAATATGAGAGATATTCACCATAAAATTCCTTCATTCAAGTTACTTCATTATATTATATTTTAGCTCATATTTATAGGCACTACAAGTCTCTTGCCCTATGAGCTTTGGAGAGAAAATATGGAGAGAAATCTTGGAGGGAAATAAGGGTAATTGGCAATTAGTGAAGGAGTTACTCTAACTACTTACATTAAATATTTTTCTCATGACATGGATGGCCAAATATGTGCCTTAAAAAATAAAAATAGTACAATATTAATAAAAATAAAATACAAATGTTAAGCTAAATATTTGGGCTCTTTATTAGGTTTTTGATTGAGCTCTTGTAATTAGGACCATATTCAAATTCTTCCCTTGAACTTTAGCCATGACTCTTGTTGTTGGGCCTTTAATAATATTCTTAGGATGTGCTACATCTACTTTCATTAGCCCAATTGAACTCTGTACCAAAGAGTTAAAATCTAAGTAATCTTCCACTAAATGTGGGTCTAGAGCTTCCAAATATGTACGTGTTAGCCATGTGTCTTCTGTAGGTGGTTTATTCTTCCAACAAACGAGAAAATGATGCTCTTTATCTTGATCATTAGGAGCTTCCTCAGTGAGGATGTATTCAATGTCTAAAAAGGATAAAGTTTGCATGTGAGGAACTATATATCTTGCTAAAAAGTTAGGCTGCGCAAGTGGAAGTTTGCTAACTCCTTCATATGATAAAATATCTATAATACTAATAACATGATGAATTAACATATCATTAGGCAAATCAAGGTGATATGCATTAGATCCAATTTTCTTAAGAACTTTGATAGGGACATAAGCCCTTAGATGCAATTTTTTATATTTGGTGTTGTTATATTGCTCAGGGCGGATGCAAATCAAAACATAATTACCATCTTTAAATTCTTTAGTTGATTTATTATGATTTGCTTTATATGCATATTTTTCATTACTTAAAGTAATTTTTTGTCTTATAGAATCATGAAGTCTTTGAAAAGCTTTGGTAAATGTGAATGTTGAATCAGAAAATGCATGATAAGGAAGGTTGGCAGCATTAATCGATCGTTTAGGATTATGGCCATAAACCACTTCAAGTGGAGATGTTTGGTCGTTCGGGAAGTACTATTACCTATGCTTTTTCTAATAATGCACCTAAGTAAGTATTCTAAGCTTCAATTGATAGCTTCAGTTTGACCATCCCTTTAGGGGTGAAAAGCTGATGAAAATTTCAATTTTGTCCTAAGAAATTTCTACAAGGTCTTCCAAAAGTATGAGACAAACCTAACATCTCGATCTAATACAATAGTTGAAGGAAGGCCATGCAATCACACAATTTCCTTAAAGAATAATTTTGCAGTATGGGGGGCATTATTAGTTTTAGAGTAATGTAGGAAATGGGTCATCTTAGAAAATCTATCAATACTCACAAATATGTTATCATGACCATGAGCTGTTCGGGGTAACACAAGAATAAAATCCATTGATAAATCTTCCCGAGGCCTATGAGGAATAGGTAATACCATATATTAGTCAATTTTTTGTTAAATAGCCTTAGCCTATTTGCAAGTTAAAGATTGAGCTACTAGTTTTAGAATATCTCTTTTTAAGGAAGGCCAAAAAAATCTATTATCCACCAAGCAAATTATTTTATCCTTTCCAAAATAGCCAGCAATTTCTCCTAAGTGCAGTTCAAAAATCAAAAACTCCCTAAAAAAATACCTAGGAATGCAAAGTTTCTTTCTTCAATAAAGATACCCATTAATCACAGAATATGATGCATTTAAGGTTAGTGGTTTGTCCAAGTGCTCCATGTAAATTAGATGAAAATCTAGAGACACTGGGTACTCATCTCAAATTCATTCAAATCCAGGAATTTTGAATTCTAAAGAGGAGATGGTTATTGCCACCCTTAATAATATGTCAACAAGTTTGTTTTCAATTCTTAGTTATGTTTAAGTACAAATGAATAGTCTTGGAGAAACTCAACCCATTTGGCATGTCTATGAATTAACTTTCGTTGAGTATTGATAAATTTATGGGCATGATGGTCTGAGTTAAGAACAAAGTAATTATATAAAAGATAGTGTCTCTAATGCCTTAATGACTGAATGACAGCATAAAATTCCCTATCATATGTTGAGTATCTTTACTTTGCATCATTCAAATTCTCACTAAGGAAAGAAATATGATTATCTTCATGACTTAAAGCTCCTCCAATTACAATTCCACATGCATCACATGTCACTTCAAAGATTTTAGAAAAATCAGGGAGTCAATGGACTGGGGCTATTGTCATTAAGACTTTAATTTGATCTAAAGCCTTTTGAGCAATTCGGGTCCAACAAAACTTGTCTAATTTCAGTATATCAGTGATTGGTGCTACAACAACACTAAGGTTTCTAATGAATCACCTATAAGATGTTGCGAGGCCACAAAAACTCCTTACTTCAAAAAATTTTTAGGACTTGGCCACTCCATGATTGCCTTAACTTTGGTCAGCTCAGGTTTTATTCCTTCAAATGAAATGATAAAACCTAAGAACATCACATCAGTTTGTAAGAAGAAACATTTTTTAAAATTAATGTATAATTTATCTATTTTAAGGGTCTCAAAAATTTGTCTAAGATGATTAAGGTGGTCTACTTTATTTGGGCTAAAAATTAATATATCATCAAAATAAACCACCAAAAAATTTTCTATAAATGGCTTAAGGATAGTATTTATCAATCTCATAAATGTACTAGGTGCATTCGAAAGTCCAAATGGCAAGACCAACCATTTATAGAGTCTATCAGCGGCCTTGAAAGCTATTTTCCATTCATCTTTAGATCTAATTCTAATTTGATGAACCCACTTTTCAAATCAATCTTAGAAAATAAGTTTCCTCCTGAGATTAAGTCTAACATGTCATCTAACTGGGGAATGGGGAATCAATATTTGATAGGGATTTTATTAATAGCCCAACTATAGATGCACATTCTTCAGGTTCCATCCTTCTTAGGAGTTATTAGGGCTGGGACCGCACAAAGACTAAGACTGTCTTATATAAATCCTTTCTCAATTAACTCAATGACTTGTCTCTTAATTTTTGCATATTCTATGGGTTCATTCTATAATGAGGAAGGTTTGGAAGTTGTGAACCTGGAACTAAGTCTACAGCATGTTGGATGGATCGAAGTGGTGGTAATTCATTTGGGAGTTCCTCTGGAGCAATTTCTCTAAATTCAAAAAGGAGAGGTAAAACCTCTTTAGGAATGGGAATCTCATAAATATATAAGTTAACGTCTTTTATATTTAAATGGTGAACATTGGTCAGATCAGAAAATTATTTGTTTAAGGTTTCAAATCCCATTGAGCTTACATCAAATGTTGAAGAAGAATGAGTAAATAAGCTATAACTAGGATTATGCATAGGATCCCTTATGATGATCAGTTGAAGCTTTGCTCCTTTATTGATAGTGGGTTTTGGTTGAAGATCAAATGTTAGTTTATGTGGTGCTATAGATGGTATCTTCTCTAGTGGTCTAACTGGCAAAAGTTTGATGGTTTTATTATTATGTTTAAGAGCATATGTGTTCTCTCTACCATAATGAATTACACTCAAGTTATAAAGTTGTGGTTGCCCAAGTAAAACATAAGTGATATCCATAAGGAGCACATCACACTAAATTTTATCCTCATAACTACCAATCTTAATAGGAATTAAACATTGACTAGTGATAGGATAAGAAGTATGGCTGACCCAACAAACATGAAAGGGTTGAGGATGAGGTTCAGTTCTTAAACTAGCTCATGATATAACATTGGTAGAGATAACATTCATTGCACTACCCCTATCAATAACTAACATACACCTAAGCTCATTGCACACAACATACATGCTAAAAATATTCCTTCTCCTCCAATCTTCTTCTTCATTCTTAGTTATTATAAGGTGTCTCATCACATTAATTTGAGGATCATCCACAAATTCTTCATTTGATAATGGGGTATCATCATAAACTTATTATAAGGTTTCATCTATAGGGTCATGAACTTCATCAAATAATAAGATTCATGCCTTACATTGGTTCTGCATGTGACCTCTCCTGTGACATTTAAAATAAATGATATCTTTGAAATTATTAGAGCTGCCCTCTTTGGGTGGATAGTTTGAGCTAGAGGGTGGAATGGGTTTAGTAGTTGATTTATGATTTGAATTAGAAGTCACTTGAGCTCTAGTTCATATTGTATAAGCTGACTTCTTTTATTGCTCAACAAGTAAAGCATAATGGAAAGCTTCTTCTAAGGTTTGGGGATCAAAAAGTTCAACTGCATTTCTAATTTCTATTCTAAGCCAAATAATAAATTTATTAGCAAGTTGCCAATCATTATCCTCACAATTTGTTCTAGAAACTAGATCATCAAAAGTATTTAAGTATTCTATTACATAAATAGAGCCTTGCCTTAGAGTTAGTAATTATCCATGTAACTTCTTATCATAATATTGAGGACAATATTTTGACCTACGCATTTCATTTATCTATATCCATGTAAGGTTTATCCTTCCTAACATTTATTCTTTTGCTAAAGTGTTTATCCAATAAATCTTAGCATGACCAGTCAATTTCATCTTAGCAAAAGAAACCCATTGATAATCATCCATCCTATACCAATCAAAGAAGTCATCCATCTGGGTTAACTAATCTAAGAATTTGGTTGGATCATGTGTGCCATCATAAGTAGAAGCTTTAAGTTTAACTCTCATAGAGGGATCATTAAAACTATTAGCAACTCATTGGTGGTCTCTCATTTCTATATTCTTAGGGTTTAGTTTTCTTCGATGAGGTTGGGGAGGTGGTGGAACATATGGTTGGTAATCACTTGCATCTATGTATGAGCCATCATCTTTAATAAGTGTGTTAAGGTTATGGATAGAATGTGGAGCATAATCTTTATTATTTTGTAAGAGATTTAAGATAATTTTCATTTGATCTTTAATATCTTGCATTTGAGCTTTATTTTTCTCAAATAATTCCATAGTCTTTATTTCATGTTAATGAATCATAAGATGTAACAACCCAAATTATTACCTTAGTCAATTATAACTAATCTTAGTCTTAAAACTAATCTTAAGTGCTAATTAGGTCGTTTGGAGTCAACCTCTAAGACCTAATCTAAATCAAGAGTCAAATGGATCAAATCCTGATTTCTAAAAGACTCAGAAATCCTAAAATTTGACCTATTTAAATTAACCTCAGATCAGAAAACAAACTTCGCCATTACGCTCATTTCCCCCAAATTAGCTAGAAGTGATGTTTTCGTGTCAATCGAAAGTCGTCAAAATCTTGACGAATATTTTAATAATATTTAAATACCCTGAAAATTGAAGAATTAAAATACTCGTAGGATCTAAAATCTGACCTCGTCGTTGCATTCCTCACCTCTCTAATAGCTAGGAAAAATATATTCGAAAATTTTTGGATTTTGTTAAAAAAAAATTATTATTAAAAGTTGACAGCGCCGTTTCCGTGCCATCAACTTAAGTGGACGGCGTGTCTTCCGCCGTCTGATCGGACGGATCCATCGGGACTGTCCCATCGGCTTGATCGAACGGTGCCCGAAGCGTCGTCCCGCTTCGAGGGCTCCACCCTCGCTCGCGCACCACGCGGCACGCCCGCCACTACCACGGCCCAACCAGCGCCCTCCCGCACTCGGTGAGTTCGTCGCTCAGCCCTTAGGGGTCCATCATGCCCACCGGTGCTCGGGACACGCGAATCCGAGCTTCGAAGCCATCGTTCCCATCTGACGAAGCCAAGCAGCCCCAACCATCAATCAGGTACCTCGCTAGCATACTCGTTATGCATATGATTGTCCATTTTTGTAATTCGAAATGCTATTCCACCTCATCAATTGACGATCCTACGGCTCGATCGAGCTAAGTCCAACCGGATCGATCGGATTATTTGATCGATATACAGTACAAACTGTTAGGGTTCAATTCGCCGAACCCTAATGGCTAGGGTTGTACTTTTCTCGCCGCCCCGCATCCCTCCGGCGTCGAGCTTGGTACCGGCAGATAGCCCCCGGCGGGCCCTATCGTCGATCGTGCGGGACGTGCCCGGCCGGCGCCGGGAAGCCCGGCAAAAATCATGCCCTAGGCGCCGGCCTTTGGGACTCTCCGCGAAGCGGATGAAGTCCAGGTGGGGGCCGCAGCGCCACGTGGCACCCTCCTGGCATGCCACGTGTCACGTGGGCCCAGCGCCCGAAGACCGCGACTCTTCAGCTTCGGCTGTGGGGCCCACAGAGCCACATGGCAACCTCCAGGGGTGT
The DNA here is from genome assembly GCA_016760335.1 of Gastrodia elata. Taxonomy (NCBI): domain Eukaryota; kingdom Viridiplantae; phylum Streptophyta; class Magnoliopsida; order Asparagales; family Orchidaceae; genus Gastrodia; species Gastrodia elata. The sequence goes on from CM028682.1 coordinate 30,777,419, forward strand.
CACGTGTCATGTGGGGCCCACAGAGCCACGTGGCAACCTCCGGAGGTGCCTCGTATCACGTGGGGCCCACCGCCCAGCCCCACAGCTCTTCGGCTTCACCTGTGGGCCACATCGCCACATGGCACCCTCTGGGCGCGACACGTGGCAGTCGTGGGCCCACACGCAGAGCAGTGCCCAATCAGGCGCTGCCATGTGACACGGGTGGGGCCCACTGCCCGACCGAGCGTCAGCCGTAGGACCCGCCACGGCGCCCGTGGCCAATCACAGAGCACCATGTGACAGCCGTGGGGCCCCACTGTCAATTCAGACACTTAATTAAATTAATTAATTACTATTAATTAGTAATTAATTATAGCTATTAGATAATTAGGTATAATTAGTGTTAATTACCTTTAAATTGTAACCTTATGTGATTAATTAATTAACTATAATTAATTAGCTAATTAGTTGATTAGAGGATAATTAGGATTATTTTAATATTAATTAAATATTAAAAGTAATTAGAATAAATAATTAATATTAAATAGTAAAGCTATAATTAATTATTCCTAATTAAATATTAGTAGATAATTAAGATAATTTAAAGAGTAATAACTTAATTACAATTCAATATTAATAATAATAATTTATATTTAAATGAATTAAATAATGGATTAATTAATAATTAAATATTAAATAATTACAGATTAAGTAATGGATTAATAATTACAGAAAATATATATTTCTAACTTTAGAAATGAACAGTAAATTAATATAAATTGAATAAATGAATAGTAAAATAATACAAATTGTATTTTTAAATAGTAAATCTTAAATATTTAATAACTTTTTGTAGGATGATCCAAACATAGCCAATATAGGTCTCATTTTACTCAGGAAAATAAAAGGAATCAAATGGCATAATGCAAAAATTTATTTCGAGGTGCGCATAATGAAATAGCATTTTATGACTTATTCAAGACCTTATAACTTTTGACCTAGACATCCAAACATATTTAATATGGGTCTTAAAATACTCAGGAGAATGGCCCCAATATTATAGGAGTATTAGTTTTTCTATTTGAACATCAGGATAAAAAGTTAACCCTGGACCCTACAGTTGACATTAGTGAAAAATGACCTAAATGCCCTTAGAATCCAAATGGCCATAACTTGGTCAATTCAACATCAAATTCAAAAATTCAAGATGCTAACTAGTTTAGAATTTCACTGTCATCAATAAACTAAAATAATATCTAGGATCTAAACCCTAAAAACTTAGAAAAATAACCAAAATACTCCTGGCCTCATTTTGGTCATAACTTGACCGTTTAAAGTCCAAATTGGACGTACTTACTATCTATCTTCAAGTTAGATAGTAAGGAATCATATGGAAAAGAGAAACTTCAGTTTGGACTCTTAAGTCAAAAGTTGACTTTTAGACTCTTAAAGTAGTGGCAAAATAATCATTTTACCCTAAGTTTAGGTTAAGTGCCCTTAACCTTTAATTAGCCTTTTAAATCACTATAACCAATATTAGAGCTATTTTAGTGACATTTAAGTGAGTGAAATCAACTACTAAGTCAATTAGTAAAATCTCCTAGAAATCTTTCTAAGTTTTTTTCTTAGGGCCTTACACGTCACATAAGGACTATCCCTAAAACTAGGATTAGATCATAGGTTAGAGTTCATTCATTAGGTAAATGGGTTACTCGATAGATGAAACCTTGGTCTTATTAGTTTCTAGATTTTTCTATTTATTTTACAACTCATTTTGATTATTTTGTCTTTTAACCTTAGATTTAGGATAGGAGACCCATCCTACTAAGTTTGATTACTTAATAGGAATTACCTTAATTAATATATCACTTTTAGAATAAAATATAGAACTTAGGACTTATTCTTTTAGATTATGTGATTAAGCCCAATCGCGTAGTGTTTAATCCATAATCTATAACTTAGAAGTTCTTGATCAGATCTTAGATAGAATGCCTAAATTCACAAAACTAGGATGTATGATTTATTGATTCAGCTCATAGTCATCTATCTGATTAAATTAGATTAGAACCTGATCAATTCTAATCCTTTTTAACTTGTAAGGAAGAGTTTTCTAAGTTACACTCAATGGTAAGAAAATGGTGATCCTAAACTTGTGTAACTTAGAATAGTTAGAATGGCTAAGTAGAAAATAAATAATATCACCATATTTAGTAGAGTTCTTTGCTTCTATTTGATGATTGTTGCTATGCATTTCTTGTATTTTTGTGCCTTAACTCTTTGAGTATATCATATAAGATCTTTGATGCATAAATAAAATATTAGAAAAATATGGAGACTCCTTAATGATTGATTAAAGATAATAATTATATATGTCAGAGCTGCCTCTCAATTATGTCTTCTTTGCCTAGTCTCCTTGTTGACACTAGGAGAAAATCTTGTTTATATCTTCTTTGCTTAGTCTCTTTGTTGACGCTAAGAGAAGATCTATTGTATTTTCTTTGCCTAGTCTCCTTAATGACACTAGGAGAAAATCCTATATATCTTGCCTAGTTTCCTTGATGACACTAGGGTTATATAGTTTTGCGCTTAGTCTCCTTATTGACAGTAGGATCCTTTTAATATTCAGTGGGCTAGATTAGCTCTTTTCTGTATGGTAGTTAGTACACAAATGTTTACATATATATTTAGTTTTGATGTTTTGTTTACTTTTTAGCAGTTTTATTCAGTCATCTATTTTCTTTGTACTGCTCATATATTTTAGGATGTTAGAATTTTGTTGCTATTTATATATATCATTACTGAGTTCAGGTATTATAATTTGCATATTTCTTTTGATCACCAGCATATTTTGGATGTAGTATTTTTTTTTAGAACTTGTTTAGTCATTTATATTCATATGCTTTACCTTATTTAGCTTGCATTTGAGGTAGGTCTTAGCCTCTCTTTTTGCTTAAGTTATAAACGATTGTTTATAGCTTTTTCCTTTCTTTTTGTATTACTAGTTGCTCCTATATTTATTATAGTTATTGCTTAGAATTTGTAAAATAGTAATATTATAAAGCACATAAAAACTTATTAGCCTAAAATATACTTAGATAATTATCTAACACAAGATTTTTCTTTTTTTGGTTGGGGCCCTACATTGTGAAACCGATAATGGCAGGTCCTCTTCAATTAAACGATCAGGAGCTAGGTGTGGAGCCTTATCCAGAGGAGGAGCCCTTGGAAAAAGTAGTTGCTTAGATTTATTATAAGTGAGGATAAGAGTATTTTCATTCTCTTATTAATTAAACTTTAAATTGATGTAATAATACATGTACCCTGGAGTGTGTGTTTAGATTACTATGCTTATATTCTGAGTTATATTTCCTGATATTTATACTGTGATGCTTGGATACATTTTTCATTATTAAATAACTTCTGCACTCTGTATATTTTAGTAGATAGTGACTGATTATATTGATTCTGTATTAGCTCCTTCCCATATTAGGTGGATTATGAATTTTATCCTAATCCAATGATAAGTGAAGAGTTAGCCAGAGGGACATATCACCCCTTAGCTTAATCTTGTGGATTAAAGGGTGGGGCGCCACATAAGATCTAAGGAATCTACTATATTGGTCAAGTTCTTGATTTGGTCTTGGAAAATTAATTTTGGTGCCATTTTTTTTTATAAAGAAATATTAGGAAAAAAATGCTAGATTTGATAAGGTGAAATAAAAAATATAAATGTAAGAATAATGTGAATTATAAGTTAAAAGGACTTTTAGGTGAAGAGGGGGCACTTGGCTACTTACGTCCCAGGCTCTCCTTAGGCTGTTTATGCTCTTTTGACAAAGTTTTTTTTAACTTCGCAATACACTAGGTTTTATACAAGTATATTCTTATGCATATAAGTTTAATGCAAATATATAATTTTTTATTTTTATTTTTTTAGATTTAAAAGCCTTATTTTCTTAAGAATTATAAATTAATTTAAGTGATGAAAATAAGCAACTAATATTACCACAAATACTAAACATAGAAAGTAAAGAAATTCATATAATTTTTTTGTTTGCATCAAGGTGAATGCTTCAATATTAAGTGGAACACTCACTTTTAAAGTTTTCACTCAAGTAAATACTTAAGGTATGTTCACACAAGAATATTGGCTAGGTTATATAATGGTGCTCACTAATTGGAGTTCATGCACACACTATAGACTTGCAAGTAATATGACAATTTTTTAAACAATTAATATGAAAAATAATAAGTTATAAAAAGGATTAACTTACCTTGAACTTGTTGGCATGACTCAAAAGCTTGTGGAGAAGATTTTACCAAAATTTATTCATCATGTCGAGATGTTTTTTTTTTCAACTTTCCCAACCTCTCTCTAATACCAAAATATGATGCTAGTGGGCTGCCTTTTTTTGTTAAATTAGGTATTTAAATATTGAATGTATTGGTAAGATAATATCTAAGGATGATTTTTAGAGTTTGTGGTGGGTTGGTTATAGGTATAGAGTGGACTATCTAAAGGAAAGCCAAGGCTAATCTAGATCAAGCCTAGTTTGGACTGATTCGAAATATCTCTTTTGTAGGTGGGGTTTTAGTGGGTTAAAGGGCTGGAAATAAATTAACATAGATAGCTTAAGATGTGTAGTTTAGATCTGGAGTAGATGGCTAAGTTTGATGGTGTTTAGATGGGTGTCAAGGGATAGGGATGAAAACTAGGTCGGGTTATTTTCATATTTAGCTATGGAGGTTGTGGTGAAGTTCAGAGACTGTTTGAGAGATTAAATAATAATTTAATAAGTTTAAAGGATACTTAATATGCTGAAAAAGATGTGTAGTTGGCTTGAGGTTATGAGAATAAGAGTATAGTTAGAAAATAAAATATAATTAAGATAACAACAAAATTCACCAAACATAGGCAAAAAATTTGACACCACCAAGCATAAAGCAATATGAGAGCTATTCACCACAAAATTCTTTTATTTAAGTTACTTCATTATATTATATTTCAGCTCATATTTATATGCATTACAAGTCTCTTGCCTTATGGGCTTTGGAAGGAAAATATGGAGATAAATTTATAGGGAAAGATGGGTAATTGGCAATTAGTGAGGGAGTAACTCAAATAACTTATATTAGATATTTTCCTCATAATATGTAATAACCTTAGTTATTATCTTAGCTAAATTTGGATTTAATTAAACCAAACCAAGCTTTAATTTTGATTCCATTAGACTCAATGGATCATTTAAACCTAACCCTAGAAGTTTGGAATCAACCGGAGTTAAAATGGAAAATTGGGTATATTTGGCTATTTTTAAGCCCTGAAATAATACTTAAATTAATTTGATCTCTAAATCAAAATCTGACTTCATTTTTGAATTTCCCACCCCCCGAATTAGCTAAGGGTAAATTTTTGGGATTTTTTGGAGGTCATTTAGGCACATTTTGGATTTAATTTAAATTGGTTTAATTGCAATATAGAGCTTTAAACAATTCATAATTGCAAATCTACCCTCTTCCAACGGTCGGCTAATCCCAAACCACGGGCGCCATCTAAGCCGTCCATCCCGCAGATCTGATCCAACGGCCGCGCCTTAGATCAAGTCCTGTCTCATCTCGACCGTTCCGCGGTTTCGAGATCCTAGTCCAACGACATCTAGCTATCCGCCGTAAATACCCTCGATCAACCGTTAGATCACTTGAGTTGATCCAAAGGCTGATCCCTTATCCACGATCATTTGTTAAGTGTCAGGAGATCAGGATCGTTCTGCTTCGATGGATGATCAATCAGATGGCCCAGAGCACCCCGAGCAATGTGGATCATCCCCTTCATCGCCCCATCCGCGTCTGGTCCCCCCCCGATAGCCAGAAAACCTCCCAACCCTCATGGCAGTACGGGAAAACCTCAAATATCCTCTCCTGCCCTCGTCGCGCTCGTCCTGCCGGTTGCCTTCTCCCCAAAATTCCATAGCCATTGGCCCGAGCCTTTCTCTTCGGCCCGCTCCTCCTTCCATAGCCTGAGCTCTAGAAACCAACCCTAGGGCCTCCACCCACCTATAAATACCCCCAAAGTTTCACAGTGAGTCCCTTTGCTCACTATGAACCCTCAATTTCCCCAGCTGAATTCTCCTGAAGCTCCCTTCTCTCTCGACGCATTCTCAATGAATTCTAGAACTTCAGAGGCTGCAAACCGCTGATAGAGGGGTGTTTGGTGTTCACACCCCCTGCTAGCTCGTGGCAATCCTCAGGAAGCTCCAGCTGCACCTAAGACCCCTCAGCCGAGCCTGCTAACCATCCTCATGTACAACCTTCTCCCCACTAAACTTAGAGAGTTCAGTCTTCATTCTGTCCTCTGGATGAGCCTCTGGATGTCATCTAGATCACCTTAGCCACTTAGGGAACCCAATATAATTGCTCCTAGGGCTTAGGCTGGCCAACCCCGATCGATCCTCCGTCTGGTGCGTGTGCCACCGATCCAGGGCACCCCAAAGCCCATGGCCAGAGGGCTTCGATCTGCCTCACCACCAGGATGGTGTCGGGATCGAGCTCTGGCCAAATGGTTGCCTTTGTGAGGAGAATTTACTCCTCACAGTAAACCCTAAAAGCTTCGGGTAAGGCTAAATTTACCGAGTAGTCATCCGACGATCCGGTGCATACCAGAAAGGGATTTAGGGTGGGATCGATGCGTCTCGACTCCAGGAACGTGTAGGGATCAAGCTGAGCCACCGCCATCTCCTGGGTGCTGAGAATTTCAGTGCTGAAGCTCGGCTTGGACGGACCCGTTGAGAGGAAGAAGACGACTGATCTCGGGCCGGGCCTGCCCCGACCCGCATCTTTTGAATTGGGCCTCGGTTAATAAATGAATTATATGATTAATTTTTCTATGGTTATTATTTAATAAATCGAATTCCTATAGTTTTAATTTAAATAAAAATATAGATTAAATTAATTGAATAACTTCAGCTATACTGATCCAAATAGTATGATCCAATATACCATTTGAATCAGAAAAATATAAGGAATCTAAATATAAAATAAAATCACATATATAATGGTTGAATTTAAAATAATTGGTTAAACCTTTTCTTTTTAATTAAATCATAATAAATTCAAATAATAACCAAATTAATTGATTAAGGGCTCTGATTGCTCATTAAACCCTAGAGAATAATTTCAGACCCTTAAAATAAAATTTGGATAATTAATGTTCTTAATCACCCCTTAATTACCCAAATTAAGGATTAGTAATTTAAACCCTATTTTAGCCTCTAATTTTGGTGAATGTTATTCCTAATAATATCTTAAGCATATTAGAGCCTATGGGTAAGGTTGGATTGCCCTAGGAATGCCTAAATTCACTAATCATCATAATTGGCTTAAATGAGTGATTAGTGCTAATTAGCTTAGTTAAGTTGTCAAAACCTAAGTTAAGTATGTTTCCCACTTCATTAATCCATATGAAACACATTAAAATAGATTAGATTTAATTTGAATAACTAAACCCTAAACTCCCAATTTTAGCTGGTATTTTGGTCATTTTGACCAAAATGTACTTAAGTACCCCTTAAATCTTGGGAAAAATTCAGTAAATTATCCTTAGTTAGATTTTAATGTTCTCTAAACTTTTAAAATAATAATGTTATTAATATGGAAATTAATTTAAGAAATCTTCAATTTGCCCTAATTAAGACACTTAAATCTTAAGAAGTCACTTGGCCTTAATACTTGGATCTAATAAATTCAATGGTTAAATCTCACCTTAATAAGTGCAATTTAGTCAATTTATGAAATTAAATGCCAAAAGAAATGTAATTAGTAAAGTCTAAGTTAAAAACCTAGCTTAAGTCTAAAGTTATCAAACAATCAGATCTTAGATCTTAGATCTTATACTTTAGATCTTCTACTTGAATTGAATTACCTCCAATTGAACTTCCTTAAATGATTCATTATTTAATCCTTTGAAACCTTCCATGTGGGTATAGGATGATTCAATCTATAAGGTAATGAAATTATCTAAAAGGTTGAATATAGATCTTAGATTCTCAAGTTCTTAATTGATTATTTTATCTTATGATCAGTAGAATAACTTTTCACTAAGTTATTAGTTCCTGTATCTTTTAGCTTATAGGATTCCTTACCTTTAATGTGGATATTGAGTGTGAACTCTAGATCCTAGTCAGGACACCACCATGAATTTAGGATTTGAATACCAAAGTGGGTTTAACTCCAAAATCCTTAAATCTTGATTTACTTAATCAAGATTTGGGTAAGAGAGTAAAATATTAACAAATTAGGTCATTAATTTTTTTACTTTAACCTTATAGTGATCACATGATTTTGGATTAGAACTTGTTAAGCTCTAATATTAACTTTAAGGATGTAAATCTGAGATTATACTCGATAGCTGGATATTGGAGATCCTAAACTTGTACCTTTTCAGAGTATTTAGATTGGATAAATGATAAGTTGAGATTGAGTCTCTTGCTTACTTTGACTAGATTTGCTTGGCATATCTTAGATATTGAGCCTTATTCCTTGAGCATAATAGGAGGACTTAGGATATGGATAATACATCCTAAGTTAGTGTTTGTAAAGCATATCATTCATCTAGTTCTTGCAGTACTTTCAGTTTGTATAGTATGTCCTAGCTTAGTCTGCCTCTTCAGTATTAGTATTATATAGGATGGACTCAGGCCTAGCAGATTTGGATGTTTAGGCTGGGTATTGATTGATCTTGGATGCCCTGTATGGCCTATTGGCTGGTATGGTAGTACTATATCTTAGGCTTATTACTACTATAGTTTGATTTTTCAGTCTTATTTTTTTCTTGCCTTGCCACATGCTTTAGTGGCCTTACTTATAGTACTTGCTTGCTTTACCACATGTCTCAGTGGCTTTACGTTACATAGCTTGCTCTGCTTTTTCCACATGTCTCAGTGGCCTTTTCTTTTCTTTGGTATTAATTAGCATGTTGTATGTGTATTCTTATGGCTTACTTATGTATATTGGCATATTTAGGATGTTAAAATTTCATGTTATATTCAGCAATTATCTTCTTTTATAATCAGCATGTTTTAATGTGATTATAAGCATGTTAGGTTTAGAATTGTATCATAGTTGCTGTTACTTTTAGCTTTTAGCCTCACCTTATTTATTTTACGTTGTATGCTATTTCACATACTACTTGCTTGCTATAAATGGATAATTTATAGTTAAGCCGTTTCTTCATAGCTTGTCATACCCATAATTAGCTTGTATGCTTAGTAAATTTAAATGTGATATATTTAAATACTTAGTTCATTAAAATAGCCTAAAATATACTTAGACAATTTTCTAGCTGTAACCTTTTTTATTTTGTTGGCTGGGGTACTGGCATTTATGATACCGACAAATGTCAAATTCAGACTTGTTCGTGGGAAGCTCTGCAGGAGAGGAGCCCGCTCAGGAGGAGGACCTTGCTGTTGCAGTTTAGATAGATTTTACATTTCTTTTCAGTGAGATTGAGAGACCTTTGCATTTTCTTTTAAATTTAGTTTGTGATAACTAATTCTGGATGTATTTCATTTCTGCATTGTGATGAGTTACTATATTATTTTCCTTTTTCTCTATTATATTGTGCTTATGGATGTTACTACACACCTATTGCTTTCGCCACTTTGATATCTGTATGTATATTGATGAATGTTTATAGTATTCTAGTGACAAGTTCTTGGCTTAAGGTAAGTTAGGTTTTCACCTAATTTTACTTAAGCTGGGGATTTGCCACAGTTGGAGTATCGTACTTCCTATTATTAGTACGGGGGCCCCACAGTTAGTATTAGAGAACACCATAAGATGTCAGAATGGGATCTATGATTTCTTTCTACCTAATGGATCATTCTTTTGAAATATAAACATCGATATATATATGTAACATCCATAATATAGTAATAACAGTAACTCTACGAAATATGTAGAAGGAGAATACTCACATCCTGGCAATCAAGTCATCTTGAGTCTAACAAAAACTTAATAAAATTTTGTCCCCATAGTCAAATGAATTCTGGAGAGTCCGATATAGACTACTATATACATGCTTTCAAGATAGCTTGGAACTGTAGTTTCAAGTGGAGGCAGGAGAGCAACTGGCAGATTGAAGGAGTTTTAGCAAAAGGGACCTTGGTCCTGGATAAGCTTCTACAGCAAGCAGTATACTGAGGGCTCAACTTTCCCATATACGCAAAGGAATGGTTGAGCTGAGTGGAGTCCATTATGATACACATAGAGTGTCCCGAGTTACTTTATGTAGATATCGTGCCAGATCTGATGTTGGATTACGCAGGAGTCTGGTGGTGTGACACCTTTGCAAGGCTTGAGAAGAAGCGTAAGAGAAAACGCAGGAAATAAATTTTGTGGGTTTTTGTGTAGCCTTTAAGGCAGAATATATCGATAATGTCTGAGTGCTAGTTGGATAATTGTCATCTTATTCTCAAACAACCCTAGTAGAATTACAATTTTGGCATTGTAATCCTTTATTTCTATAATTAATGAAAGATTTTTGATTTTTTTTCATTAGAGTAAATTCTGAGTTTGGTTTTGCAATTATTGAATTAGAATGGATCCCGGATCACCATCTGCCATTACTCCTATCAAGAACACTGTCGCTTTCAGTAGTTCTAACGACGAGGTGGCTCAGCTGCGAGCCATGATGGCAACTCTATTAGAAAATCAAGCTCAACAGGCGATCATCGTACAGAAATTACTAAATGATTGTGCAATTCCAGTCGCCGTTGCTGCTCCAACCGTTCTTGCTCCACAAGCTGCTTCTTCTTCACATCACTCGGCAGATAATTTTCTTCACAATTTCCTGAGGTTAAGACCTCCAACCTTTGGTGGGAATCTGTCGCCAATGGATACAATCGACTGATTGAAGGCTATGGAAAAAGATTTGATTAGTCTGAAGATCCTGACCTCCGAAGCCGTCCGTCTCACCACCCATATGTTCCATGCCGAGGCAGAGTATTGGTGGGAAGAAGTCAGGAACACCCAGTTCATTGATTATGAACTAGACGACATCCCCAGGGATGCATTTATTGAAGCCTTCAAGGTTAAATTTATTCCCCCATCTGTGCAAAACATTATCGCAGACACAATCATAAGGGCGACTCAAGGGAGTCGTTTAGTCGCTGAATACGAAAGGGAATTTCGTAAATTGATCCTCTTTGCACCAGAAGTCCCCAATGGTTCATCTGCTTATAAGCTTGAACTTCCCAATGATTTCATTGTAGTGCACAATGTGTTCTACATATCATCACTCAAAAAGTGCCTTAGAGAACCTCATCATTTTATCTCCACCCCTTCAGTGAGTATTCAGCCAAATTTATCATTCATCGAATAACCTATTAAAATTATGGGCAAGGATCAAAAGTAGCTCAGAAGCCATTCTATCTCGATGGTTAAATTTTAGTGGAGAAATTGTAATACTAAAGAAGCCACTTAAGAGAAGGAATCTGATATGCAGTTAAAGTGCCCAAGCTTATTTGAAAACCATGGTACTATTCCAAACTCCACTTGAAATTTTATGTCATTATTTTTTTTCCTCGTACTCTGCTTAGGTGATGTCGAGGATAACAACGTTATTAATGGGGGAGCCTATAACAACCCAAGGTTGTTACCCTAATTAATTTGGGCTAAATTAATTTCTAATTTCTATTCCATTAGACTTAAGTAATCATTAAAGCCCAACCTTGAAATTTTGGGATTCATCATATCTCAATTGGATCAATTACAATTTTATTAATTATTTAACTTAGAAAATTAGTTAAATTAAATTGATCTCCAATTTCAAATCTGATTTATTTTAAAAATTTTCACACCCAAATTAGCAAATGGTGAATTTTTGAGAATTTTTGGAGTTCATTTAAGCTTAAATTGAATACATTTAAATTAAAGTATTTAAATTAATTAAAAACTATTTAATTTTACCTTATCCAACGGTCGGCACCTGAAACCCTAGAAAATTTCTGCCGTTCAGCATTTCTTAATCCTAAATCGAATGATCATCGGCTTCCGTCACATGGATCGCTCTGCAGCCATCGGATCGCAGCCGCGATCCCACGATAGTGATTCGATCTTCTATTGGCCATTTTTGGTCAATCGCATTGCAGTCGTTCCATCTTTTGGCTTGATCAATTAGATGGCTAGTTGCACTCACAATCCTATTCACCATCATCTTGACTCTGCTTCATCCCGACAGCTAAAAATCATGTTGTACTGCCGTGTCAGGGCTTGTCCCCAAGATCTCTAATGGTTGTCAGCATCTTGCCTGTGGAGCCCCATCCCTTTTGTGGTCATGTTAATATGTATATTAACATGATTAAATTAGAGCTGTCACTGTGATAGATCCCCAATTATAGGCAGATTAGGTTTTTCATAATCTGCTGATAATTGCAATAAATGCCACCAGCCCGTAAATAAATCACTAAATATGCATACATAAGTATCAGAGCGTGGAAGCAATTTTAAATAACATCAATATGCATAATACATAAATAAGAGAATATAACTCAACTCAGAATAAAAGTGCAAAAAAAATAAAACATTTAAATCCTGAAATATTACAATTTATGAATAATAGTTTAACTAAAAGATAAACACTGAATTTAATATGTTAGTTTATACATGCTAGAGCCCCTATCAAAAAAATAAAATATTGTATTAAATAATTATTTAAGTATATTTTAAATTGATTTAATAAATTATATATTTTTTCAAGATATGATATTTTAACTTAAAGAGTAATAAGAACATACTATGGATACAACAAGCCACAAAAGAAGAGAAAATTACAAATAAAGCATTTATAACTTATCATCAAAATAAGGTAAATAAAGGTATATATCTCAAACCATATGCTTCAACATGGTTAGGCAATAATACATATAAAACTATAAATTAAAAATTATGCTGAGTAAACAATAGTAAAAATTGTGTGGTATAATACATGCAAGTAGACCAAGTTAACTAACAATCAATACTAATATTTTAACATGCAATACTAATATTTTAACATGCATACAAGTAAAAGTAAAGGCTAAATAAAAATTATAACAGAAGTAAAAGCATGCAAAAATTTAAAGTAAATAAGTAAAAATTATCATATCAGAAGCCTGACTAATAAAATCACTGTAACTATAACTGTAACATATCAAGCAAGTTATTTAGCTACTCAGAGCTAAAGCAAAAATTGAATTGTACTGAATAGACAGAAATACAAATGTAAGTTAATTTAGGTTATTTTACTTTATTTCTTTGGACATATCCAAAAGTAGCTGAAGAGTCAAGCACATTTGTAAGATTGAAGTAGTTTCTCGAACTAGACACAACTCTCCCTAATGAGTATGTGTCAAGTAATCTTATTTCTCCTTACAACATGTCTATTGGCCATAATATGTATACACAATCATCTGTCTTAATATGAACCCGATGTAAAATTTATCCTAATCACTAAGTTCTTATTTTCAAAAAATTTCAAGATTCATAAAGTCAAACATACATTTAGACAAAAAAGAGATACAAATTTAGATTTTACTCATAATAAAAGTCACTGATATTCAAAGAAGCCCACCTTAACAAATGTTGTGCTTTTGCTTATTAGTTGAAATTCTATGAGTGGTGAGTTTGTAGATGTGGTTTAGAATGATTTATGTTCCATCAAAAAAGAGTATTGATTATGACTAATTTAATTAGGAGTATTAAGATAGGGGCTATTTTATTTTACTGTGACTTTGGGTACAAGAGAATTCTTGAGAACTATTTGGATGGCCTTACGTTTTGATTTGATCTTGTTAATAGAATGGTTGTGACAAGATGAAAATTCAAAACAAATGCAAGAGTTTGCTGAAGTCAAATTTAGAAATAGATTTAAGCATTCCAAATGGTTTAAGAACAAAAGGAGAAAGTCTTAGGTGCTCATTCAAATCCTTGGGGATAAGTATTATGTCTTTCCATCATTAATAGGAATGTGTAAATAGGTCTCATTTAATAAATAATAAATTTGAGAAAAAAAAAAGGAAGAATATGAAGCAATAAGTGCAAGGGTAATTAGAAGGTGAAGGGAGACAGGGAAAAGAAAGATTATCAGAAAAGAAAATATGTAAGAATGTGACAGTGAATAGGGTGCGAGATTCCTAAGATTATATCATGTGCTAGACATGATTCTTCATCCTTGAATATGTAGTCTTCCATTGGTATATCATCTGAAGTTTCTCCCTAGGAGCTTATAGACACAGTTTGGACTAGCTTTTGATTGCATAAAAAATTTCGGTTACAGATGCATAAAGGGCATTTCGATGGGATTTTCACAGGTCCGAACATTTGGGCAGCTAATGATGCGTGTCTAAGTATCGCTTGTCTAGACATAAAGGCATGCTGTATGCCACCTAAGAAAATTTATTGATTATTATTAATTAATAAATTAACTTATTCTTATATAAAAACACTTAAAAGTTATGAAAAACTAATATACTAATTAATGAAAGCAAATGAAAATAGGCTAATAAAGTAATTCAAGAACCTAATTTTAGAGCATGAAATAAAAATTGGTTTTTTTTTTTATTTCCATTACAAACAGCCCCAAATACAAGTATGTATTCTAATGTATTATTTTATCTTAACAATTCAACAAATCAAGCAATTGAATTTTTAAATTCATAATAAATAAAAATAATTTAACACACTCAAAATATAGATCTAGAAACAAAAATACCTAAAATTTAATCGCAACACCAATTCACAAATTGCCTTAACTGAGCTTACCGACAAAATTAAATCCCACTGCTGCTTCTCGAATTGCAGTTCCTGACTTTCTAACGCCATGGATCTGCAGCCTGAACAATTGCAGTCTCTGAGCTCCGTCGACGTACTTCGTGAATCGGCTGCGATCCCTCGGGCTGCTCCGCGCACCTTCGGCCTCCTTACCCTTGCCCTAGTCTTCCCACTGTCCTTTGCAATCCTAGTTCACTCTCTTTTTACCCATCCCTTGCTGCTTCACCTCGAGCAATCCTCTCTTACATCTTCCTCGGGCTGGTCTCGTCTTTTCTTCTACCAATTCATCTACATAATCCTTCTATTCATCTTCTCTCTTCTATCCACTGCCGCTGTCGTTTTCACCGTCGCCTCTCTCTATGCTGTTAAGCCTGTCTCGTTCTCTTCCACTCTTTCAGCGATACCCACCATTTTTCCTCGTCTATTCAGAACTTTCCTCTGGGTCTCCCTCCTGATGCTCCTTTACAACCTCACATTTGCCTTCTCCCTCGCCATCCTTCTTGTCTCCTACCCTTCACCGGACTCCCCCTTTTTTCTTGTCACCTTTTCACTTCTGGTTGCAGCATTCATCGCTGTCCATGTTTTTATCTCTGCTCTCTGGCACCTCGCCTCGGTTGTGTCCGTGCTCGAACCCCTCTGTGGCCTCGAAGCCATGCGTAAAGCACGCCAACTCCTTCGTGGACGGGCTCGCATCGCTGCTATACTCGTCACCGGCTATCTCTCAGCCTGCGGGCTTATCGGATGGGCTTTCCGTGCCCTCGTCGTCAAGGGCCCAACAGAGGAAGGCAGCTTCGGCCTTGGTGTTCCCAGTAAGATCGTTGTTGGTGGAGGCCTTGTTGCAGTTCTCGTCATCATTAATTTGGTGGGCCTTTTGGCTCAGAGTGTGTTCTACTACGTGTGCAAAAGCTACCACCATCAGATAATTGACAAGAGCGCACTCTATGATCATTTGGGAGGGTATCTTGGCGAGTACGTGCCGCTTAAGAGTTCGATTCAAATGGAAAACATCTGAAATGTAAGAGAGTTAATGAACTTTAGGAAGTGTGTTAATATCTTGGGTAATGATTATTGGTTGCATCTGTTGAATTTTTGTTCTTGATTTTAATTATTTGGATCTCCTGACTAAAATTGGTTGAACATGGTGAGCTGTGAATATTTAATTGGTTACTGGTGAACCATTCAGAGGCAAGCTAAATTGGCTTTTATTGATGGTTCAGCTTCCATTTTTATAGTTTTATCTGCATTTTGGTCTTTCTTAATTTCTACTAGATGTATTTGGAGGGAAATGATTGTCTTTGCCTTTAATGCTGTGAAATATCAGATCTTTACCCATTGTTGCCTGGGTTCAAGATAGGCTTGATATGCTTGATATTATTTTGATCTCTTGATATAGTTTGGTTCTCCCCAATCTCTATTTGAGGTCTATGTTAACTTTGATTTGAGTTTCTTTGAAACAAAAGATGATACGATCTTGATTAATTCTTAATTTTAAATGCAAATTCTTATCAAACATGCATTCTTAGTTTCATTTGTATAGATATCCATTTATGCAAATACAAAGATACATATGTACGAAAGAGTGAAATTTCCAATCTTTGGCTATTCTGACTTGGGTTCAAGATAGGCTCGAGGTAATTTGACTTGATCTCTTGTGATTGCATGGCTTGACCCAATTTTGACTTGAGTTAGGGTTGGCTCCCTTAACTTTTATTTTAGCTTGGTTGTGTAAAACTGATTTAATCTATTAATTTTCTATTTAAAAAAACATATTATTCAAACATGCATGCATACATTCATACATAGATTCTTATATACAAATACAAAGATGCATAATTTGTTTGTATGCACCTTCAAAGATTTATGCATATATATTTTTATCCTATCCCATGCTCAGTTCAATTTAAGTTTAAACAAAGTTAGAATCGGTACATTATTCATGTAATTGATTTCAATATTTGATCAAGTCAAGGGCTGATTTAATTTACTTATTGGTCTTCAAACTTTAAGCTACAATTTTAGCCTTAATTTATTATAAGATACATTGATTCTTGTGGGATTGGGTGTTAATTAAATTGATTCGAATCTTTCACTTATTTTTTAAATAATGTTTGGTACTTGATGGTGGAGAAGTACTATGGGAATGCTTTATGAAATAAAAAAAACATTGTTATAATCAATTTTGACAATTGATTTGGGTCATTCACCTGCCTCATCGAGATCACATATTCTTCGATCATCAACCAAACATCATAGATAGGGATTACTTTGACAACCTTGTACCTCAACTATTATAGCCCTAAACAACTTATACATTAGTCGCCATCTAAATCGTTGAGTCTTAACACTTGGCCATGCATGATGTCACCTTGTCTCCCTCGGGTATCATGGATGCACATGATCTTTGGTAATGGCTGGCCCCATTGTTGGATTTTTTGGGCTAAGTATAACTACCCAAAGGGAGGGTGAATTGGGTTCTAATTTACAAAAATTGAACTTGAAAAACTATTAATTTTTACATGAGTTTGAGATGTTTTAATTTTGCTAACAGAAAATAACTCACCTACACAAGCAGAAACATAAAACAAAAACCTAAAATAGAGTAAAAAGAACACACAGATTTGTAGTGGTTTGGGTTAATCACATACCCTACATCTACTCTTCGAAGGTTCACCACCTTCGGGATTTCACTTGTAAAGGACTTATCTCCTTTTCCATGTCAGAGCAGTCGGAAAAGGCCATACAATCATTCCTTTGATTGCAGAGTTGAAGTACTCTTCTTTTCAAATTTATTTCGTGGTTGAGTATATCCATGATCCCCCCTTCACAAACTTTGGTTGTGGATCAGCATAGCGTTCCCTCAAATTTTTGTTTAGGTAGAGCTTTCTCAATTCCTCCTTTGCAAATACCTTACCTGTTTGAGCTGCTAAAAGTTTTCTTGCAAATCTCGCAGAAAAATAAGAAAAGGCTGACATACGATCCTATTTATAGGTGAGATGAGGGGTTGGTTTATGACAAAAATGGGCGGCCTGATGTTCCCAGATGCGTGGCTATGATGTTTATGGGCTTGAGTTTGAAAGAGGATATAGTGTTCAATGCATTTTTGGATATGATGTAATCAACTTTTAAGTTGAAAATTAGAAATATAGGTGGATTGAGTTCAGACATATCTAAGATTTATCCTAGCAAATATTGGCCTGGGCAATACTCCATCTTCTCTCTATTTATAACCAAAATAAAACTATTTAAAAAACTCATAGTTATTCGTTGAGTGATCAATTCCATCATGGTCTCTACTCCTTTAAAGTGAAATTGGTAATTTAAGAAAGCTTGAGACACTTTGGTTCTGTAATGTTACCTTTAAGTATCTTAAGTCACAATGTGGGGATTCACATTTTGATTAAGGTAATATG
The DNA here is from genome assembly GCA_016760335.1 of Gastrodia elata. Classification (NCBI taxonomy): domain Eukaryota; kingdom Viridiplantae; phylum Streptophyta; class Magnoliopsida; order Asparagales; family Orchidaceae; genus Gastrodia; species Gastrodia elata. The sequence continues at coordinate 30,795,613 of CM028682.1, forward strand.
CATGTGTCCATGCTCACTACACCTAACTTAACAGACATGGTGGCAAAAAAGTCTTTAGAGCACAAAAAGGAAAATTTGTTAAGCACAATAATGTAGCTTGCTCACACACTAGTAAAAATAAAATGCCAATTAGCTCTCCATAAATTTCTTACATCTATCGGTTGAGGATGAGACCTTAGAATCTTTATTGAAAGGTATTCCCTTTGCCTTGTGCTTTTCTTCTCGAGCTGTCAATTTTGATAGCACAACTCTTAGGCAACAAGGAGCAGGTTGCAATCCATGTGGCCTTCTTAAATGAGCACATCCTGGAGCTTAATGAATTTGCTCTGGCTATAGCTGTTCATTTACTCGACAAATTGACAAGCTTTCATATTTTGAGATGATTCCCTTCTTAAGATCGAGGAATGCCACCTATAGCTGGGTGATCTTAGTGTATAGGTTCACTATATTTCTATCATGTGCTCAAGGGAGGTGGGTTACTTATCCAATCAAGTTTGGAGGTCTGCAACTGCATTGTCATTAACAATCATAGTAGGAGCGGGTTTAAGGATTTTTAATAAGGATCTTTTCTAAGCCATTATCTCCACCGCCTTATGATATTTGGCCTCAGCAACTTCGGTTAGCCCAGCCACTAGAGCCTCCAACAACTCAACGATGTCTTTTCATTTCTCTAGACCTTTGGAGAGGTTGCTGGCTGTCACGACTGCCTCGCCATTCAGCTTTTTAAGTTCAATGATCTGCATCTGGCATTGTGAACCACTCAGCTAATTCGTAGATATATTTGGTCCTATGTCCTATTCAAGGAGTCAGGGAATATAGTTTAATCATTATGCATAATTATATTTTGTTCACTTCCTGAATTTTTTAGAGGTTTAAGAATAAATATTTGAATGAATTTAAGAAAATTTCTAATTAGATCCAAGAAAATCTACATTATATTACTGATCCCAATGATGATTTCAAGATAGTTTGTTTGAAATTCATCGTGCCTTAATCATATTAATAATAATTTTTTGTTGTACTTAGAAAACTTGATTCATTGACAATTTTAGAAGTTCTTGTTTACAAGTCATTATGTTGAGGAATGTCTAGAATCACTTGGACTCCTTCTACGGTGAGGATTTAGTTGTTAAAAAGTGGGGATGAAATGGAAGAAAGCAAGTCAGCACAAGAACAAGTACAAAATGTAAAAAGAAGGACGATTTTCACTTAACTACTGAAATTTTAAAATATATGAAGAAAATGATAGTTTTCTCTATGGATAAATTCTTAGAGTTAAGAAACTGAAAATATCCAAGATCAATGAAAAGTGCAAGTCCTAAGCTATTTATTAAAGTTCTATAGGTGTTATGTGGTTTGCCATTAATTGCTTCTGCCAGCTATCTTGTGGTCGAGTAAAGTGGTTGGAATGTTTCGCACTTGTAAGAGTAAACATAACCAGGTGACTTTTTTTTTGTTTGCCTCTTTGAGTGCGCTAATGCTCGACAAATGGATGATGGAGTCAACAATCACTTTGTTAACTTGTGGGAGAAACATCTGAGTTATCTCTTTTGCTTAGGTGATTTAGATAAACTGGAGCTGAGGAATCTAAAATGTTGGCCTCTTGTTAATTGATTTATGGATGTTGGTCCTTCCTTGGTCCTTGTTGATGATCGTTTGCTTTAGGACAATTGCTCTACTTCTGCTCATCTAGACTTTATTATTCCTTGGATGGGTAAATGCTTTTTATAGATTGCTGCAAAAATAATTTTCCCACATGATTTGTTGCATTGCAAAGTTTGCTTTTGTGGATTGCAGCGCTAATGTTTGTTTTGTCGTTCCATTGTCGCTTGCAAAAACAGTGTTGCGTAATTCACTGTACCAAACTCTTTTTGAGTGTGCTTCTTATAAGAAAAGTTGGATTCTCAGTTGCAACACGATCATTAGTTGTCCTAGTTCTGTTTAGAAAATTTTTATGTTTTGTTGATTGTGGTGCGAACCCTATGCTTGCCTTGCAATCTCATATTTACTTGCTCGTTTCTTACCCCCTTTTGACTCACCTGATCAACAGGGTGTCCGTTGACTAGCCGTTAGAGTTATTTTTGGATCTATCCATTGTGCTATGAAGAATTGTTGCATAAGCCCCAGAAAGCTGTATTATTCCCAAGAGTAAATTTTTTCTTTTATCTTTTGTTACCTATTTCTTAACATTTTGACCTTCTACTCATGTGTCTCTTATTCTTGGAGACACTTTTATGGTGTTTTATAACTTGCTCGTGTTGTTTCTGGAAGGTCTTTCCAACAACAGGGGAAATTGTTACATTGCCATGTCATTGGTTTGCTCGAACCCAAAGAAAGTTCGGAGCTATCCTATTGATTAAAAATAATGAAGCTCAAGTACTTAATGCAACAATTTCATAGAGAAGCCACATTCTTCACCAAAATCTTCCTAATTTTGTGGCTACACTGCTGAACTCTACTGACAGTCTAGCCTCATTCTCTTTCTTTTCTTTTCTCAAGTGGTGAACTTAGACTTTGTCATCTTCTTGCATACAAAATATTTATTTCTGTGAAGACTTGCATACCACTTCTTACATACAAATCTTTTTTTCTGTGAAGACTAGCATATGGCCTTTTTCTATATATATACAATACCGAGTATGAGACTACTCCACATGAACTCGATTACTTCTTTGGCCTCACTGACAATGGTATCAATTTCTTACACATTACCAACTTCATAAAGGATTGGAGCAATGTAAATGTGGTAATAGCTAATAGTAACAACCTCTACCATTTCCTTGGATTATTAAATTAGGAATTGTATTTAATATTCAACTCGTTCTATGATACACTCTTTCCCAAAGCTGGGACAGTAGGAACATGCCATAGAAATCAAATTCTTGTTGCAATGTTCATTTGCTGGTATAACCATGAATAAATATGATATTTATATAGATACACTACCCTTTATTAATTCTTATATAGATTTACACCTAATAGTTTTGATTGAGTCAAGCAATAGTGATGAACTTACGCATGCTCATGATTGGTATTGTTGATCATGACAAAATATGCCAGTCTTTGATATTGTTGAATGTTTTGATAATTTAGTGATATTTGCTTATGTTTGGAAGTTGAGCTGGGAAGCTTTCATGGTGATTATACTTAACGTCAATAGATAGCCGATGTAGTACTGTAGAATCTCTTTTCAATACAACATTTCAACATTGCCAATCTGTAAACTCCCTATCCAAGCGATTTACAAACTTTAGTTATCTTTTATCCACCCTACCAAGGTTTTTTTCTATCGCTTCTGCTGTCGTTAGGGTGTTAGTGACCTTTTTGTTGTTGACAATGGGGGAGATATTTGGCAGAGGATTATTTTGTTTTTTTGCATGCAGTAATTTTTGTTAATTTAGGGAATTTTGAATGACTGGGGAGTTTAAATATTCTATATGAATTTCAAGAACCCATTATTACTTTTTATTATTTTTCAGTAAAGTTAAAATTAAATGCTGTCATCATCAAAAATGGAGATTGGTGGTCAAATAATTAATTTTATTAAGCCTTTTTCTTTAGATTATGGAATAAAGTTTATATGCTTGAATAAGAATTTTCTCTAGCAGCGTGAATATCATTTTAGTCATAAATTTTAAGGAAATATGCATACAATATGAACACCCTTTCCAAGAACACTAACCAATGGCTGAGTTCATCTGTGTGCTATGTTTGAACTGTTGTGTTTCTTACAAAAGAGAAACATATAGGTTGAGGTTTTTTGTGCTCTTTGAAATGATGCTTTTGTTTAAATCAATGGTGATAGGATGATAATTCTATAAATATGCAAGTTTTGAGTGCTATAAATGTAAATATTCCAAAATTTTATTGCATTAAAAATTAAAAATTGTGTAATGATGTAATTACGTTTATAAAGGGAAAATGATTAGTTATGCTTTGAATTTTTGTATATTGCCCCATGATATTTTGGATTGCATTGTAATTGTCTCTTTTTAAATTAGCTTAGAAATTCAGAACATAGTCACTAGATCTTCTCTTTGCAATTAGGCAGTTCCCAAAATTAGCTGTTGGGTTAAGACAACGATATTTTGCCCTGCGATTGACATAAAGTCTTAATGGATAATTCTTTGGTACTAGGAGTTGGGCCAATGTTGTGGCTATGCACTCCAAAATATAATAAATATTCTATTAAAGAATTTTGGGAAAAGATTTGTATACTCGAACTCTTTTTGTACAACCACAATAGCAACACCAAATCTTTGTCCTATTAGGTGTGGGTGGCTTTATAAATCCTTTTTTTTACTGTGCATAATCAAATAGAACCACCTTAAATTCTAAATAGAAAAGATACTTTCTAATGATTTTTATTATTGTCTTTTTTTGTCTTCCTCATTCTCTTCCTTTTTTAACATTGCAAAATTCATACTTAACATTGTGCCCGGGCATTCTGTGATTACATGCAGTCATCTAGGGTTGGTGCGATGCCTAAACATCTTGTCTAGTTCTGCCTAGATGGGCCTTTGACCCATGCTCGACAATCTTGGTTTGGAAACATTTTGGCCACGAATCACTATTGTATGCCCAGACATTGTTGGACTCGCACCCTAAGTGGCCTTTTATGGCTAGACCGGTGCCATGGATCGCAACCCGCACCCAACATCGCATCAACCTGCACCTAGGTGGTTCTAATTTAGGAATTTGGAGACCATAGATCAAGAGCATGCGCCAAGACGCGTCTCAAGTATAAAAAGTTTTGCCATTATCTAAACTGAACCCTCACCTCTACAAAAGTGGCTGGTTTTCATGTCCTAATATACCTCTCGAGTTTTGAAATCTTCTTAATTTCCTAAGGAGGCTCTTAAGTGTTGAGGTGTGGCAATTCAAAAAGAAAAACACTAACATATCTCTACGCCCTCAAACATCTCAAAATCTAGCTCTTTCTGGAATCACTTTCCAGAATCTTTACAAGTAAATTGTTTATAGCATTTCAAATTTTCTTTCTTATCCTACTCTTGTGAGGTTGTGTAAGAGGGATTAGTTGATGCGATGACACAATCATAAGCTTTGATAGGATGTACTTTAACTAGGGAAGAAATGTATATTGAAATATCAAAATATTACAATTCCTTAGTTATTGATTATTAGGTTTAGAAGAAATTGTCATTTTTTCCAAAAAACAATAAATATACTTCATTTTAAAAGATGATTTATTTGTCATCTAAAATTTGAAATTTTTTTAGAAGACTAGCCAATTAAAATTTTATGCAATTATTAAATTGGCAGTTCAAATGAAAATTTGGTATGTATCGTAGGTCCTACCACATTAAAACTCGACACTAGCAGTTATAAATAAAAACAAGGCTTATCGTAACTAAAGGCTTTCTCCCTAAAAAGTTAATACACATGAGAAGCACTTGAAGAGTAGGCATCCAACAAGCACACGCAAGGATCGAGAATAATTGTAATTCTATTTAAACTCTTATGCTCACACTGACTTTACGTGGCCATTTTCCTGTGGCCAAATTTATAGCCTACCAAAGACCTGAAATAAGTAATTTCACACAATCTGTCAAGATTCACTCAGAAACAATAGGTTCAATCATTCCCTTAATTAATCATGTAGTAGGATTTATTCCATAGTCGATCGCTGAAGTGCTCAAGGACCTAAAAGAAGGGAAAGAATACAAAAACATTAAAGGCGCAATAGATGCAGTGCATAACTATACTGTTGGAAATGTGCTAAACATGGATTGAACTTTGGCGTCCATTTGCAGGAATGCAGGTTGACAACAGCAAGATAGCAGGATAGCAAAGGAACAGCATTGGCTTTCACCCTCAAAAATAGCAACAATGTAAAGCAGAAACAGCAGCAGCAACCCAGTGAAACGGCACCAGTATTAGTGGTAATAGGAATGGCCGTGGTATGTGTTAGAAATTGAAGTTGTACTAAATTCTGAGCTCCATAAGAGTTGATTGTTACTTAATGGGCTGAGTTGAAGCCATGCATTAATGAGCATGATCTAATTGGCAATTTGGAAATAAGGGAACACATTCACTTCGTTTATAACTTTCTGCAGCGGGCATGCTTTTACACTTAATTTGAATAAGAAAATAGATAACTTAACTTTACATGCGAATTATGTTCCCCTTGTTTGCTTCGTTGTGTTTTGGCATGCTATTTGATTATTTGTTTTGTTGCACTTTGTAAGTGAATCTGTTGTCTTTATGGTCTGGTTTTTAGAAGTTTATGCTGGCATTTTATTGGTTTTTCTACGTTCTAGTTTTTGATAGAAAATAAGATTTTTTATTCGTCTTTTTAATTAATTCATATTAAAGATCTTAAAGTTACACAAAATTGATCAATTGGTTTTTGAATAAAATATTAGTTGGAAGCTATTTAAAATTTCAAACGAGCGTTTGAAAATTTTCAAAAGAGGCTTTTCAATGCACAACCCTGAGGCTTTTGTTGAATCCTTTGCAGTTTTTTACTTGTTATATTGTTTTGAGAGTGAAAATTTTTAGATAATTTGATGCAATTGTCTTCAATAATTTAGTGGATTCATAGAATACTGGTTTACTTTCTATAAAAACTAGACCAAGTCTCGACATTACTGTAGCTGCGGAGATTTGTTTCTGTAAACTTCATCCCGAACTTACATAAACTTTCTCAACTTTTCTTCAAACCAGTGTATGGGTTCTTCTTGTTGACTATAAACTCGAATTGAAGAGACATTAGTACTGCTTACTCAATGGAAAGAGATGCGGCCATTTCTGAATAGATTATGAGCATTTGGTGAGAAACATACAATTATTAAGAGAGTTATATCTAATTTAGAAAGTGAAGACAATTTAAAGAGATGCATTTAGAATGGCTGCATTTCTTTAAAATAGGTGTAGCTGTTTATAGAAATGTAATGAAGAGCTTGTTCACCTAAAGGAGAGTGTATGCTGTTCTATGAAAATGCAGAAGCTGTTCAAATTAAAGGGAACAGCTTAGAGGCTTAAAAAAAGAGGAATAGAGACTGCTGTTTAAGCTAAAGAGTTTCTGTTTGATTCAAGCGAAAGCTGTAAAGCTTCTGCTCGAATAGTAATCTCGGTTCTCAGCAAAAGAAGCTACTGTTTGTATGTAAGTGTTACTTTTTGTTCTAACATGGAAAAGAAGGGCAGCTAGTTTATCAAGAAAGAGGAGTTACTGGGGTTGCTGCTGTTTAGATCTCTTTTAACAAAGTGATAAAGTATTTTTTTTTAAATGTTCAGAAGAATAAAAGGTTGTGTTTATTATACTGATTTGAGGGAAATGCTGTTTGTATTTTATATCAGTGTTTGTACGATTTGCTTTCAAAACTATTTGTTGTACGAATTTATTATGGTCGTATTTTTGTTCCATCTTTTTGGGTGTACTTTGCATAGTGTATACAACTAAAGTAGTACGAGTTGTTAGCAATAAACCTTTATAAGAATATTTGCTTAGCCAATTTTTTATGGTTGCAGTTTTGTTCCATCTTCATAGGTGTACTTTGCATAGTGCATACAATGAAAGCAGTACGAATAGTTAGCAATATGCCATTTATAATAATGAGCCTACAAATTTCTTGTCTCACTTAGGAATTTGTTTTGAAAGATGAGTGCAAATGGGAGCTTTATTGAGATTCAAGATTGTAAGGGTAATGCTGATGGTCTTGTTAGGATATAAGAAAAAGTAGTATTAGTTAACAAAAAATGCACAGAGTAGAGGATAATGGGAAAGTTCCTTTCTTCACCTTTAAAGCAATAAACGAAAATACTTCCAAAAAAGAGCAAAGGTCACCAAGGAAGCATGAGATGGTGTCTGCATCTTTTGAAGGGGTTCTTAAAGTCAAGAAGGCAAGCTATATGTTTTGCAAGTAGAATCAAAAGCACTCTTAATCAAAATGTGAGACACTTGAAACTACTTTTAGAGTATTGAAATTAGTGAACTGGATGATGCAAAATAGAGAGATGGTTGATGATGCCAAAGTGCTTGAAAAGATCTATAGGCCTTTTGACCTTAAATATCATCATATATAATTGTTGTAACTTTGAAAACAAAAATTTTTGAGGACATGCCAAATGAAGTGTTGTTTAGTTTTTAATTAGTTGATGGCCTAATGATGTTAAGAAGAAAGCACAATATTGTCAATGAAGCGATTGATGCTAAACATAGATATGATAGTGAGATTGAAGTATCCATAATATGGTAGAGACAAGTTTGAAGTACATGAAAAGGAGGGAGAGGTAGATAATTTGTTGATTAAGCACCAAAAGAGTTTATTTTAAGAGGTTGTGGATTTGGCATAAATTTTAGAGATTTCCAACTAAGTAAGAGAGTTGATTGTTACAATTTTTATAATATACTTATGCTTCAATTAAATTTTCACAAAATCTTCATGTTATAGAGTGTGCCAAAATTATAAAGGGGTTGAATTAGGCTTTGAATGGATGATTATTTTATTTGTTGTAATTTTTGAATTTAGGAGTTGAAAGAGAATTTTGACCAAGTTTAAAAGATCTCAAGAAAAAGATGGGATAAAATGAAAAGTAAAATGATCAAAGATAAATTGATGTATAATGGCTTGAATTTTTTAGGTCTTATATATACTCTTTGATTTTTAATTCTTTGAGTAAAAATAACTCCTTCATGATCAGCAAGTGGACAAGCCATCTAAAATCCCTCATAAAAATACTCTCCTTTTCAAACTTTTGATTTGCATAGTAGCTATAAATACTTATGTACGACATCAAAGATTAAGAGATTTGAAATTGAATGCAAAAATTTGAGCACACAACTGTTGAGGTAACCAAGATCAATTATTAAATCTGATGTTATATTAAGTGAGCATTTGGAATTTCTTAAAAAAATGAGAATTTGATGTAGTAACTATATGGTAGTTTTAGAGTGGGAAGAATTACAAATTAGGAGTATATATAAAAGTGTTTGTTTTAAATTTTTTGGTTGATTGTATATAAGAAATTCTAGAATTTTTGTACTCATATATATTGTAGCTGAGGATAAAATGGCAAGTACCAATATTTTAACACTTGGCATATATATTTTTGATCATATGCACATACATTTTAGATTTGCATATATGAACAATACAAGCTTTAATGGATATAATTTCAAAATCGTACTATTGTTATAAAATTCAGATTTTATTTGTGTATACGATCATATAGTGATTATGTTTATGATTTTGTTAATGTGAGACCACACTTACAATTGCATATTATTCATTAATAAAAAGTTCTCATAAATACAAATCTTTTAGGTCATTATGATTTCTATAGTATTTTCATAAATATGTTCCAATTTTTATGAGTTATCAATAACTTGATATATGAACTTTATAATATATCTAAATTCAATTTAAAATATCAAGCATAAATAAAGAATAGACTAAAAGCATATAAGAATCTTTAAGTTTTAAAGGTCTTAAAATCTTGGAAGCTCTTCAAAGCCATTTGCTGAGTAACTTGGTAGACATGAAGTTAAATTTCTTAGAACAAATTGTAAAAGTATCTCATTAAAATAGATAGTATTACTTGCAATAAGGACATTATAAATTTATAATCCTCAAAGTTTAATGTGAACATTATACTTGGATTAGTACAAAGACTGTAATGAATTCTCAAGGGATTTTTAGTGATCCTTTTTTGATAATTATTTAATATTCAATTTCTATAATAGAAAGAGAAATATAAATTTACTTTTCTATTCTAACATAAGATTAATGAACTATTAAAAAATTAGGAAATGCTAAATATGCTCTTTCTATCGATTTGTAATCCTATTAAATCTAAATTAAAAAGTTTATCAGCTCAAAGGCTAAACCATTGTGGTGGTACTATAAACTAAGATAATTAGTAACTATGGCATCGAAATATTTTCTTAATTGCAATTATGTGAGATTCTCTTAAGTTGGATTGAAATTTTGCCCATAAATAGACATTGAATATGATTTTAGGTTTACATATTATCTAATAGAGCATGAATCCTATTATGCTATGTTATAGCTTCTTTTCTGTTGGCTTGCTAGAGAGGTCCCAATCAAAGATGGTGTTAGAGTTTGTATGAATGAGTTTACTATAATTAAATTTAAATATTAATAGTTCTTATATTTTTTATTTATAAATGAAATGTCTTATGCATATTCTTTTGTTTATAATTCTACGAAGATATTTAAATCACCTTATACATAGCTATTTTTTTACTTCGAGTGAAATGCATTATTTAAATAGTGTGGTATTTGGTGATCCAAATAAGATATCAATATATATTTTTGAGCAAGAAAAAAATTCAAATGGGTTTTTAGGAAGAGGGTTGTTTCTACAATTTATCTAATTTGTATGTTTTGTGTAAGAACTGATCGAAGATGTTCACATTATGCATGTAATAATTTATTCAAGCCATAAAATTTTTTTTTTTTTAAATTTTTATGCAAAGTTTGGATAATTCATGTTTTCAGAACCTTAGTAGTTGCTGAATGTTGACTTCATCCTCAATGTATCCATTAATGAAAGCACTTTTAACATACTTTTGGAAATGCTTAAAATTGTAATGCAATGTAAATGCAATAACCTAATTTCTACTAAAAGTTTGGTGATAAATAATTATTTTATAATAGATAATCTTATTTTAACGTAATAGCAAAAAAAAAGTTGCCATATTTTGGTTTCATGAGACATAAATTTTCATTATGATTATCTCATTTATTCATCAAACGTTGATCTTAAGGAGTCAAGCTCTCCCCATTAAGATTTGAGTATAATACATTAGTTTTCTTGATTACTTTCTTAAGATTTTTAAGCTCATACTTCAAGTAAGCATAACTCTTGTAACCTATCTAAATATAAATCATGTTCTTTGTAAGTAAACTCATCACATACCCCATCTTTGTGGAAATTAATTTTTCACATTCTTTTTCCGCTATCAAGCAAGATTAATCTATTCACCTCTCTTTAAGATGGCTATTATATATCAGTATTGATCATAAAAGCCTTCGTTTTTGAGTATTTCTTTTACAATCTAATATCTCTTGCTTTCCTTTGGTCTTCTCCTTCTCATACTTAGGACATTCCAAATATTTGTGCCTTCTCATATTACATTCAAAATTTTTAAGGGCATTCAATTTTGATTTAAAATTTTGGTTAGAAGTCTTACCTCAATTTATGGTACTTGAACCTTTGTTGGATTGCTGCTTCTACAACAATCTCTTCCATTCCTTCCAAAATCTGTAAATATTGTAAGATTTTTTCACTAGTTATTTGCTCTTCAGCATCATGTCTCAAGTGCTATTGTTTTTCTCTTTTGAGGTTATTTTCTCCATTTGGCTAGAAATAATTCTCTCATGTTGAAAAATTTATCAATTGATTAAGTGATAACTGTTTGACAACCTTTTCCTTGACTATAACTTGGACATTGGTGTCGAAGCTAAATGATAAACTCCACAAAGAAGTATTCATTTTCTCCTCATTCTCGATTATCTTACCAAGGGTTTGAACTACAATTAGGACTTTGGTTGATCTCATATGTATGCATGATGTTGTCTCTTCAGACTTAAACAAAAATGCTCATATTTACACATGCAAATGCTTACATGTAATTGAAAAACCATTTGTGTTCCTTTATAAGCCACACTAAACATGCCCTATGTTTGTTTTCTAATTGTACAAAGATAAGCTAGCATGTAGTTCTATTTCTTAAGAATGCAAGAAAATAAATTTAGTGCCGTCATGTTCAATTATGATTTCTTATGTTGCTTACCAAATCAAAATTATAAGATGTGCATAATTTATTATTGTAGCCTTTTTTGATTTATATAAACATCTTAATGTCTCTGATTAAAAATAAAGTATAATCATATCATCTTAAAGTAAAAAAAATTCCTTAAAAATGATAGTTGGGTGAAAGATGCACTCTTTAATGTGTTCATATTATCACCAATGAATTGTGTTATCAAGATTCTTACAAAATTATTTATCTACACTCTAATATTGCTATTTGTCTATTAAGAGTGTTTATCACAGCCTTAGAAGGGTTGAATTAGGTTTCAAAATTTTGTTAGAAATTATTAATTTGGAAACTTAATATAACTACTAAGAAAAGATCAGCTAAGCATTAAAGAACATAAACAGATAGAGGAAATAATTAGTTCAGGAGGTTGCTCCTATGCTGATGTAATATTCTCGGGGTAAGCAAACCCTATTGCTTGGGTGCTTGGCACACCCAAGTGGAGAGGCATTATATAGATACATTAGGCTGAACCTTAGGCACTTAAGTGCACGTAGACGTCAGCAAGCTAATTCACCTGAATGCCATGACAGTATCTTGGGCACTTTGGCGCTCACTGGCTTCCTATGCATCTTCAGTCAATTGAAGGAACCATAAAGCCCAACACATGCTAGAAGATGCATGCAAATTTTTATGGTGAAATTGAAATGTTGAGATCAATTGATTGGACATGTAGGGAAGCATGAAAAGACTTGGCCAGTATACTTGGGTTTTGGGATCCAATTGGGGAATGTCTTTTATCTTATTCTTGTGGAATACTAAAGGCATATTTGTTGTTGATTATAAGATAAAGGATAAGCTGTGGAGGCACGAGCAAGTGTGATGTAAGCTATGCTATGAGCACTCTGGCTATGTGGTGGCTACGTGATGTGAAGAAAAGGAGAAGTTGTAAGAAGATCGAGAAAAATCTTGAGTACTCATGAAGAGAGTGAAGTCTCTATTGTATATTCTTCATGTTATCATAATAAAATATTTGTGGTGTGTCTTCATAGTTTTCTCCCTATTCTTGGGGTTTTTCACATAATAATCTATGCTTTCTTATGGATGATTGCATTTTTCTTCATGTTTGTTGTGTGTTTTTTTTTGTGCTCTCAAAGGTAATGAAGCCATGAAACCCCTCAAAGCTTCTGCAACATCCTCTTATGTGCTTGACGAGGTGAACTGCAGTGTGGTTTGATGCTCAAATCACAACAATTTGTTTCAGAGCAGATCATGCCTTAATTGAGTGGGAGCAAAGGCGATGGAAACAAAGTATATTTCCATGAAGGAATTTAACATAATAACATTGAATTTTGGAACATGCATATGAAGGATATGCTATATTAAAAAAACAGTTCTACCTTTCCTTTAGAGGCATCACAAAGAAGCTTCAAGAGATGAGTGATAAATATTAGTGAATCCTAGACAAGATAACTTGGGCCTCATCCAATTATTCCTGACTTCATCTGTAGTGTTAAACATTGTGAACATAGAAAACAGCTGCGGATCTAATTGCTTTCTTGATAAGGATGTTTAAAATGTTCTTGCGTAAAACAAATGTGCTCTTAATGAAGAGGCCCTTTAATATAAAGATGGCAAACTATGAATCAGTGAAAGAGCATGCAAACTATTTGAAGAGCATCACAAGCTAGCTGAGCTCTGTGAACATACAGTTAGATGACAAGTTTTAGGCATTTTTGCTTCTATTTTTATTGCATAAATATTAGAATACTTTTGTAACGATGATGAGAAACTCAATAGGAACAGAGACTTTGAATTTGAAGTCATGATAAGGCTTTTATCCTGAATGAAGAGGCAAGGAGAAGATCATGTGCAAGGTTCCAACATTCAAACCATTGAATGTTAAAAATCAAATGATGGAGTTTGAAGCTAGACTCATAGTTGGGTAGAGCAAATTGAGGAAAGGCGTAATAACTCTAAGTTGTTACCCATGCTAAGTAGGCTTATTTAGAGCTTAAATTTGTCAAGACTAGGTTCTAAACATTATTAGGATCAAACCTTAAAAATTTGGAGGTAAAATAATTAAAATACTTGTCCAAAACAACCTTCTTACTTAACAAATTTGGAGTTATTTTTATTTAATTAAAATACTTAGAAAATTAAGTAAAATATTTTGGCCTTAAATCCAAAATTTATGGGCATATTCGAATTCCTCATAGCAAACTATGCTTGGGGTGCAAGTTTCATAAAGTTTGGTCTTATATCGGTTGAAATATTTATAAAATACACTTTGTATTTCTATTTAAATCAAAACTACATGTATTTTAATTAAATTTTTATTAAAATCAAAATTTAAAATTATTAGAAAGTTAATATTTATAATCAAGGAAATCCCATGCAATGAGGTAGAGCATGGAGTATGGGATTTAGACGATCACAGCTGTTTTGATTTTCTGTGATATGATAAGACGGTTCTGATTGCATCGCACCACTGTAATTTGTTAGGTTTAAAATTGGGCCGTAGATCACGTCATTGATCCAATGGCAAAGGTTGAATCCATAGCATAAAATGGATTCGTTCGATTCAAGATGTAGCACCTTTCGAATGGCAGATCAGACGGATGCGGAGGCGCCCGTCCTTGTTCATTTTTGTTCCGAAGGAGATCGCCCCAATAGGCAGGATCCCTCTTACAAACTGCCTGTTAGGCTATCCCCCATGCTTGTTTGAGGTCCCTAATGGTTTCCCAATTTGGGAAGGATTTTTCTTTGGGCCACATTGTCCCGATTTCGACCCATAATGGGCATTGGAGGCCGACTCAGGTTCAACTTGAGGACCCCTTCAATGGGTTTAATGGAACCTCTCTGCCTATTTAAACCACCTAAATCCCCTTGGGAGCATCTTTACGCCAATTGCAAGCTTCCAATACTTTCAATTCACCCTAAATCCCTCCCTCTTCATTGCGATTCCCATCTCGATCCCGACGGACCCTCGTGAGCTCAAACACATCTCACAGAAGTTCCAGTGGATGCAACACATTGTGTTTGTGCTTGGAAGCTTTGCATGATCCTAATGAAGTGAATTAAGTGGAACTTGAACCTCTGCAGCTACCAGCGGACCCTACTTTTTGTTCAACCATTAGTGCAAGGTACTCCTCTATATGAACCCCTTATTCAACTCCTAATAGTTTTGTTGGCTCTTGGTTTCCTCTGCAATAATTGCTAAACCAAACTAGAAAGTGATAGGAATATTATTCAAATTAACTAGAGTTAGAGTAACTAACTCTAGAGTCGGTGAATTGCTAGAATTGCAGAAGACTATTAGAGCATCCTTCTTGCAAATTCCCATTGCTTAAGAGATTGCAAATGGATCGGGTTAGGAGATGATTGTTAAGCTCATCTGGCGTGAGCTAGCCCAGATGAGCTATGCTACTCTCTGGTTCTACAGTACTCCACAATGGAGTGAGCCCGAGTATGTTCCTGGTGCTATGGGTGGGCTCAAACATCATGGATAGGCTCCTTCAAATCGCCATGGGACAGTGAAGGTATAGGCATGAACACCCAGTGTCCCTCTAACATGGCCTGTGTTGACCTAATTTGACTCGCACAGTAAACCCTAGTGTCCCTCTTACTACTGAGTAAAGTCCCGACAATCAGAGCTACCATTAAGGGGCTTTTGGGGCCAATCGATGAGCCTAGCCTTGTTGAGCATTTTGGCATGTGGCTTGACCTCAAAAATGGCCAAAATTGATGGAATTTTGCAACGAAAGTTTGCCAAAATTAGGTGGATCCGTAGAATGATACACAGTGATGGGTCAGCCTGACCTGTGACCTACGCCGTCCGATGAAAGGAATATTCTCCTGAATATCCCAGAACCCGTCAGGTTTCTGACAACCCACGCGCTGACCCGCAATGGAAATAAAATATTCTGAGAATATTCTATTTTAAAATGGTGCAATTAATTAAATTAAATCAGAACTTTAGGGAATTAATATAAAATATATTAATGAAATAATTCAATAAATATAAATTCAAAATATATGAGATTTTATATTATTTTGATCAAAAATATATGAGGAATATTAATATGAAATAAAAATGAGAATAAAATGATCATTTTCACTAATTGCCATTTAATTATAAATAACCTTGATTAGGGCATATCAGGATCAATAGTGACTCAAAATTGGTGTTTAAGGTGTCATTAGACTCCTTAGACAACAATGATGACACTTAATTAAAAATTTAGAGAATTTGGTGCCCAAATTACAAAGTCACATTTTCGCTCCTTAATAATGATACTTAATTCCAAGTTAGGAAAAATTGTCAAATCATAAGATTAGACCCCCACTCATCCTTAGAATCATCTAGATCAATATCTTCTTTAATTTAAAGCATAAGACTACCTATTCCAAGTTTTAGTAAACTTGATGAGTTTTGGTTGAGTTTAGGATCTAAGCTCGAGTAGTCTTAAGGCTATGTATCAAAATAGATAATTAAATTATTAGTTACCTTCTTAGTTAGAATTTAGGATATAATTTTAGCATTTGGAGTAAATAATCCTTAAGAAAATAGTTAACCTAGCTTTAGTAAGTGCACTTAATTAGTTATAATAACAAGATTATTAGAGTATCTAATTTGATTAACTTAGTAGGATAAGCTTGTTGATTTCTCAAACTTTTAGGTTAAGACTATTTTGAGCATTTAGATCAATTTTAGATTAGTCAATCTATAAATATAAAAGATAGTAGGATGATGGATGATCCAAAGTTGTACATTTTTGTAGTAGTTACATCAGGATAACTATATAATAATGGATATCACAACTATAGTTAATTGTTTTCAAACAACCTTCTTACTACTGCATCTCTTTGGGCCAAAAAGAATCCTTGTTGTATAACATATAAGATTTGTACTTGAAATGACAAATTGGTAAATAGGAAAACATTCAGCAGATGAGTTCATCAGGACAGATTGATTGTGCATGCACATTACGACCAACAGGCATGTTATAAGGAGAAATAAGGATATTTACATGAATTCATTGGGGAGAGTTATGTAAATTCGGGAAATAATACTTTTAGTCTTGCATATGTGATTGTCTCCTCAACCTCTTCTGTACGTGTCCGCAATGTGAAGTAAAATAAGATAAAAATAATTATTTCATATATATGTATATATATATATATATATATATATATATATATTTCTACTTATTTCAATTCAATTATAGCTATTAGTAGCTAGTCAAATATATCAAATCAGTTTTACCTTTCAGTAGCTAGTTAGATAGTACATATTTACTTTCAATATTTATAGTTATTTGTTCAGCTTTTCATTCTTTTATTTCAACATCATTATTTGTAGTTATATCAATTATCATTGCCTGCTAGCATGTTTGTATCGGCACTTACTTACACCTCATTCAGTTCAGCATATGTCATTTGGTCAAAAATTCAGTCTATTATGTGATATGCCTAACTTTTTGTAGCTTGTTATTTGTGAGATACATATTTTTTTAACCTCAGCTTTGTTCAGTTACAGTTTTGCTTAGTTATAACTCTACTTCTTAACTGTATAACATTGTTGCACCCATTTATTAATTGTGTAAACATGATATCCTTAAACTTAAGAATTATGTTAGATAACCTAAAATATACTTATTATCTAACATAAGATTTTTATTTTTTGGCTTTAATCCTGGCATATGAAACTGATATGTCAGATCAAGAGTAGCTGGTGGAGCCATTTTTCGAGGAGGAGCAAGTGCACGAGGAGGAGCCCGTCGCCTAGTTTTTGTGTCCAGAAGATTATTAACCTTTATTTTTCTATGGATGAGAGCTTTATTTTCTTGCATTTTTTATTAGTTTGTATAATTATAATCATTCTAGATGTATGTTCTATTTCTTATTTTTTTTCTGAGAGGTATATTTTTTTTTATCAAGAAGTGTGGACATGGATGGATATATCTTCTTGCTTCAACACTCATATCTTGTATTTATATGTATTACACTTAGTTCTTATAAATAAATTAAGATCAAGTGACTAACCACTTATTTATTATTGAATTAGTATGAGTACTAACCCAACAGTGAATAGGGGGGCCTTCATAGTTGGTATCAGAGAACGTCATAAGGTATCAGATAGTGATTGTATTCATTTCTACCTGATGGTTCATTCTTTTATGAAGTATGATTAAAACCTCTAAGTATAATACAATGCACAATCCATAATGCACAACATCCAACATTCTCAAAAAATAAATAAAAGAAGCATCTAGATACCCTAGGATTAGTAACAAACAAAATAAGTCAAAATGATAAGATTTTAGGTAAAATTCAAAACTTTTATTATAATAATAGCCCAAGTAAATAGTAAATGAAAATTAACATTTAAAACTTATTCAATCAGATGGAAAGCTATATTTCTGATATTGCCTACTACACCAGTATGTTCGACCTCTATTGGGAGGATGACTATTAGGCCAGAGTAGTGTATGGAATAACCTGTTGCGGAATATCCTTAATAAGAATAGAGGTACTTTGTAAAATTCTGAGGTACCTTGTCTTCAGAAGACTTCGCTTACTTGCTTTGGCCAAGGAATATCTAGACCAAGCAACTATTGCCTTTAGGGAGACAAAATGTTCGTATAATCTTTGCCTGCCGATTTAGGTACGCATTTGCAGGAAGGAGCCGAGAGATGGTGGAGATTTTCATACAAGAGACTCGCATAATAATGAAATAGGAAACATCATTCCGTTACTTATGATAACTTATGTGCAGCTTTTATAGCTGAATACTGCGAATGATTGTACTTTTCCTTTTGGTTTATCTTCATTAGTATTAGTACTCTTACTATTGGTCATTGATCTTTTCATCTATATATCACGATCCTTCATCTCTATGATTGTACTCAATCCAAGAATTAGTGAAACCTTGTCTTTTGTCTACTTCTGAAATTTTGTATACTATGAATTAACATGATGAATCATAGATCTCCCTACATGACTACACTAATTAAGACAACCATATCTTGAAGAAGAACTTCTAAGTAGTTTACGGATAGGCTTGGTCAAAACTTTAGTTAAATTCATACTCAACAAAAACAAATGATTCAGAAAGAAATCATTTCTCAATCATCCCCAGTCACAAATGTAATGGCACCAATCGCATCATACCATTCTGCAGATGGAATCTTGCATAGCTTTCTTAGACTGTGTACTCCGACCTTTTATGGATCTTTGTCACTGATGGATACGATAAACTAGCTTAAACTAGCTTAAATTAGTGATGGATATGACAAACTAGCTCATCCCTCCATCTGCTAAGAATATTCTGGAAGACACTTTGTTGTAGCTAAAGCAAGGTGGAAGATCTATGCCCAAGTTGACTCGACTTTCCTTAGATCTAATTAAAATGGAAGCCGTCTACTGCCACCATTTTCAGAATGGATTAAGGTACTCCATCAAGGATCACATAGTGTCTCATGAACATACTAGCTTTCAAAACTTGTGGATTCAACAAGGGTATTTGAACAAAATCAATTCCAGAAGTAACAAAAGAAGAAGTTCCAATCTGCTTCTATCCAGCAAGATGCTTTTAAACGTCTTAGACTGCTAGTAAATAAAGCCTACCAACTAGAAAAAGTGCAATTTTTAGAACCAGGTAAGGGGGTGTAATAGCCCCATTCATAAGGTAAATTCTATCACTCTGAAAATCACTATTATGCATGTGGAAGGCCAGTACACATGTTCTCTCACTGCAAACATTTGGAGACAGTGGATGGAGTTTGTATCGACCACACTCACTGAGATTAAGTGTTTAATTGATCCCCAAAAAAAGCAAGCACCAGACTTAGCTATTGTAACACTACTTCAAGCTGAATCTCCTGCTCCAAAAAGAGATCAACTAGTAATACCTTGAGTAAAAATTCTAGACCTGCAAAAAATATAAAATAATAATAATTGATAAGCTGCCTAGGCACGAGTATACACCTTAACTCCTATTGCATCTTTGGAAGACAATGAAATAGTTTCAGGTACACCCCTTATTTCTCTCTTAATTTTGTAAATTATTTATAATTATTATTCTTATTGCAATTAGCTAAAACTCAACAAAATCTCTAACTTAGGAACATTATACTTCGACATTAAACCTTGCAGCACACTCTTTGACACTAGAGCAAGTCATTCTCTTATTTCTAAATGATTTGCTAAATTATTGAATTTATCTATCTATAAGTTAGCATACATGCTAAATGTTGGGTTACCATCTAGAGCTTAGACACATGCTCACAAATTCTATGATGTGGGTATTCCCATGAATGACCACATACATGAAGC
Source organism: Gastrodia elata (assembly GCA_016760335.1). Classification (NCBI taxonomy): domain Eukaryota; kingdom Viridiplantae; phylum Streptophyta; class Magnoliopsida; order Asparagales; family Orchidaceae; genus Gastrodia; species Gastrodia elata. Next base: position 30,815,702 of record CM028682.1, read on the forward strand.
CAAATTAGTCATATTACTAATAAAAAACTTTAACATTATTCTAGGCATGAACTATATTAGCAAACATAACACTATCATTAATTGCTAAAAGAAGAAGGTTGCCCTTCATAGCAGTAGGACACTAGAGACTTTATAATAAGATTTAGCACAAAAGCATCCTTAATTATTGCAATAAAAGTTGAGAAGTTAATTAAGAAAGGATGTAACACATACCTTATCACTATGATGGGTGATAAGAAGGAGAATGTGCCAATCTTTGAGAACTAGATATTTAAGAAATATGCGGACATTTTTCCTGAAGATCTGCCTAGATTATCACCCATTAGAGAAGTTGAATTTTCAATTGAGTTGATCCATATAACTGAACCTATCTCCAAAAATTTATACAGGATGGCACCCAAGGAAGTGTAGGTATTGAATGAGCAACTTTAAGAACTTCTGAATAAGGGTTCTTCTTGGGAAGCTCTATTGTTGTTCATCAAAAAAAAGATGGGATCTATGAGAATCTGCATAGATTACCGTGAGCTAAATAAAGTCACCTTGAGAATTAATATCCACTCTCAAGGATTGATGACCTATTCGACCAATTATTTGGAGCAATAATAATCTCTAAGATTGACTTGGGTCAGAATACCATCAACTGTGAGTTAAGAAAGATACTGTGAAGTCAACTTTTAGGACTCATTATGGACACTAAGAATTTTTAGTAATGCCATTCAAACTCACCAATGCACCATCCATATTTATGGATCTAATGAAAAGAGTATTAAAGCCATTCTTGGATAAATTTATCATTGTATTCTTCAATGATATCTTCATCTGCTCTAAGAGTAAGGAAGAGCATGATAACCATCTGAGGAAAATCTTGGAAGTCCTGAGAGAACATCAACTATATGTTAACTATTATAACTATGAGTATTGGTTATAATTTATATCTTTTTTGTGTCAGGTCATCGATGCCCGAGGAATCAGAGTAGGCTAGAAGAAGGTAATGCAGTCTAAGATTTGATGAAACCAAGAACAGTAACTGACATCTAAGTTTTATTAGATTATCTGGATACTATTGTAAATTTGTTAAAGGATTCTCTCAAATTTCATTGCCACTAATGAGATTAACACAGAAGGATGTCCCATTTATCTGGAGTCAAGAATGTGAAGAAGCTTTCTAAAAGTTGAAAGAAGCACTCACTATAGCCCAATATTAATTTTGCCCAAAGAAGGTGTGAATTATGAAGTCTATACATATGCTTATGGGATATGAATTAGATGTGTGCCTATGTAGGATAAGAAGGTCATATCACACATCTCATCAGCAGAATTCACATAAGAAAAATTATTCAATTCATGATTTAGAACTTGCTGCATTCATATTTACATTTAAGATATGAAGACAATATTTGTATGGTGTAAAGTATGAAATTTTCATAGACCATCAAAGTTTGAAATGCATCAACACTCTGTGAGAGTTAAATTTTCATCAGAGAAGATGCCTATAACTAATTAGCAATTATTATCTGAGCATCCAACATTATCCAGGTAAAGCTAATGTAGTAACAAACACTTTAAGCCGATGTGCTACTCTTTGTTCTATGATATAATTAAGTCTATTGATGGATGAATTCCAAAAGTTAAGCATTTCACCCATAAGAGGAAATCTTGTGTATGATACTCTTAATCTAAGTACAATAAAAACTAATTTTAAAAGGGATGCTGAAATATAGCAAACAAAAGATGAAGAGTATTCAAAGTTAAAGGCTAATATAGAAAGTGTCGTAGAACTGACTTGCAACTCCGTTACAAATACATTTATCAAAGGAACCAAGTATGGATCCCCAAGTCCATGCATCAAGAATTACTTGTCGAAGCTCATAATTCTAGCTACATAGTACATCATGGCAGTACAAAAATGTATCAGGACTTAAGGCAATCATTTTTGTGGCTAGGTATGAAAAAAATGTTGTAGAATTTATAGAGAGATGTCATGCTTATAGTTTGGTGAAGGTAGAATACCCGAAACCCGATGGAATTTTACATCCCTTAGATATTCCCAAATGAAAATAGTTTAATATTTCTTTAAATTTTGTAATGGGTTTTCCTCGAGCTAAATCAAGTGAAGATGTAATCTAGGTAATAGTCGAACATATGACAAAATCAGCTCATTTTATCCCAATTTTATCAGACTAACTCGATTGAGAAATTAAAAAAGTTATATATAAAGGAAATAATCAAATTGTATGGTATCACGAAGTTGATAGTTTTATATCACAATAGCATATTTTACTTCCAAGTTTTAACTGCCTGTATATGAATGCTTAGGCACTAACTTGGCTATAGCATCTCTTGTCATCCTCAAACTAATGGACAAATCGAAAGGGTCAACCAGATGCTATAAGATTTATTACATTTATGCATTCTAGACTTAGATAAAGTTTGGAAGATCATATCCCCCTAGTCAAATTTGTATATAGTAATAACCATCAGACCAACATCTACATGGCTCCACATATGGCTCTATAAGTAACAAATTGTAGTACCCCACTAGCTTGGTCTGAGATTAGAGATATCCAATTGCATGGGTCAGAATTGGTAGAAGAAACTAATTAGAATGTCTGACTCATTCAACAAAAAATCTTAGTGGCCCAAGATAGACAACATAAATACCACAATGCTAAACAATATCCTTTGGTTTTTTACGTAGGCAATTTCACTTACTTGAAAGTATAGATTTGGTGCAGCTAGAAAGCTCAACCTCATATATGTTGGACCTTATGAACTGCTAGCCAAGGTAGGAGCATCAGCTTATAAATTAAGTTTCCATATGATTTTGCCTTTGTTCATGATGTGTTTCATATATCTTCTTTGAAAAAATGCCTTCAAAGGCCATCACTTCATGCTTCAACCCTTTCTGTTTATCTTCAAAAGGATCTTTCATTTGTTGATTAAGATTCTTGTGAGAGATCAAAGGAAATTGAAAAGTCATTATATTTCGATGATCAAAGTTCAATGGCGTAATCAAAGTATCAAAAAAGCTACTTGGAAAAAAGAATCGGATGTGTCACAAGTATCCAAGGAAAATTGAAAATTCAGGAAATTTTAATTTTCTATCAAATCGTTGTTCTCTTACTTTATCGTCTTTAACTATGGTATCGATGAAGATAATATTATTAAATGGGAGAGTTTGTAACATCCCTAGGTTGTTACCTAGGTTAAATAGACTTAATTAAGGCTTAAATTTGCTAGCACTAGGTGTAAAATCATTAGGACCAAATTTTAAAAATTTGGAGGTAAAATGATTAAGGAATATTCTGTTAATTATTTTATTTTATTTAAATACTTAGAGAATTAGGTAAAGTATTTTGATCTCAAATACCAAATATGAGGACATATTTAAATTCTTTATATCAAAATATGTTAGTGGTGCAAGTATCATATAGTGTTTGGCTTATATTCGTAAAATATTCACAAAATACTATTTGTATTATTTTAAAATAAAAATTGTAGAATTTTAATAAATATTTATTAAAATCAAATTATTTAAATATTATAACTTTACTATTAAAAACTGTTGAAATCGTATACAGTGGGATAGAGCACAGAACACAGGATTCAAATGATCACTACTATTCCACGTTTTGGTGATCCAATCAAACAGTCGTGATCGAGTCACAACGCCGTAAGCCATTAGGTTTAAAATAATGCTGTCAGATTGCACCAATGCTCGAGCTTTAATCCAGCAATAGAAAATAAATCCATTTGATCTGAGTCGTAGCACCTTTTTGATCGTGGATCAGATGAACACAGAGCTTTCATTTTTGTTCACCTTTGTTTTAATTGAGATCACCCTGATAGGGGGGATCTCCCATACAAACAGTCTACCAGGATATTGACAGACATATAATACACGACTGCGCTAACACACAAGTGTACGTGGTCTAAAGTAATAATTTGGAATGTGAGTTCAGAGATTTATCGTCCTCATAGAATCATGTGTTTTGTTACTAAGGTATATCTACATTCAATAATATTTAACTTATGCGTAAGGTTTTTAAACATGCATAACAAGTCTTGGTAGAAAGTAACTATGATAAAAGGAGAGGAGAGTTGGGTCTCTCCCAATGAAATGTTAGAGACTCATGTAGAATAATTCCTCAAGCATTGCCCTTTCTATTTTTTAACTTAGTTTCATATAATTTAATCAAGTGCACATTATCCTCCTTAGAGTTTAACTCCAAGATTTACAAGTTCAAATCTCATGCTTAATATGAACACACATTTAGTTCTATTTCAGCACGAAGACCCTCATAAGATTTTAGATCATTGGTTTTCCTCTCATTTCTAGATTATAGAAATGAGAGTTGTTTCTTTATTTAAGAACTTACAAGCATTGATTCCACTAAGAGCATCATGTGCATCATGCGCAGTTCAGATAAGGAGTTGACTAGTTTGGCTCAATGTGCTATGTCACTTCACACATGAGCTCTCAATAAGTTATCTTCCTCCCATCACGTATGCTGAGCTACGAAGCTCATTTAGTGGGTCTTAGCTCACACGCATCAACACCTTAATTGGGCATAACTCAAAGTGCACTAGGCTCAAGAACTTCCTCACATAGTTCTAAGCTCCTATGCACTCATGATTCTAGCTCCAAACTAAGAGTGAGCTATGGAGCACATGATTTTTAAGTCTTGATGTCATTTAGTTCCTTCATTAAATGGTTCATATTTAAGTTCACAAATAGTTTCTTTTTTATTTCTTTAATAAGTCATTCATTTCACAAATTTTTATTAGAAGCTTGAGGAAATTTTCATATATAATAGTCCCTTACATGACATATAAGATTGGCCCAATGCTCCCCAAGGGGGGTTTAGCTCTCAAAGATTCTTTCATGATCAACTAAGAAAAATACAAAGACAAGAGTTAGAGATTACTATGAACATTCCTTTGATGGAGTTCTCCAAATTTCTCCTCTTCTTATTCTTGGTCATTTCTCTTAGGTTCATAGTACTGCCTTTCTCCCTTCTTCTCCTTAGCAATTGAAGTTCTTCCACCCTTGGAGAGTTCTCCTTCTCTTTTATACAACCCTCTCCACACTTAAAGGTTTTGTAAGCCAAATTGAGAACCCTTCTAATAAATTGAAGAGCTATATTTATAGGAGGGGTGCTCATCCATTTTCAGCCCTTTTGAAATCTAAAAAACAAATTTAAAAATTCTGCCATCATTGCCAAACTAGGTGGAGCTTGATGTGACAACTTATTTTCCCCCTTTTTTATTCTTTTATTTTTTTTTAAATCACCTCCTCCAAATTAAATATCAAGTTGCAGATCTGGAAAAATGGCTGGAAGACAAGATCCAGATTCTAGGTCAAATCTCAACTGCATTTAATGCTCTGAGAAGACAGAAATTAGGCACCCGCTGCAGCCCGCTGTAGCGATCGAGTCCCACAACTCATTTGCTGCAGCACGCTGTGGTAGTTTTAAGTCATGTAACATGCCCGCTGCAGTGCGCTGTAGCAGTTGCATCCCACAAGCTCTCTCGTTGTGGCGTGTTGTAGTGGTTGAGTCCCGCAAGCTCTCTCGTTGTGGCACGTTGTAGCGGTTGAATCCTGCAAGGTCTCCCGCTGTGACGCGCTGTAGCGGTTGAGTTCCGTAAGCTCACCCGCTATGGTGCACTGTAATGGTTGAATCTCGCAAGCTCACTTGCTGTAGTGCGCTAGGGCGCGCTGTGGCGTGCCATAGCGAAAAAGCTACAGAAAACAGAAATGTCCTTGTTAAAAGTTTTCTTTATGCAAGTAGCTGCGGTGCGCTGCAGCAGTTTTCTTCTTGAATTTGCAGAAACATTTTAGAAGTTGTTGAGCTTGTATATTCCCTGAAATTATACAAAATTTATTAAAGTAGACTGATTCAAACATAGATTGTTTATGAAAATTCCCTTATATATGAAGTAAATATTGGATTCATCACACCCCCACACTTAATTTCTTGCTCATCTTCGAGTAAGCTCGTAAATTTATTTTAATCTAAATTTTCAAAATATGAGAGGCTATTTAGGATATCAATTTTATTGTCTTTCAAAAATTTGCTTTAACTGGAATGATTCACCAATGTTTAGTTGCTAAATAATTGTTTGACTTAGGTCATAATCCTTGGTTGCTTGGTTTAGTCTCCAATTTTAAGTTTTGTTATGCTAACACCTTGTGTTGGAGAAATGCTTAGATATTACATACTAATGAGATAGTGACTGACTAAAAGTTTATGTCATATGTGCTCCTTATGAATTACAAAGATACAAGATATTTTAAGAGAGATACTTTTTATCATCCTGATTCATTTTTTTCCTTTTTCTTGGGGGAGATATTTTTTTTCATCCCAATTCTTTTTCTTTTTTTATTTATTTTTATTTATTTATTGGGAGAGATTTTTTTTTCATCCCAATTTTTGAATCTTTGTGATTATGAAGTCCCATAGGACCCTAGCACACTCATTAGTTAATATTTGGTTCATCACTAGCTTGCTCATCCTTCTTTTTCCCCATACTTAGAACTTTGCATAGTTCTCATTAAATATTTGGAAACTAGACACAACTTTGGACTATTATTTTGTTTAGAATTGCTTAGAGCATCCACTTAGCGTGTCATTTGTTGCTTAAGTAAGTTATTGGTTTGACAATAAAATTCTCTTTTTGGTGTTCTCATAACTTCTCATACTTTTGCAAATATTTAGATAAAATTCATTTTTTTTTTGTTTAGCAAAAGCACTGAAAGTAGGAGAACCCAAATTTACTTCATCAAAATACAAAAAAGAAATAAGCACACCAAAAGAAAAGAAAAAGTACAACCTATTTATTCTTGATCTTCATCATCCCCCTCTTCTTCTTCCACATTGTAGCAGTAGTTGCATGGATAGTGGGTGTCCGGAATGGGGTCACCGACAGGCCATCGCTGCAACACGGATGCGTCCAGTCCTCCTTGCAAGCTCCAGCTATCGAACATTAATCCTAGAGCTTCATGGAATTCAGATTGGAATTCACGCTAGTGGGCGAGTTCCTTTTTGAAGAACCGCATGTCGGTTGCCATAGCTTTACCTAAATCTGTTTGTTGCTCATAAATTTGCTGTAATAATTTGTTGGTGAGGGTACAGCCGGACGGAGCTGACATTTCCCCTTGTTCGCCCCTCCTCTTCTTAGCTTGCTTTCGCTCACTAGAATGGACATTCAAATTTGATCGCGCAAGAGCTGCACTGGGGGGGATGACGGGGTCGAAGGAGAGGATCTTTACCCCTTGGGCCATGCATAACCCAGAGATCAATGACCCGAAGGCCAATGTAGCACAGGGCCCCTGGAGAGCACTCCAGAACTGCTCAAAATTGATACTAGAGATATGGATCTCTCCTGGCATAATCAAGGAGCACATTAGGAGTGCTATGGAGCGGGTCACTTCAGTAAAGTGACCTGACGGTATGACATAGCTAGAAATGAAAACTAGTCATGCACTACTTGTGTCCGTCAATTTGGAACGAGGAATGTTGGCTAGGTTTCCCTCCCAGTCTGAGTCTTCGCGAATGAGCTCCATAGCAAGATCAGAGGAATTAAAGCGAGATTCCAAGAGTTTTAAGTATGAACAAGTTTCTACCTCCCTTAACCCACAGAATTGCTCAATTTGAGTAATCCCAAAGGTTACTCCTTTACCCCGAACAAAAACTGTCCGTCCGGCCGCATTTATGGCATTTGCATAAACTTCTTGGACTAGAGTCGGGTAGGAGGGAGATTTGTTAGTCACAATCTCCCTCCATCCCCTTGGATCGATTTGCTCATTAGAGATGGGCAAGAAATTCCCAAAACTCTTCTCTGGGATCAACCTCTGCAGAGAGGTTATGGACAAGAAGCCGTGCTTAGCTTCGGTGGAGGCGAACCTCTTCTTGTTGAAGGATCCTCCTAAAGATGATGCCTCCTCTTCCCTACGAGGAATTGCCTTCTTACCAGACGACATGGTTGCAATAGAGAAGAGGATTTAGAGGCTTAGAAGAAATAAGAGAGATTCAGAATCTTGAGAGCTAAAGGTGTAATAGAAAATTGTTCACATCCTCCTCTATAAAGAGCCAAAGAATTCAGCTAGGGATTTGGCACAAGGATTTGGTCAAAAGTATCCTTGCATGCCATCAATGTGACTAGCCATAAATGGGAGGGGTGAGCAGCTTTTCCAGCCACTTTTTGACTGCCTAGGAACTCCTAATAATGGGCATTGAGTAGTTGCATTGGATTCCGTAGGCAGCTCTGACCAACACAACTGAAAGGACTCGCTACAGCGTGCTGTAGCAACAGTGTTTCAAATTCTTTATAGCTAGTTCGCTCATCCGCGCACTGCAGTGGATGCTTTTCAAAAATTTTCTGCTACAGCGCGCTGTAGCGGTCAAGTTTCGAAAACCTCCTGCTATAACGCGCTGCATCGCGCCATGGCGTGCTGTGGCGCACAGCTCCAAAATTTTTTTTTTGGGTTGCCTTCCAAAAAGAGCTTAGTTTAACGTCCTTAGCTAAACTCGATAAAAATCATTTAAACAGGTTTAGGGGTTTTCTTTTCCATAACTTTGAGGCACTCGGGTGAGCACAACCATTTGGCATGCTTGACCCCTCTTCCTTATTGTTATCAGCACACACTTCTTCAAACGTGGGCAACAGGGGGGTTTTCTTTTTTTGCTTCCCTTTTCTAGTCTTTCTTTTCTTAGATACCTTCATAATCTCCCTTTCAGTCGAGGAACTAGAGTTGTCTCATATAGATAGATTTTCTATATTGGGCTTATTATGGAGTTCTTCCTCTCTAATCCATCTCCTCACTTCTCTTTCCATATTTCTCAGTTTGAAGAGCATAAGATCGATTACTTCAGATCTGCCCTGTATTCAAATTCTCATTATCCCATGGCAAACATCGATTAAAGCCTTAGAGCTCATCAGAAAAGGTCTCCCAAAAATAATTGTGGAGTTTTCATTCCACATATCCCAATCACAGACCACAAAATCAGTAGGAACATTTAAGCTTCCTAATCCCACCATAACATTTTTGACTATGCCTAGAGGTATTAAAGAATCTAGATTTGCAAATTCTAAGATCATGGAGGTGTACTCCATTCCTCCTACTTTTAATTATTCATAAATTTGGTAGGGCATGATATTGACTGTAGCACCAAGATCACACAAGGGATCTACAAGTGCTTCATTCATGATCACACATGGAATGCACATTCTTCTAGGATCTCCATATTTTGTTGCAGTGAGTTTTTTACATTTAACACCCCTCTCTCGGTTTCTTACTTCTAACTCCTTCTCTATAGTATTGTAACTTTCGGTCTCACCCTTACCCTCCATTCCATTAGAGTCGATTACACTTACCAGCTCCCTAGGATTTATTTCAATTCAACTAGGGAGAGTTCCGTGCTACCGAGTGGTCAGCTACTTGGAGATCTGCCCTAGTTGAACTTCAATTATTCTTAGGGATGCCTCAATCCAAGGATTGAGGCATTATGGCAGGTTATAGTTGCTTCAGTTCTCCTCATAAATTGGATGGTCTCAGCCTTACAGGAGTTGAAGGCTCCTTCCAAATTTGTTTGGTGGTGATTTATATTATTCCCATGATTATACCATTGTTGGTTTGATAACTCTCCCCAATTAGGATTTCCATTATTGTTATTATTGCTCCAGGAGAAATTTAGGTGGTTTTTCCTGCTAGGATTATAAGTATTGGAGTAGGGGTTATTCATGTTGTTGTTGTTATTTCTGAAGTAGTTAACTTGTTTGGTGTTCGATTGCTCAAAAATGTTATTTAAGTTATAGTTTTCACTAGCATGCTTTCCCCCTCACAACTCACATTGAATTTCTTGAACAACATTAACATTCATTTTCTCAATTCGTTCGTTTAAGGCATGGATTCATTTTGTCGGGCCATTATTTGATTTGATTCATTCATTTTAATTGATTCCTTTTTAAGCCATTAAAAAGTCCATTAGGCCATGATGTGGGCATCACCTTAAGCACTCCTTAAAACAATCCCAACCATTGTACAATGTCTCACCTTCAAACTAGTTAATGTTAGTTATCTCAATTCTCAAGCGAGCAGTTTTCGCCAGAGGGAAATATTTGGCTAAAATTTCTTAGCAAGATCATCCCAAGTACGGATTGAATCACTCGGGAGAGAGCTGAGCCAACCTTTGGCTCTATCTCTTAAGAAAAATGGAAAAAGCCTCAGTTTAATTGCATCTTCAGAGACACCATTAAACCTGAAGATGTCATAAATTTCAAGGAAGGTTGAAATATGTGAGTTAGGATCTTCTGTCGCTAATCCACTGAACTGGTTATTTTGAACCAAACTTAACATAGAAGGTTTTATTTCAAAATTGTTGGCTTTGATATTAGGCCTAACAATAACATGGGGGATTCCCTTAACAGTGGGCAGTGCATAGTCTTTAAGTGTTCTTCCCCTAGGCTTTCCTAAAAGTTCTCTAAGATTTTAATTAAAGTTTTTCATAATAGCTTGTTGATTATGTAAAAAATTTTGTTCTCTTATAGCTTGTAAATTGGTTATCTCAATTTCTGGATCAAAAAGATATTCAGTACAAATTCTCTTACTCATACAAGACTGAAATTAAGCTATCAAGAATAATTATAATTATAATGATCAATGATTCAGAAAGATAACAAAAAGAAAAGATTAATAATCTAACTACAAGTTAGTTTATATAAATACAAAACAAAACTATATGCAAAGGTTTTGCTTAAATCACTATTTAATGATAGATTTTCCTTAATACGAAACAATTACCTATTCCCCGGCAATAGTGCCAAAAACTTGACAGAAGTATAATACACGTCTGGCTAACACGCAAGTGTACGTGGTCTGAAGTAATAATATGAAAGATGAGTTCCGAGATTTATCGTCCTCAGGGAATCAGGTGTTTTGTTACTAAGGTATATCTATGTTCAATAATATTTAAACTATGCGTATTTTGTTGATTATGTTCCTAAACAAGCATAACAAGTCCTGGTAAAAAGTAACTATGATAAAAGGAGAGGAGAGTTGGATCTCTCCCAATGAAATGTTAGAGACTCATGTAGGATAACTACTCAAGCATTGCCCTTTTTATTTTCTTACTTAGTTTCATGTGATTTAATCAAGTGCACATTATCCTCCTTAGAGTTTAACTCCAAGATTTACAAGTTCAAATCTCATGCTTGAAATGAACACACATTCGGTTCTATTTCAGCACGAAGACCCTCATAAGATTTTAGATTATTAGTTTTCCATTCGTTTCTGTATTATAAAAATGAGAGTTGTTTTTTTATTTAAGATCTTACAAGCATTGATTCCACTAAGAGCATCATGCGCGTCATGCGCAGTTCGGATAAGGAGATGACTAGTTTGGCTCAATATGCTATGTCATTACACACATGAGCTCTCAACAAGTTATCTTCCTCCCATCACATATGTTGAGCTGCGGAGCTCGTTTAGTGGGTCTTAGCTCACACAACCTTAGTTGGGCACAGTTTAAGGTACACTAAGTTCAATAACTTTCTCACATAGTTTTAAGCTCCTATGCACTCATGATTCGAGCTCCAAACTAAGAGGGAGCTATGGAGCACAAGACTTTTAAGTCTTGATGTCATTTAGTTCCTTCATCATATGGTTCACATTTAAGCTACAAATAGTCCTTTTTTTATTTCTTTAACAAGTCATTCATTTCACAAACTTTCATTAGAAGTATGAGGAAATTTTCATACATAATAGTCTCTTACATGACATATAAGATTGGCCCAACCCTCCCCAAGGGGGGGTTTAGCTCTCCATTACACTTGAGATAAAAAAAAACACATGTATGGATAAAGACCCTTTTATGATAAACTTAGAAAAATACAAAGACAAAAGTTAGAGATTACTATGAACGTTCCTTTGATAGAGTTCTCCAGATTTCTCTTCTTCTTGTTCTTTGTCATTTCTCTTAGGTCCGTTATGCTATCTTTCAACCTTCTTCTCCTTAGCAATTAAAGTTATTCCACCCTTGGAGAGTTCTCCTTCTCTCTTATGCAGTCCTCTCCACAATTAAAGGTTTTATAAGCCAAATTGGGAACCCTTCTAATGAATTGAAGAGCTATATTTATAGGAGGGGTGCACATCCATTTTCAGCCCTTTTGAAATCTAAAAAACTGATTTAAAAATTTTGTCATCATTGCCAAACCAAGTGGAGCTTGAGGTGACAACTTCTTTTCCATTTTTTATTCTTTTATTTTGTTTCAAATCACCTTCTCCCAATTAAATATCAAGTAGCAGGTCTGGAAAAATGGCTAGAAGACAAGATCTAGATTCTGGGTCAAATCTCAACTGCATTTAATGCTCTGAGAAGACAGAAATTCAGCGCCCGCTGTAGCGCGCTGTGGCGAGCGAGTCCCGCAACTCATTTGCTGTAGCGCACTATGGCAGTTTTAAGTCATGTAACCTGCCCGCTGTAGCACGCTGTAGCGGTTGCGTCTCGCAAGCTCTCCCGATGTAGTGCACTGTAGCGGTTGAGTCCCGCAAGCTCTCTCGTTGTGGTGCGATGTAGCGATTGAGTCCCATAAGTTCTCCCGCTGTGGTGCGCTGTAGCGGTTGAGTCCCGCAAACTCACCAGCTGTGGCGCGCTAGAGCGGTTGAGTCCCGCAAGCTGACCCGCTGTAGCGCGCTAGGGCGCACTATGTTGCGCATAGAGAAAATGCTCCAGAAAACAAAAATATCCTTGTTAAAAGTTTTCTATAAGCAAATACCTGTGGCATGCCGTGGAGCGCGCTGCAGCGGTTTTCTTCCAGAATTTGCAGAAACATTCCAGAATTGTCCAGAAATTGCTAAGCCTATATTTTCCCTGAAATTACACAATTTATAAAAGTAGGCTGATTCAAACATAGATTGTTTATGAAAATTCCATTATATATGAAGTAAATAATGGATTCATCAGATATCCCCCATGCTCACCTGAGGTTCACAAGAGTTTTTCATTGGGGAAGGAATCATTTCAGTTCACATTAGGAGGATGATGCTCGGGCTCAACTCGAAGACCCCTCCAGTGGGTTTAATGGCCTATCTCTACCTAATTAAATCTTTTAAATTCCCCTAAGAGCTTCTTTACACTAATTAAAAGGTCCTAGTACTCTCAATTCCCCTAAGTCCCTCCCTATTCACTGCGATTCCCTATCGAGCATGACAGACTTCCATGAGCTTAGACGCATCTCACTAGTGATCCAATGGGCACAACCCTACATGCTTGGGCTTAAATACTTCATATGATCCTAAGGAATATAATTAAGTAGAGATTGGAACTTAATAGCTACCAGTAGGCCCTACATTTTGTTCAAACCAACAGTATAAGGTACTTTCCTCTCTGAACTGATTGTGCAGCCCTTGATAGTTCTATTAGCTTTTGATTTCCTTTACAATGATTGCTAAACCAAACTAAAATGTGCTAGGAATGTTTTGGAATCCTTTGAGTTCGAGTGAAAAACTTTAGGATCTTTGAATTATGGGAATTGTAGAAGGCCATCAAAGCGTCCTTCTTGCAAATACCTAGTGCTTAAGAGCTTACAAATGCTCTCCTATCCCCTTGATCATTATGCAAGAAAGTTAGGAGATAATTATTGTGCTCATATGGGCTTGAGCTAACCTAGATGAGCTATAAATCTCTCTAGCTCAATAGTACTTTAAAGTGGAGCGAGCCCAATTAGGTTCCCAACATTTTGGATGAGCTTAGACGTCATGGATATGCTCATTTGAACTGCAATTGGACGATGATGATGTAGGAATGAAAGCCCCCCTATGGCATGTGACAGGCTAATTTGGATCATACAGTAAACTATAACGTCCCTTTTATGGTCGAGTAAGGTTCTGACAATTGGCACCACCAGCCCAGAGAATTTTTGGGCCAATCAATGAGCCTGGCCTTATTGAGCATTTTAGTATGTGGCTCTGATGAACTAAATAAATATACATAATTTTGAGTTAGAATTTATGTTTTTCTAAGGAATAGTTTTCCTTTTAGTGTGTTATTGTGGCATTTCAAGAAATAAGAGCTCAAATTAAAATAAAAAAGAAATTTGAATGAAGATGGTACAACACGCTCCAGCACACTATCAGGCCCAATGACCCGAGAGCTAGATGCTACAGTGTGTTGTAGCTCTCAAATTCTCAAGATCCATGTTCTATAGTGTGCCACAACACCAAAATTTTTGAGAGCTATGCGTTACAGTGTGGCACAACACCAAACTTCCTGAGAGCCAGGAGCAACAGCATGTCACAATGCCCAACTTCATGAGAGACAAATGCTATAGCAGGCCATAACGACCAACTTCCCAAGATCCAGGAACTATAGCCTGCCATAGCGCACACCTTCCCGAGATCCAGGCGATACAGCTCACCACAGTGCCTGACCTCTTAAGAGCTAGGTGCTACAATGCACCGTAGCTCCCTAATTCCTGAGAGCCAAGCGCTAATGAGCACTGTAGCATGATCCAACATGCCATAACACCATAAATCATGAGATATATGCGCTACAGCATGCCATGATGCTCAACTTCCTAAGATCCAGGTGCTACAACGCGCCCCATCGCTCCACAATGCTAGAAATCCCGAGAGTCAGGTGTCATAGTGCACCGTAGTGCCTAACTACCCGAGAGCTAGGTGCTACAACATGCCACAGCATTGGAAATCATGAGAGCCAGGTGCTACAGTGTGTCACAATGCCCAACTTCTCAAGAGACAGGAGCTACATCACACGACAATGCCCACCTTCTTGAGAGCCAGGTTCTAAAACATGTCAAAATGCACAGCTTCCCAAGAGTTAGGCGCTATAGCGCGCCACAACACCCACCTTTCCAAGATTCAAGTGCTACAACTTGCCACAACGCCCAAATTTTTGAGAGCTAGGCGCTATAGCACGCTGTAGTGCCCAAATTCTCAAGAGCCAAGCCCTACAGCTCACCGTAGCGTGTTACAGTGTGCCACAATACCAGAAATTTTGAGAGCTAGGTGTTACAACATGCCATAATGCCCAAGCTCTCGAGAGCCAGACGCTACAGCGTTCCACAGCGTGCTACAGTGTGCCACAACGCCAGAAATCCTGAGATCCAGGTACTATAGTGCACTATAGTGCCGAACTACCTAAGAGTTAGGCGCCATAGCATGCCATAGTGCCTAACGAATAGTAAGCCATACGCTACAGCACGCAGTATCACTTTCCATGAAACTATCTTGGAAACCTACTCCAAGATAGCATTGGGACAACTAAAATATTTAAAAATCCCCATTTTTCCACAACTTAATTTAATGCAAAATATTAAACCATCTCATTTCTAAGAGAATAAAGGGAATATTATTGAATGCAAATCTAATTTTCAAAGGAGGATAACGATGGCAGCTTGGGAGAGGAAAAGCTAGATGGAGGATTATAAAAAGAAGGATTTAGGACTTAGTAGAGCTCTAATTTTGGTTTTAGAGAAATAAATATTGAGAAGAACTTTCTAATCCATGGAGGAGAAGAAGGTTGCAGTCATTGAAAAGAAGGACTAGCATAGGATGCAAGGAGATTGAGTCAAGAAGAAAGACATGAGAATGCCAAGAGCTGTTCATGAGTATTGTATTTGTAACTTATTTTTCTTGTTATTTCTTGTAATAGCAATGAAAATGCTCATCATCTCTTGTGGCTTTCCTTGTATATTTATTTTAATGGCAGCCTAAACCCCCCCTTGGGGAGGGTTGGGTAAGAGCATGTAGAAATCATGGTGCAGTGTTTTCACTCTTCTAATCAATGAAATGTCATTTAGATTTGGAAATGTTTAAATGTTTTATTGCAAGAATGAGATGGAGAATAGTACAACAATATTTATATAAATCATTTATTATATGAGTTTAAATGGAAGTCTCATAGAGCTTAATGATCGCTTTGTCCAAAAATTGTACACTCTTGATCATTGACACCGCGAATGGCCATGACAACATTCACCATGCGTAAACAACCCATCCATAACTTGGGACAAAAGCTTGATCATTTGAGCCATGAGAAAACATAACCTAATATTCTTTGAGCCCATAACTTAGTTCATACCTTTGTGATATGAAATTGACGCATGTGAGCCGAGAACCACTTGTAGAGCTCTGCAGCTCACTATTAATTTATGTGACTATTTCGAGTACATTAAGCTATAAGTGATGTCATAAACTCATTTAGCTTTGCAACTCATATTCTTAGCTAAACCAAGAGTAGATGTGTGGGAGCCATAGGTGGAATCAAGAACATGAGAACTTAACTAAAATAGAGTATTTTAATGCTTATACATAAGAGATAACTTCATTTACTATTAGATCACATGGTTATTTATGTGCCAAGATTGAACCTCATTGAGTTAATCTCAGAGCACTAGATAAGATATAGTGCATTTAGTGTGTGCATTTGAGAATACTAAATATCTTGATAATGAAATTGAGATAAACTGCACTTACTTGATATAGAATTGAGAAGAAAAGTAACTTGCATGAATCATGACAACTATATGTTTGATCTCAAATCTCTCCAATTTTCCAAAATTGGTTTCAAAACCAAGTTAATTTAGGATTCATAAATTAGGAACTAAGACTTACTAATTAATTCCTTAAACATTATTGAAACAATATACACTCTAGTAACAAATCTAAGTATCATTCCCAGAGGATGATAAATCTTAGGATCTTACCATCCCTTATTTCACCACATACACATGCGTGTGAATGCATACATACATAATTTAATTCTGTTAGGCTCAACCCTAGAAGTGGCAGCAAAAATTAACTAGGAATTAACAACAGAAGCTTGTCCTAATACGGTGGATCCTCGAGGACGATGAACAGTGACATGTCGAGCTAACTCGTTCCTCGCATAGTTTGACATAAATATTATTCTCCTGAATATCCCATAACCCATCAAGTTTCCATCAACCCGCAACAAAAAAAGAGTATTCTATTTTGAATAAATAATGCAATTAATTAAATTAAATCAAAACTATAAGAAATTAATACATAATATATTAATGAAATAATTTGATGAATATAAGTTCAAAATATATAGATTTATATACTATTTTGTTTAAAAATATGAGAAATATTAATATGAAATAAAAATCAGAATAAAATGAACAATTTCACTAATTACCCCTTTAATTATAGATAACATTGATTAGGGCATATTAGGACCAATAGAGACCTAAAAGTGGTGTTTAAGGTATCATTAGACTCCTTAGATAATGAGGATCACAATTAAGTAAGAATTTAGAGAATTTGGTGCCCAAATTGCAAAGTCACATTTTTAGCTCCTAGATAATGATATTTTAATTCTAAGTTAGGAAAAATTGTCAAATTATGAGATTTGACGCCTACTTATCCTTAGAACCATCTAGATCAGCATCTTCATTAATTTGAAGCCTAGGACTACATATTCCAAAATTAAGTAAATTTGATGAGTTTTGTTCCAGTTTAGGATCTAAGCTTGAGTAGTCTACGTCTAAGTATCAAAATAGAAAACCAAATTGATAGTTATCTTATAAGTTAGAATTTTAAGATATAATCCCAGCAATTGGAGTAAGAAATTCTTAAAAAAAGAGTTACGCTAGCCTTAGTAAGTAAACTTGCCAACTTATTAGAGTATCTAATTTGATTAACTTAGTAAGATAAACCAATAGATTCATCAAACTTTCAAGTTAAGACTATTTTAGGTCTTAACATCAGTTTTAGATCAGTCAATCTAAAAATGTATAAGAAAGTAGGATGATGAATAATCATGAGTTGTACATTTTTGGAGTAGTTACATCAAGATAACTAGATAATAAATGATATTACAACTATAGTTAATTATTTTGAAATAACCTTTTTACTACTGCATTTCTTTGAGCAAAAATAAATTCTTGTTGCATAACATATAAAATTTATGCATGAAATACAAAACTAGTAAATAAGAATACATTAAGCAAACGGGTTCAAAAGGATTGATTGATTGTGCATGCTTATTATAACCATTGGGAAATATGTAAGGATATATACATGTACTTATTAGAGAGAGTTATGTAAGTTTGATGAACCATACTTTCAGTATTGCAGACGTATTTGACTCCTCAGCTACTTACGTGCCCATAGAGCAAATTATGAAAAAGATTAAGAAATTGTTGAATATATATATATATATATATATATATATATATATATATATATATATATATGCTTATTTCAATTCAGTTATAGCTATTAGTAGCTAGCTAGATATATCAAATCAGCTCTAGCTTTCAATAGCTAGTTAGAGAGTGCAGATTTATGTTTAGTATTTATAATTATTTATTCAACCTTTCATTCATTTTTTTTAGCATCATTATATGTAGTTATTTCTGTTATCATTGCTTGCTATTATATTTATTCGGTACATGCTTACAGTATAGTCAATTTAGCATAAGTCATTTGGTCATGTTCAAGTTAGCTTTAATTTCGTCAATTATGTGATATGCCTAATAATTCATAGCTTGTGGTTAGTGAGGTATGTGCTTTATTCACATCAGCTTTGTTCATTCATAGCTTGACATATTTATAACTCTACTTCTTTATTTCTATATCATTGTTGCACCCATTAATTAAATGTGTAAATGTGATATCCTTAAGCAAAAAAATAAATTAGATAACTTAAATTCTATTTAAATAATTATCCAACACAAGATTTTTTTTTTAGCTGGCACCTTAGCTTGTGAAGCAGACATGTCTGATTAGTAACTGCTCATGGAGCCATCTTTTGTGAAGAAGAAGTTGCTCGAGGAGGAGCCCATCGCTTAGTTTCTGTGTCCAAAAGATTATAAGCCTTTATTTTTATCAGGATGAGAGCTTTATTTTCTTGCATTTTTATTCAATTTGTATAACTATAATTATTCAGGATATATTTTATATTTCTTTTTTTCTAAGACATTTATTTCTTTTTATCTGGATGTATGGACATGGATGGATATTTTCTTTTGCTTCCACACTCATATCTTATTTTTGTATCGTATTCACTTATTTTCCTATTAATAAATCAGGCTCAAGTGACTAGCCACATATATATTGTTGAATTAGTATGAGTACTAACACAGAGGCAGATGCTGCCTTCACAAAAGAGAAGTCAGTAAGTCGAGCCAAATGTTGTAACTGCAATTAAGAGATCCATCTCTGATTGTATTGCGAGCAATTGAGATGTGATAGAGGCACAGACTGAGAGAAGGGTAGCATATTAAGCATGACAACACTGAATCTTGAAGGTGTGCTAAATCTTACTTGAGTTAAGATAATGTTTTGGGCGATTGATTCAAGAGGGTATTGCCTCCTAGCTCTGTAGTGCTCAAAAAATAACATTGCAGGTGAGCTGGGGAGCTTGAGAATGGGAAATGACACTACATGTTGCATCACTAGTTCAAGAGATATGAACATTAGACTTTTAAACCATGCAATGTGGTAGTTGAATCATGCTCAACATGTTTTGAGTCTGAAAAGGAACATGATGACTATTGGCTAGCTAGAATGAACTAGGTTTGTGATAGTATTCATGAAAAATTCTAGAAGGTGATTAAGATAGATTTTTTTAGCATAAGGGAGGAAGTTTGGGTCACTGTATATGATAGGCTCAACTTTAGCAACAGTGCTCCCATAGGGAGAGCCTCTAAAGCTATCCTCTCAAAAGAAAATGTGAATAATTAATAGAGGAAAGTTAAATTCATTCTTGATAAGGAGTCATATAGTCATGTAGCGATTGAAAATTAGGAAATGTTGAGGCAAGTTGAATCTCAAACACTATGGAGTGAGCCTAAGAAGTCTTAGGGGTTGAAATGTGCTTAAGGAAAATGGGAGTTGTCCAATAATGGAAAGGCAGTGCAAACACCAATGCTAAGTCTAGAAGGTGACTTGGATGCTTGAACAACAAAATTAAGGAAGACTGCTGTTTAGAAGTGAGTGAGACGAATACCCATAGGTAGTAGGCACCAAAAGGAAATTTATGTACAGAGAATTAGGTATAAACCTAATATTGATTACTCATATCTATTTGTTCTGGTGATGGGCTTTGAGATGTGACAAGAAAGTCATGTTGAGCTACACAATGCCTCATAGATTATGAAGGTGATACTAAGATGAAGAAGAAAATATTAGCCTACACTTAATTTCCAAGTGAGAGGTTGTTATATTTGTGGAGACTCAAATATTGATCAAAGTAGTGTGATCGAGTTTGGTGCACTTGAATTTAGCTTGAAGAGCATCAATACAATCAAGAATTAGAGTGGTGATGCAATGGAAATATATTAGGATGGACCAAAGATTAGTTACAAATCTTAGAGTGACTTCAGGTTAGCTAGGGATGAACCATATTCATATTGGACATGATTCAGATCAAACAAGCCTTAGAATTTTTTAAAGAACTTAACTGGGTAAAGAAGCCAACATCTGGTTGTGCCCAAGATCTATGCCAAGGTTTCTAAAAAGAGTCTTGGGTGCTTAGGCATGCCCAAGCACCAAGGAGGTTGTTCTTATTCTCAGTTTAACTGAGACTTGGGTGCTTAGGTGTGCCCAAGTACTAATATAATATTCCTAAAATCATCAAACATATGTCTTGTATGCTTAGGCAAACCCAAGTATTAGAGATGTTTGATCAGTTGCAGAAGAATAAATCTTGGGTGCATAAATGCATTCATGCATTAGCAAACCAAATTAGTTAAAGGCCATTATAGTAGCCTAGGTGTGCCTTGGCATCTTGTGCATATGTAATGACCCCCTTAAGTAGATTAAGCAGAACTCTTAAATATCAATGTACCTTTTTAGATAACAATAGAGTTCCTGATAAGAACTCCAAAGTTAAGCATATGTATGTGGAAACACTCCCAAGATGTGTGACCAGTTGGGAAGTTATCTTTTGAGGGAAAAACTATGAGGCCTTTCAAGCCAAAGTAAACAATACCTTGGTGCATAAGAGTGTGAGCTATTACAAATGGTATTAGAGCAGTCCATACGGTGTCAGATATGAGCTAAGTGTAATACAAAGCACTGTATCATTTCATGTGAGTAGCCTCTTGAACCTATGTTGGTTAAGATGCTACATGGTTATTAATACCTCTTGAGCATGTAGGGGCCACCTCTAGTCCTATCTACCTAATGAATGGTTCTTGGATCCATGTGTGGTTGCTGATGAGGACATTAGTTACTTAAGTTGGGGAGATTGTAAATACCCAATTAAGTAGTATTAATTAAGACTTTTAAGCATTGAGGTTCCTTTTCAAATAATGGTAGAGTTTTTGATAAGAACTCCAAAGTTAATCATGCTCAAATGGAAGCACTCGCAGAATGGGAGACATACTGGGAAGTTATTTTCTAAGGGCAAAACTATTAAGACTATCTGACAAAGCGGACAATACCTTGGGGCTTAAAGGTTTGGGCTATTACAAATGGTATTCGAGTAGGACATAGGGTGTCATATAAGAGATAGGTGACATACATAACAAACTACCAATTTATATGAGCAGCCTCTTGAACCTATAATAATTAAGGTGCTACATGGTAGTAGGTACCTCTTTTGCTTGTAGGGGACACCTCTAGTATTATCTACTAAATGAATGGTTCTTGGATCTGCATGTGGATACTAAAGAAGACATCAATTAATTAAGCTGGGCAGATTATTATAAACCATTTAAGTAGTATTAAGTAGAAGTCTTAAGCATTGAGGTGCCTTCTCAGATAATGATGGAGTTCTTGATAAGAACTCCAAAGTTAAGCATGCTTATGTGGGAGCACTCAAAGAATGGGTGACTATTTGTAAAATTATTTTTTGAGGGAAAAACTGTGAGGCCTTTCAAGTAAAAGTTGGCAATACCTTGGTGCTTAAGAGTGTGAGCTATTACAATATATATAGCCAACTGAAAGATCTAGAAAGACTATTTCTTGATAAAACTAAGGTTCTAGTTGGCAAAGGCAAAGTATTGTGATGCAATTGGAGCACTAAGATTGCATAATTGGACATATGACCAAGCCAATGCACAAGAGTTATGGGATCCACTTGGGGTTATATTTTGCCTTATTCTTATGGAAAATTAAAGGCGTCCTTAACTCAACTTATAAGTTGAGATAAACTACGGAGATATGGAAAGGTGTGGTTGGATGTTCTATGAGCTAGTGGTTGTATATTGACTATGATGTGAGGAAGAATGAGAAGTTATAGGAGGTCTATGAAAAATACAGGGAATTCTTAAAGAGAGTGAGATCTCTTATATCCTCTTCTTGATGTCATTGTGAGATTTGTGGTGTGGCATTGTAGTTTCTTCCTTATTCTTGGAATTTTTCACATAAATATTTATATGTGCTTGTGGATGCATTTATTTTTCTTTCTATTTTCTTATGTGTCTTGCTTGTTTTCTCAAAGGAAACAAAGATAAAAGATCCCTCGAAGCTTCTGTGACTACCATATATGTGCTTGATGAGGTGAACTACAGTGTGGTTGGCTCTTAAATTGCAATATGTAATTCAAAGACCACCTCTAGAAAATTAAGCATCTTTAGAACAATCTTAATTCAAAGAGTTAAAAAGACTTCTATCCCAAATTTGTTGTATGCTTATAAATTGGAAATGTTTTGAACAATGAAAAGATTTTGTTTTAGTAATTTTAATAATTCTCACAAGTGTTCCAATTAGTTAGAGATTTTCTTAGAAACATGCACTATATGCTTTTACATGTGGCATAAATATATTAGAAGGCTAGGCAACATAGACATGCATGGTGGAGCTATCATTTGAGTATTTATGACATTGACCAGCTTTGCTCAAGCAAAAATGATTTTTGAGGTTATTATGCTTTTGTAAATAGTATAAGTACTATATTTAAAGGATAATGCTGCTTTTTCTTATTTTTGGCATTTACTTTATTTTTGTGCCAATTCTTACCTTTTTATTTCCTCCACATTGTGAATCTTCTACTACTAAGAATATAATACTCCATTCAATGTTCCTTTGGGGTGCATTGGATATTATATTTAGTGAGTTTTGTGTATTTATTCTAGTGTTGTTGCTCTTAATAGTCATCATGTTGTTTCTTTAAGAGGCCATAAAATACCAGGTATGTAAAGTTTTCATTAAGCATTCCTTAAGAAGCGGCATGTATTTGCAAATTGTCTACATCCATGTGAAAAAATTTGGCCATGTTTATAGTGGTTGAGCCATGAATCTAGTTGAATGGCATCAAGCTCATTTCCGTAAATAGGAAGGCTAAAGTTTGATTTTTCCTTTTGAAAAACTTAGCAAATTGGTGATTCTTTTTCCTCCTTTGCATCACGTGGGACACTAGAAATAGTCCCACTACTATGAATGAGCACCCTTAATAACACTCAGTTGTGTATGTTTAACCTTTACTCAAACACCTGCTGCAATCTAAACATGGAGCTTCATCTAGATCTCGATTAGAGTTTGGAATTGTGCTTGCAAGTGTGACATAAACTCTATATATATTATGAGTCAAATTTCCATTATATAAAGTTTTTGTTAACATTATTCGATGGAAGCTTCACATAGCACAAGCAATGATAGAAAACAAAAAATAATAAAAAATACATGAAATACCCCAAGATAGGAAAATCCATAAAGCCACTGCCATGAAGATGATTAAGCTATATACTAAAAAATGAGTTACTAGACTTATATTAGTTCTCTACAAAAAAAATAGAGCTCTTATAGAAGAAGAATAGTTGTCCCTTGCACAACATTCACCCTTGCATGAATTAGATTATGAGCATTTTTATACAAAACTTAATTAATCATGGGTATTTACCACCATAGCATCCAACCGTCAATCACCCCCAAAAATCCCAATTTAATGCACATGCATGAATATGCATATGCCATGTTCTACTAGGCATTTGAGCTTGCCAAGTGCTAGAAAATTTATTTCTGGCTAGAAGTTCAATTGAAGTTATCAAAGACCCTAAGGCTTGGGCATGCCTAAATATCGGACTCTCAATTATGTGATAAAAGAGTGTAACAACCCAAGGTTGTTAAAACAATTAAATAAGCTTACTTCACAATTATTTTGAAATATTTAATGTTGAATTAACTCTCAAATAATTTAATTTAAAATTAATTAAGCATGTCTTTAATTGCTGTAACATCCTAGTGTTAAGTTAGGTGTATGCTAACCTAGCACTAAGGGTTACCATAGTACTTAATACTAGGTTAGAGAGTCTTATCCCATTATTAGGCACTGCGGGGAGCTAAGAATCTTTAATATGGGAAAATAGAAGCATAATACATAATATCTAATATAGTATTCTTGACATTCAAACAAAGAAAGGAAAAACATTAATCACAGAAAAAGAAAGAAAAGCATTTTGAGTTAATAAAGGTTTTGAAAATTATTTAGTGACATGATAGCACTCATCCTCATAGGTAAATAAAAGAAAATGAAAAAAAGTAAGGTATTCATGTTGCCTCTATTGATCAAGGTCAAACTCAAGTTCAAGCTCCACTCCAAGCTCTTGATCTGCCATATTTAATATTTAATATGGTAGGGCACAACCAATAAAAGAAAAACAAGTGGTTATACTTATAAAGTCTATGTACTTTTTAGGGTTTCTAATCTATTTTAGTTACATTATATCATATTTAGTAATTTACAATTTTAAAAGATGTGCACAATGCAGTAGAATGAGAAAGTAATGAAATAACTGAAAATAATGGGTGAAAGAGGTAAGTACACATACTGATATAACTGCTCGAAACTTGCATCAAATATGTTATGTAAAAAGGAACCGTGTGCACAAGGAAGTAAGTACAATATTGAATATGTCCAATATGATATATGCTGAGTATAAAAAAAATAGTGTGAAGAATGTAACTGTAAGCTGTA
This sequence comes from Gastrodia elata, assembly GCA_016760335.1. NCBI lineage: Eukaryota > Viridiplantae > Streptophyta > Magnoliopsida > Asparagales > Orchidaceae > Gastrodia > Gastrodia elata. The sequence goes on from CM028682.1 coordinate 30,840,613, forward strand.
AAAAGAGCACACTGCAATGAATGTAAGTTACTAAAATGCAAGTATGTAAGTAAATTATAAAGTATGAAAATAATGTGATTTTAATCTCAAGGACTAAACAAATTATAAGTACATTATTAAAGACTATAAATTATAAATATTATTAATTTACCTTATTTAATTGTATTATACGGGCCAATTCCAAAATAATATATGAGTTAGACATATTTGCCCAACAATATGTAAGTGGGGTCTCCTGTAAACGCACGCATTCCCCCTCTAGGATATGTGTGGTTTCCTGATCTCTTCATTGCTTGCCCTATCTCAACAATATCTGTACAAAACAATCCTCCATATAAAACCCCTATGTAAAGTATTTTAATGTTATTTATGTATAATGTTTGAATGAATGTCCAAGGTTTTAGTCTAAATGTGATGCAACATTCAAGGATTCTTAAGATTAATTGTAAATTATGTAATATCCATTATTATCTACTTTAATTATCTACCTTAATGATTGGGACTAATCAAGCCCTCAATTGACTTAGACATTTACTAAATATGTTAGTTAATTGAAATATAAAAATACATATATACATATATATATATATATATATATATATATAAATATGGTATTGAAAATAATGGTTTAATTAAGATATTATTTAGGTGAAAAAATAATATAATATATATATACATATATATATATATATATATATATATATATATATATATATATATATATATAATATTTCTCCTTATATTCCTATCCCAAATCTAGAGACTAAAATCCTCTAAGTCTCTTAATTAATCTTCTACTATATTATGTGATGGATCCTAACTTAAGTAGGCTACTAGTTTCACTAACTCACTTTTTAAGTTAAAAAAATTTATATGGTTCAACCACTATTTGAAATCTTGTGATAAGTTGATCTAACAAGGTCCTAATTCTTTTATTCTATAGTTTACATAGGTTCCTAATAAACCTAATGTTTGTCATTATTGACTCCTATCTAACATCCTCCCTAGCTCACACTTCCTGCCATTAAAAGGTGTATATTAGGCAACTCTTAGTCTTGTCCTCGTAGCTTAGTGTCCTTACATTACTACAGCATCAACTTGCTAAGGTTTAAGGAATGATAAGTCTTATACTATTTTTAGCTAGATCCTTCTTGCTTGGTTACAAAACTAAGTAGCAACCTCTTCACTTTATACTCAGTTTACATTAATTAATACAAAAAAAGCTTTATATCTTTCACTTACAATTTAATGTCGACTTATACTACAGTAGCTAGCTTAATTTTATCCACTTAATTATTTAGAAGGTTATAATAATCTTAGCATTAGCAATAATAAGTTAGGTTCTACACCAAACTCTTCTAAGTTAAATCCCATATAAGGCCTTAGAATCTCCCCTAGCTACACACTATCCTAATGTTCAATCACTACATAACAAGGTCCATAATGAAATTGACTAGGGATTTATTGCAAGCCAATTAAGCCAACTTACTAAATTTAGATTAAAATATTAATTTAGTTAAGTGCCAAGAACACATAATCACCTTTTTTATGTCCAAACGAGATGAAATTAGTGAATATGGATTCCCTATAGTTTAGGGCTTATAATAGCTGTAAATAGAGTCAATTTAGACTTCAAATGGCTTATTTAAGTCTTAATTGAACTTAATTTTGATTAGGAGGTGATTAAGAAAATCAGTAGTCAAAATTGAAATTAAACTTCATATTATTGTTCAACTCATTTTTCTGATCATTTTGTGTAGTGCCTATCCCGTCGCCATGCGCAAAAGAGTTAATAGTTGGTGGCGGGATGGTGCGCTACTTGGGAAGGACTGATAACCTCCTCGAATATCTACTGCATAAAGGGCTGAACTCAACTCCAATGGAAAGAGAGCTGAGTACCAATCCTTAAGATAAGTGTAAAATTCTTATCTTAAATATCAGGTAGGGTACTTATGTACATTGGATTATGAGTAGAATAAAGATCCAATATACATGAGTATTAGCATTTCACTTATGCTGACCACATCACAAACTAAGTATAAGTAGTAGTAAACATAGAGTGCAAAAGCTAAAGTGTACATCTAGATTATTCATCACATAAGATAGTAAATCATTCATCTCAGAAAAGAAAAGAAAATATAATTCAGAGTTATTACAAATAATTTACTTTAATGAAAATAAAACAAATAGTTTAGTGATTAAACTGAAAGTAAGCTAATTCAAAAAGGTAAATGCTGATGTAGAGTCATCTAATGCTCCACAAACTCCTCTTGGATCTCCTGTGATGCCTCATAAAATAGTTCCATAGGCTACCATATATCTAGCAAATTACTAGATACCAAAAGTACCATGGGTTAGACAATGAGTCTAACCCATTGAAAGCTATTCTAAATGGTTATAGTTATCTAATGTTTAATATTTAAGTGATTAAGCAAATCTATAGAAAAGTATTAAAACAACTGAAACTAAAAATAATGCAAAACTGAGACTAAAAACTAAATACCTAAAGTAGGGAAATAATAAAGAAACTGAAACTATATAAATAATGAATTAAAAATATATTATATACCACTAAATATATACATATGCATCTAAATATGCCACAAAATTTTATGCCACAAATATGCCTGACTCGATGTCACATGACATCCCACAGATCCTAGGTAAGCGAACGTTCCACTAATAGAGTCCTTAGGTGAGCCAAGCGCTCCGCTAATGCTGACATAACTTATACATTTATGATACGTCAAGTCTTTAATGACGGTATACTTTAAATTGTTGAAATCCAGAAATCAATTCAAAATTAAGTAATGATTCCATTTGTCTCCATCATGCAAAAATCATCTAAATGAATTCTAACTCCTAATTCTAATCCACTGAATGGTATTAGTTAAGATTATACCTAAACTTATCAAATAAAGAGATTGTATACACATAGTTGGTATGTTTCTAAGAAATAGGGGTTTAACACTTAGTTTGTTTAACTGCAGTTATCGAAATGTAGGATGATAAGGAGAAGAACCTGTCACAGTTTATTTTCTCAAATTAAGTTGTTAAATACCCTAATGAAAAGCATACTTCTAGGGTCCTAAGAAAGGTAACTTGAAACACTTAGTTTGTTCAACTGCACTTATTAAAATACATAATGATAAAGGGCAGAACCCTTTCACAGTTTATTCTCTCAAACTAAGTTGCTTACCCTACTTATAACGCTCTTGAACTTGGGAAGTTTATCCTGAACTGAATTGAACTTATCTAATTACCTAAGATAAGACCAAATCCCTACAATTCTATTCAGGATAAAACAACCAACTCTAATTTTTACTGAAATAAATCAATACTATGGATATATATTATCATCTCCAACTGATAATTCTACTAATTCTTGTTCTAACAATTCTATTATATATACATCAAGGAGTATAATCTAATGAATCCATACTCCATTGTGGTGAGTCCTACATAAAGGATCCAAGGAAATCACATAAAAGTCATTCAACTTAAGATACTACTGCAAGGAAGAATCTCATTTTATAGCCTTTAGGTTATCCTACCACAAGGATTTAAAGTTATATATCTAAAGCTAAAAAGGTGCATCTAAGTTCCTACCTCACAAATTAGACAAATAGGCTCTTCCTACCTCAATAGTTTATCTATTAATGAGGTCTAGCAATTATTAAATTAAACTACTAGATTTTAATCTTAAGATCTAAGCACTGAATATACAATAATTCAAGCTAAGAGGATTATATTAAATATACAAACCTTAATACATTGAGTTTGATTATACAAATTAGATGGGTAAGCCCATCTATTTATAGCCTATACTACAGTTATGGGATACAATCATATGAATTATTAGGAGTTTATCAATTCATAGTCATTCTCATTTTGTAATTCATTTGATGCTAATTATCTTTCATATGAGAAAATAAGGGATTTGAAGGTTAGATTCAGATAATCAATCATATGAGTTTGTTATAAATCTAAGATCTTCTAAATTGATAATTTAAGATGAAATGGAAAATCAATAATTATGGTTGGAGTTTATGCAAGTTCTTAGTGTACAAATCAAGTGTCTTAGTCAAGTTTATTAAGATTTTAGCCTTAGTCTAATTAAGTTAGCATTTAACTCCCAAGTTGACCAAACTAAGATTGTTTACTTAGTTATTAGTCAAAAATAAAATTAGTGAGTTTATTGTACATTATTGATGTCTAATTTAATATCAAATCAATCATTTATTAGATTAAGGTTTTGCTTAAGATCATTAAGGGTCTAAGGATTAATGTCAAATTAATTATTTCAATGTCCAAATTAGAATTTAAGTTTTCTAACATGCATATTACCATTATTGAAGCATATAAACATTACATTAATCAAAATAGAAGGTAATTAAGGCTAATCAAACCCTAAACAAAACTAAAATGGATTATTACATAATTACAAGTTATCTAAATTTCATGCAATCTGGCCATTATGTTCTAATTAATCATACAAGCAATTTGAAACTATAACATTATCATTTGGCATAAAATATTCAAGTGAATCTTTAGGAGATTTAGAATATGCCATTAGGATAAGTAATAGATTTCATATAAGAAAATCACCTCTATATTTACACAATGCTTGATTCCATTATAACCAATTTTAATTTTAGTATATTTTTGTATTATTATGGTTCTAGAGTCATTAAAATATGAAAACAGTCAAAATTGAGCAAAAGTGGACAGTTCTGCATGCTACGGTGCGCTGGAGCGCCTCCTACCCAAGAGCTAGGCGCTACTGCATGATGTGGCGGGCTGCTGCGCTGCAACGCTTTTAGTTATTATGTTGTACTATGACATATTTCAGTGCTATGGTGCGCTGCAGGCCTTTCAGATGCTGAGGTGCGCTATGGCGCCAGATTTCCCAAGACACGGGCGCTGCAGCGCACTGTAGCTTCTCTGACCAAAAGCTAAGCGCTACAGCTCCAGAGTTTCCAAGACATGTGCACAATGGTGCACTGTAGTGCTCCCTAACTGAAAGCCAGGCGCTACGACATGATATAGTGCTCTATAATGATTTGCTTGGGCAAAAATTAGAATGTGTTCCATTTTTCAGTCAAATACTCTCGATTAAGGATACCTCACATGCGGTGCCATATACTGATGGAAAGGTCTTTCCAATACCTTTCCATTGGTACCAAAATCAGTATGAAAGGAGCACTCTAACGCCATAAACAATGACACATTAGCTACCTATGCTGAGATTTCTACTGTTTGACAGAATTTTATAATGAATAGATCGAGCTTCGATCAGACTCATTCAAGTCCAATTGAGGCTTAACAAACAATCTTAATGATACACAATGGTTGAACATGGAACATTTGAACTAAAACATTGAGAATAAAAGTACTAAAGAGGTACAAGAAGAGGTCAAGGAAGAAGTACAAGAGGGTACCTAAGCTTGAAAATGGAAGGAGACAGAGTTCTTTGAGAGCTTCTTCAGCTACTAATAAGAGGAGGAAGTGTAACAACCCTAGGTTGTTATCCTAGCTAAAACTAGATTAATTAAGCTAAACTAAGGTTTGATTTTGATTTCATTAGATTCAATGGGTCATTTAAACCTAAACCTAGAAGTTTGAAATCAATCGAGCTAAATTGGAAAATTTGGTATTTTTGGCTATTTTTAAGCCCTAAAAAATACCTAAAATATTTTGATTTCCAAATTGAAATCCGATTTCATTTTTTGATTCCTCATACCCAAATTAGCTAAGGGTGAATTTTTGGAAATTTTTGGAGCTCATCTAGTCCAAAATTAGATTTATAATATTTAGGATTAATTATAATATTTAATTGGATTTAATTTTTATTAAATTAAATTTTTAAAATTTTTAAATCTTAGGATTTGCTGTCGGGACCGCGGTAGATCCGCTGCGAGGTCCCAACAGCGGCGCATAAGAATGAGCCACCCGATGCGCTAGCACGCATCTCAGTGCAGGACCGAGGGCTCGCGTCGCTCCGCCTATGATCTAATCTAAAATGCACGATCGGCATCTTGGATCTAACATCTAGGATTTAATCCGCGCGGCCGTTACCTAAGATCTCCATCAAGCCGTCCATCTCCAATGACTTCGTGCATCAAACGGCTCCCTGTCCCCCTGTCACTGTTCACCTTCGTCTTCGCAGAGATTCGGCCGACAGCAAAAATTCGCCACGTAGGCATTGTCCCCCACTCGCGCTGCCACGTCCGCCCAGCTGTTAGCATCTTCCCTTCGTGGCCGAGCCCTAGGTGTGGGCAGGGATGGCCGAGCCAGACCCTATTGGGCAATGGCGAGCGAACCACTCGGGCTGAGCCTAGCTCCCAGCCTGAGCCCTAGCATCCATCGTTCGGGTCCCCCTAAGCCTATAAATACCCCCATTAATCTCACAGTGAGCTCCTTTGCTCACTATGAGTTTCAATTCTCCCTCCGCTCTCTGTTCCGGTGTTCCCAGTTTTCCCTGTGGCTGGACCTGCTGTGTCTGCTGATAGAGGGTGAGGTATGGAGTTCAGACCCCCTTGTCGAGTTCCTGCAACCTCTAGTGCCATCAGTCGGCCTGCATTGCCTTTGTCGCTGCGATTCTTCGACTCGAGGTACAGCATTTCTTCCCTTTTTCTCTGTAGAGCTGGATTCAGCTCGACTCACCTCTTTGCAAGCCTTAGATGCTGAGTAGGACCTTACCTTAACTCCTCTGTGGACGATCGAGTCAGCAAGTGTGGTCTGGCAGTGAACCAGATGGCGAATTTGTCGTCTGTGCGCACCGCCAGATGAAATTTCTGGTTCGCCTAATTCGGCATTTCCAGTTGAAATTAATTGTCTAATTGGTACTAAGATCGTCTGGGCAATAATTGTGAGCTGGTATCGAGGCTTGAACTCGACCAATTAGATCAATTCGACTGGAATCGACCGAACCAGTCGTAGGTATAAACGACAGAAAATGCCTAGCAGCACCCCAGCGATCCAGACCACCCCAGAGCTCCTCGTTTCGCCCTATCGCTTCCTCGTCGATCCCTGAACGTGTAGGGATCGAGATCATGGCGACTCGTGGACTCTGTGAGGAGAATTATCTCATCACAGGGGCGCCTTCTGGAGGTGTTCAGCTGAGCAGCCATCTGGCGATCCAGTGCCTCCCAGTTAGGGCTTCTTGGTTTAATCGACGTGTCTGAGGTCAGGGATCATGTAGCCATCGAAATTGAGGCGTGGCGTGACCAGAATGCGGAGAACTTGGCGCTGGAAGTCGGCCCTAGGGTTCGGGCAGCGGGCGCAAGCGAGAGGAAGAAGACGGCGATTTTGGGCCGAGTCGACCCCCGACCCTTGCATTTTGATTTTGGGCCGACAGTAATAATCGAATTTCTGGATTTAGTTTCCTTAGGGAAATTAAAACAGAAAATAAATCCTATGATTTTCATTTAATTAAAAATACATAATAAATTAATTAAATAACTTTAGTTATATAAATCCAAATGGTATGATCCAATAAACCATTTGAATTAAAAAAATTCAAGGAATCTGAATATAAAATAAAATCTCAGATCCAATAGTTGGATTTAAAAATATTTGCCAAACCTTCTCCGTTCTTAAATAAATCATATAAAATCATCTAATTATCTAATTTATGAGATTAAGGGCTCTGATTGCTCATTGTACCCTAAAGAACAATTCCAGACCCTTAAAAATTAATTTTGGATAATTAATTTTTCTTAATCACTCCTTAATCACCCTAATCAAGGATTAGTGAATTAAACCCTAATTAATCCTCTGAGTTGGGTGGGGATGGTTCCTAATATCATATTAGACCTAGTATAACCTAAGTGTAAGGTTGGATTGCCCTAAAGTGCCCTAATTTCACTAATCACCCTAAGTGGCTTAATTAAGTGATTAGTGCTAATTAAGATCATTTAGGTCATCAAAACCAAATTAAAGGTGTTTCCCACTTCATTAAGTAATATGAAACACATTAAAATAGATTAGAGCAAATTTGGGTAATTAAACCCTAAAATCCCAATTTTAGCCTTAAGAGGGGCATTTTGGTCATTTTGACCAAAATGTGATTTAGTGTTCCTTAAAGATTGAAAATTTCAGTAAACCACTATAAAGTAGATTGGGAATGTTCTCTGAGATCCTAGAATAATAATAGTGTTAATGTAATCATTAATCCATGAGATCTTCATTAAATCCTTGATTAAGATACTTAGATCTTAAGTTTTCCTTATAAAGATCATATGGCCTTAAACTTTAAATCTAATAATTGAAATGGTCAATTATCTCATTAATAAGTTTAGTTAAGATAACTTAAGAATTAAGTGTTAAAAGAAAGGTAATTGGAAATATCTAAGTAAAATTTTAGCTTAAGATCTAAAGTGATCAAATCTCAGACCATTAGATCTTAAGTAGCCCTAAAAAGATCATTATGAGTTTAATGTTAATCTAATGATTAGAATTGTTAAAATATCATCTTAATGAGTTCAATATAATTTAATTATAAGCTTAGATTCTAAAAGAAGCATAAATTAAAGCTCCTAAGTTAGCAACTAATTTAAAGTCTAAAGTGATCAAACTTCAGATCTTTAGATCTTAGATCTTAGACTTAGATCTTCAATTTGAATCAAACCATCTCCAATTGAAATTCCTTGAATGAATGATTGTTAAAATCTTTGAAACCTTCCATGTGGGTATAGGATGATTCAATCTCTAAAGATAATGAGATTATCTTAAAGATTGAATATAGATCTCAGATTCTCAAAGTTCTTAATTGATTATTTTATCTTAAAATCATTAGAATAACCTTTCATTAAGGTCTTAGTTCCTAACTCTTTCAGCTTCTAGAATTATTTATCATGAATACTTGAGTTTGTGTTTGAACCTTAGGCTCCTTTTAGAAAACCATCAAGAATCCCAGGTCTTAAACTCACATGGAGTTCAACTCAAGATTCTTAAATCTTGATTTCTTAAATCAAGATTTGGGGTAAGAGAGTAAAATTAATAGTAATTAGAACATTGATTTGTTTTCTTAATCTATATAGTCGTCTTGTGATTTTGGATTAGAACTTGTTAAGTTCTAATGTTAATCTTAAGGTTGTACATCTGAGAATTTACTTGAGAGCTGGATATTAAAGATCCTAAGCTAGTAAATGTCTCAGAATAGCTAGTTGGATAAATTAGATAACAATGGATATCACATAAGTACTAGATTGAGTCTCTTGCTTACTTTGATTAGATTGCTTCGCATACCTTGTATTTGAGCTTATTCCTTGAGCATAATAGGAAGACTTTGGATATAGACGTTACATCCTAAGTTAGAATTTTTAAGGCATATATCATTTCATTCAAGTTTTTGCAGTGCTTTCAGTTAGTAGAATAGGTTCTGAGTATAATATTGCCACCTCCAATATTCAGTGCAGTATGGAAGTTACCCAGGCCTCTGAGAGGAATGGGGATGGCCTATTTTGATGATTAGGAATGGGTATTTTGATGATTTTTGGGCTGGGATGGCAGTGCTATAGCTTAGGCCTATTGCTACTTTAGTTCAATTCAGTACAGCTTGTATCATTTTGCCACATATTTCAGTGACTTTGCTTGTAGTTCAGTTGGCTATACCACATGTTTCAGTGGTTCCTTGCTTCAGATTTTAATTGCTTTTGTCACATGTCTCAATGACCTTTCTTTTATGTATTAATCTGCATGATTGTATGTAAGTTCTTATGGATTATATAAGCATAAACGGCATGTTTAGGATGTTAAAATTTTCTTGATTTATTCAGTACTTATGTGCTTTTATAATCAGCATGTTTGCGGTGATCATAATCATGTTAGGATCAGATTTACATTATAGTTACAGTCACTTTTGCTTTGAGCCTTACCTTGGTTATTTGATGCTTTGTATGTCCTGTTACATACCTATTGATTACTATAGACTGATAGTTTATAGTATTCCTTTTCTTGTACAGCCTGTTGCACCTTATAATGCTTGCATGTTAAAACCATTTAAATGTGATATCTTAAATATTCAGATCATTAAATTAGCCTAAAATGTGCTTAGACAATTGTCTAACTGTAACCTTTTTCTATTTTTGGCTGGGGCCCTGGCACTTATGATACTGACAAACGTCAGATCCAGAGTTGTTCGTTGGCAATGCTGCTGGAGAGGAGCCAGTCCAGGAGGAGGATCTTCCCACTGTTGTTTAGATAGACTTGCATCTTTTATTCAGTGAGGACGAGAGTCTTTCATTTTTAGTTATTCATTTCAGTTTGTAATAATTAACTTTCTGGATGTACTTTACTTTCTGCATATTTCTGAGTTACTTGAGTTCTTTTCCTTACTATGTTGTGTATGGATGATTATTTTATACTTTGCTTCCGCACTCTGTTCTATATACGTATATTGATGTATGACTCTCAGTTTTTAGGTGACAAGTCCTTGGATTAAGTAGAGTTGGGTTTTGCCTGACTTTACTTAAGTTAAGGATTTGCCACAGTTGGTATCCGGGGTACCACAGTTGGTATCCGGGGTCCCACTGGAAGAAAGCTGAGCATTCTTTAGAAGCATGGGGAGGAGAAGGAGCTTTTGTAGACAACAAATGAAGAGGGGAACTGAGCATCTAAACATAAAGGAGGATGAGGTGTGGGTTGGGAGAGGGGGATGGTAGGGCAAGATTTATGGAGTAGCAAGCCCTCTCCCATCAAAATCATGGGGAGGAAGCTTCGTTGTACAAGAAGTAGGGAGGAATGGAGTGGCACGTGCAGGATATGGGGGAAGGCAGGATGAAAAATGGGAGAAATGAATTTTTAAGGAATTAATTAAATAAATTTCTAATTTTAATTAATACATTTCCAAAATCAAAATTGGAAGAATAAACGGGCTTCAAAAACTTCTGAAAATTTACCTCTAGCTAATTTGAGGGTAAGAAATGCAACGATGAAGTCGGATTTCAATTTTGACCATTATTTAATTATGTATTTTTCGGGGTATTTAAATATATTAAAATATTCACGAAAATCCGACGACTTCCAAATACTTCCAAAACATCACCATAGCTAATTTGGTGGTGACGAGCGCAATGGCAAAGACATATTTTGATTTTAAGGTCAAATTAAGTATCTCAATTTTTTAATTAATTAAATATTACTAAAATAATTCTAATATTCGATTGAGCTCCGAATTGCTCTAAATCTTCAGGGATTGATTCTAATGACTAACTGAACTTACTGGAATGATAATTAAGATACCATTAAGCTAAGATTAGGCTAAATAATAACCTAGGGTTATTATATTTTTATATATAATTTTGCTATATTTGGATAAGTAATTCAAAAAAAAATTAATTAGTTTATTTTGTATAAATCAAACATATAATTTTAATTTAATTAAAGTCATCATCTTAAAGAATATTCTTCTAAATTTCCATTGGTGTAGTTTAGGAATGGGTTGGATCGGTCAAACCACGGTTCAATGAACTCTGGGTCTCACAGTGTTGCGGTTCAGGATAAACCGCGACATTGCTCACCGTCATCCAAAAGGGAGGGTCAAGAGAGAAACTTAGGATTAGCCATAACTCCTTATTCAAATGGTATCAACATTCTCACCATACACCGAATTTACACTGACAATGAGACCTTTCCAATGCACTTAAAAGCCCTAATTGGTTTGAACTTAGCCGCTCAGAATTTTGGGTTGAATCTCGACAAGTTTGGGTTTACTGTGGAGGGCTGTACGGCCCTTCATAGTCCACCATAAGGCGCAACTAGGGTGGCACCGGGAAGCCATCAACCACACTTGAGCACTGTACATAACTGTACATGCCTGAGTGTATGAAACCCCAATTGGGATCCTCGAGGCCAATTGGGTTTACTAACCGATGGAGAATTGGAAGAAATTGAAAAATAAAATGAGTATAAAAGTTATTGAAAGGAAATTTAGGGTGAAGGAGCGTACCTAATAAGGAAATTCCAACGAGATTCACCTTCACTCTGAAGCCTCCTATCTTTTTCCCAGCAATCTCAAATGGCCTTATAGAAGCCAATGAAAAGAATGGGAGGAGTTTTGAGGGATTGGAGGCACAAACGGAGCCAGGGGTCGTAACAATACCGCTGCCACATATGGTTGTGACTGAGCTGGAGAATACAACAGAGCATAGTTCTGTCGCATATCCACCGCCCACATGATTAGACGATGGAGATTTGATCCCTAGATATGATTAATCGTGGGCTCTGCCTCAAAAATTAGATCTAAACCCTGATCCAGCTACTGAGATCACATCTGTAATAACCCTAAGTTGTTACCCTATTTAATTCTCAATTTAATCAAGCATTAGTTCTAATCCCATTGCATTTAGAATGTCAATTTAAGCTAACCCTAAAAATTTGAGGTCAATTGGAGTTATCTAAGTCAATTTAGCCTTTTGATTAGTCTAGATGCCCCAAATTAGACCTAAAATATTTTGATCTCAGAGTTAAAATTTGATTATATATTTGAATTCCTCACTCCCAAATTAGCAAGGGGTGAAAGTTTGGTAAAATTTAGAGATCATTTAGACCATAATTTAATTTAAATTAAAATAGTTTAATTGCATTCTAGGGTTTCCAACAATTTAGATTTACAAATAGACCGATTTACCTGATTAAATGGTTGGGATCTGCTATGCGAACCGCGGGCAATCCTTTATGGAGCCTGGGTCATACGACAGCGGTGCTCCTGCTAATCTCACCATTGCACCTTTAGATCCCAAGGCTATGATTTAATATCGCAGGATTTGGATCCATCGTTGGATCCATCCTTCGGATCCCATGGCTCGGATTAAGTTGAATCTAGCTATTAGGATTCGAAAGATCAAGACCGCATTGCCTTCTCCCTTGATCAATCAGACGACATCCGAAGGTCCTAACACTGTGGACCTTCGTCCCAATCATGCTCATCTCCGATAGGGGAGATCTCCCATACACCAGTTGCTCTCCCTGTTCCCCACTCACACCTCCAGCTCAGCAAGGTCATTAGGACTTCCCCCATCTCAATATAGTGCCCCGATCATGCCTTATGAACCAGCCAAGCTCAATTTCAATAATTGAGAGCTTGACCATGACCCGATCTCTCGGGCCTCCCCATCCTGAACTATTGCCTCTGGAAGCTTCCATATCCCCTGCTAAGGCTATAAATAGCCTCAGCATTGCTCCATTTGATCCTTTATTACCTAATTGAGCTTGATTTCCCCTTTGCCTCTTCCACCAATACCGGTCCGTCTGAGCTCTCCCAGGCATCCCAGGCATCCCAGGCATGCGTACCACTGATAGTGGGTGTGTCCTAATATTTAGGACCCCTAGCTATCTTCTGAATCTTGGCTAAGCCTTTGGATCACTCCCTTCATCATCTGCAAGCTCCCTCGTCAAACAAGGTACCCCAGTTTGCAAGTTCTAAGCCAAAGAGGCTCGAGCTTTCCTTCATTTGATTTGTGATGGATGAATTGTAGAAACAAACTCAATGTGATCCTAATTGTGCCTTAAGTTAGTTCTGATTGATCAATTCGATCGGGCTACATCCCATAAGAGGGCTGGCTCTGAGTAAGGACCCAGTGATCTAAGCCTCCTAGACCTAGCCGCCTTAGGGGTTCGATCATTATCACCTCCTTGAAGGTGTAGGGATCAAATTTGAGGTGAATCATGCCCTATGTACGAAGAATTGACTCCCCATAGTAGCTCCATAATGGAAGCTCTTGGCTGACTAAGGTTCGACTGATCCAGACCATCTCACTTGTGGATTTAGGTCTCTACCAGTGTGTCTGGTCATGGTGAAGGTGTAGCAACCTTCAGTTGGTTATGCCATGGTTTGGATGTACGATAATTAGGTGATTAGGGTTTCCCTAATCGGCCTAAGGTAGGGAAAAGGGAGCAGGGACGATGCCACTGTGCAAGTCGGGCTGACCCGTGACCCGCGCGGTGCGACAGTCCCGGGTTCTCTGGGCCCCGATCGACCCGCGCGGTTTGGTTATTGGGCCAAATCCATTTTAATAAATCAGATTAATTGGAATTATTTTCCTTAAGGAAAATAATCCAATTAATCAAATCATAGTAAAATTAAATTGGAAAAATACAAACTAAATTATTTGAATAACTTTTGATCCACTGATCTGAACCCTATAATCCTATATACTAAATTGATCAGAAAATCATGAGGAATAAGAATATAAAATAATATTGCACTTTTAACAGTTGGAATTTATGATTTGGCCTAGTTATTGCAGAACTTATTTAGGGTTGATTAGCATGCATACTTAGCCAAATTACATTATTTAGGTGTCATTGTGTTCTTTATACCTTTTAGATTGTATGTATTAATGTATTCTAAATTACGCCCTAATCTCGTAAATGCATAATTAGTAAAAATTAGGGTTTTTGGTTGTTCACATTAATATGTAGAACATAATCACCAAGTTTCATAAATTTTTAATGGTTGGATTTGTAACTAGTTGCTAATCCATTTATATTGAATTAAGGTTTGATTAGCACTAATAACCTTCTATTTCCAACAAATTTTTGTTATTATGTTTTCATAATAGTAGTATGAATGTATAGAAACCATCTGGTATATGTTAAACTCTTGTTTTAGCTAACTGGACTTAAGTATCTAAATTTCTTAATTAATCTTAAGAAATTTGAAGATCTTGATCAATCTATTAACACTTGGTATAAATCTAAGATTTGCCATCAATAACACACCAATAATACATTTATTTGATATTGATCTATAAATCAAGAAATGGTCTTAGTTGGGTAAGGATAGAGGTTAATCCCTAACTGTGATCCTGTTAACTCTTAAGTTAACATGATTACGGTGGAGGGGTCACCAAATGATAAGGTCCCCACTTAAAATTGGATTAGACACACATTCTAATCCAATCTTAACTAAGGACTTTGCCATTCATCCCAAAATCCATCACTAAATGATCATACAAGAACTCAGAGTGCGGAAGCAATAAAAGTATAACATCCATCCATACAGTATAAATACAACAATACAGAATAAGCAAAGAGCTGAAAAGAAAAGTTAACCTGTATTATTACAACATTTAAAATAGATTAAAAGAGCTGAAAATAAACTCTCATCCTCACAAGTGCAGAAAGAAAGCTATGAATGAGGGTTTTCAGGTACAGTCTCCTCCTCCAATGGCAAGTTCTCCACTGGATCAACTGCTCCAAGAAACTCAGAACCTATCATTATCGGTTTCATAATGATAGGGCCCCAGCCAACAAAAGAAAAATCTTAGTTAGACAATATGTCTAAGTACATTTTAGGAAAAACAATTTTATTAAGTTACTTGAATATCACCATAAACCAGCACTGAAGCAAAAAGGTGCAGAAAGCGTACAAAAGAATAGTAATAAGTTATAAACAAACAGCTTATAACTAAGCAAATAGGAAGTAATACATACCTCCTCCGAGCAACTATAACAAAGTCAGGTAAGCAAAAGAAAAACTAAATAAAACTGTAAAGAAAATACAACCTAAACATGCTTATGATCAAATAGATTATGCTAGGTAACATAAAGAAATTGAATAGTCTAAAATTGAAAACAACTAATATCCTATGTGAGCATATGAAAACAGTAAGTAAAATTAGCATCCTATATAGAAACAAGTGTAGGAATACTGTAAGTAAAATAGTGCTGAAATGCAGAATATACAAGTAATAGTAATAACTGAAAACTAAAAATTACAGTGACTGACCAAGCCACTCAACTGAAAGCATACTCAGCAAATTTTAGCCAGATGGGCTAAGAAACAAGCTCTGAACTGAGTATCACTGAAAACTCTTAGCCTGATGAGCTAAGACATAACCAAATGTAAGTGTACTTGAATTAGTATAACCATATCACAATCTTGACTCTATAGTCATTATAGCAAGAGTCTATCCATCCTATCACTCGGACTAGGCATGGCCATAGACTGTCGGACATTAAACCCTCGAAAGGTTGCCGACCCGAACAGGTTGATCGAAGAGGTATACTAATCAAGCTACACCTTACAAACCACTTATGAAACGAAAACATAATGCTGCTTATGAATGTTCAAAATTGACATAAGATATTTATCAAATATCTTAAGTACATAATATATGTTCAAGGTATAAGGCTCAAAATCAAGGAATGCGTAGCATCAAAATCAAAGTGAGCAAGAAACTATATCTAAAACACAGGTGATATCCGTTGTTATCTACTTTATTCATTCTATCTACTCTAAGTTACATAAGTTTCAGAATCATCAATTCTTACACATTCTGTAACTTAGAATCACGAATCCTACTAGTTGAAGATAATTAGGACTGGCCAAGTCCTAATTATAACTTAATCAAAGAACGGATATTTGGTTTAAGTGAATAAATCATCATCCTAATTTTGTAATTTAATTTACCCAAACCTCATCTTGATTAGCCAAATCAAGATGAAAAGATTAAGAATTAGACTCCAGATGATGGGGTCTAATCACTTAATCTAAAGGTATAATCTAAGGGTCTAAGTTTAGAACCCAAAACTCATGGATTAGGTTAAGGCAAATCCTAATGATAAATCAAATTCATTAGGATAAATCTCTATTCTTAGTTCTAAAGTTTAAAGATCAAATAATTATTTAATAAACTGAGAAAATCTAGAAATTAGTAAAACTCAAGGTTTCATCTAATTTAGTAACCCAATATACTCAATAAATGAATTCTAACTTAAGATCTATTCATAATCCTAGGAATTAAGGTTCTTAATTTCTAAGAGTATCTCTCATGACACACATCCTAACTAATATTATAAGGACCTAAGGGAAGGTCTAAGAATGATTAGACAAGGAGAAATCACTCACTTAAGACTTAAGAAATTTTCCTTAAGGAACAAATTTTGAGATTTTAATCAAAATCTAATTTAGACTTGGATTTGATTAATTTCAGTTCTAAATTATTCTATTTACTGATTTTAGTGATTAGAAACTGAATTTAGGGATTTTAAAGGCTAAACCCTAAAATTGGGCAAAATGATCATTTTGCCCCTACTAAAGGGTTCAAAAGATCAACTTTTGATCTAGGGCTTAAATTCTAAAATTTTCTTTTGAAAGATGTTTCTTACTATCAAATATAAGATTAGACAGTAACTACACAATTTCTGGGTAATTATTAAGCCACATGAGATCAAATTAGTAAATTTGACTCATAAGGGCAAATTAGTAATTTGACTAAGTGAAAGTTAAATTTTCTTTTAGATTATTGTTCTTTACTGTCTAAGCTTTTCATATAATCTAAATTTACTAAATTCTGATAAGTATTGACCAAGTTATGGCCAATACAAGATCTAGGGTTAAAAGGTGATTAAGGAATCCTTAATTATGGGTCAAAAACCTAACTTTGTCAATTAGTATCCAAATTGAGTAGAATCAGTGGCTATAGTTTACAAATAGTCCACTGATCACAATGACATGTGGTAGACTCAATTTGGATCTAATTTGACTAAGTTATAACCTAATTAGGGTTTAGTGGGATTAGTGAGTGATTAGCAAAATTAAGCACTCAAACACTAATCCAACTTTACAGATAGATTCTAAATGACTCTAGGAGTCTTCTGAAACTTAAATCACTCAATTTGGATTACTAGATTTGCTAATATTCACTAACCAATATTTAGGGTAATCAAGAGTGATTAGCAAATCTAACCGTTGGATCTAAAATATTTTTATAGATTACTGTAAATTAAGTTTTTCTGATCTAAATTGGTATTTGGATCTCCTAATTTGGAGCTAAATTGACCAACTTATGGTCAATTGAAGTTCTAGGCCTAATTAGGGTAATTAGGGTTAGGACCTAAAAGTGATTAGGCAAAAACTAATCCAAACAAGCAAGATGAATACTATCAAATTAATCCTTAGGGTTTTCTGATCACTTTAAGACCCATATTCAATAGGTTTGGATTATTGGATATAAAGTTATGGGCAAATGAAATTTTGTAACATTATTTGAACTTAATTAAAACCCCTAAAAGACACTATGTTAAATATAGATCCAATTATAAAATTGACAGCACCAAAATGTTCCTCTATTTTTGCTCATCAAAATAATATATTTATTTGCTATGATTAGACTTATATTTTGCAAGATCTTATGGTTTAAATATTTGTATTTAATTAATTGAATAGTTCTGTTTTAATTAATTTAATTAATCTGATTATTATTAATATATATAATATTTCATTTATATTAATTAATCCATTATATATATATGATTTTTGATATTAAATTTTCTACAGGTACACGTGGCGAGCCATTATTGGTTGAGTTGATAACCGCGGGCCCCACCGATTCTGAACAACGGAGACACTTGGCAGCCAGAGAATTCATGCAGGGGGGGACAGGCTGGACACGCGTGGCCCCAGCGTAAGGACAGGCAAGGGTGGGGCCCACCAGGCGAATGCGAGTGCTACACGTGGAGATCCTTTGACCGTCCTCAGACAGGCCCGACCCTGATGCTTCCCAACCCAGCGTCGGGGTCTTCTTCCCCGACGGATGAGGAGGCGCTAGGGCATCATCTAGAAATGCGGTTACTGCACCTCAAAGCTCGAAACACCTGCCATTTAAAAGCTAACGGGGAGGCGCACCTATAGGTCATAGAGATTCTAACATATTCTCCCTATATCGGCATCAAAATTCATGCCCTAGTTCATGGACGCAAGGTTTGAACACAGGCATGAGGAGAGCATCACTTGATTTCAATCCAGTTAATCAATCGCTAAATTACATAACCAAAACTAATTATTATCACATAACCACATCGTTTAAATGAATTAAGAAGTCCATAAGAACATCAGGTGTAGTGCATGGAGTTATGGCCGAATTCACAATATGCGCAGATGAAGTTGATCAATCGATGTATAGATTCATAGATAATATCGATCACAATCAAATAAATATAATAGGAATTGAATACTTAGTCAGTAGAAAAATAGGAAGTGCAGAAGTGAGGTACCTGTTGAGCAATGGAGAAAAGGTTAGGGTTTTGTCAAGCTCTTCGTGTTGTAGTGCCCGAAGGATTCGAAGGGAGGTGGATACAAATTTGAGATGTAGTAAGATTAATCGGGATCCTAAAGAGCAGTGGACTTCGTTCGTGGCGCTTGAAGGAGCTTGCGTGTCTCTGCGTTTGACACGCGCAGATACGCGAGGAAGACACACAGGGAGTGTCCGATCTCCTGATCGGATGGCTCAAGACAGGTGTGAATCCAAACGGCGCAATTAGGAAGAAGGAAATGGCATGGAAGGATCTTTACGACGCCGGTTATAAAAATAAGTATTTATTAATTTAATTATTTGTTATTAAATTTAATTAATTAAAATTAAACTAATATATGCACTAGAAAATTCCCAATAAATCACCCCTAGCTAATTGAGGGGTGAGGAATGCAACAGCGCACTCGAATTTTCGTTTCGATGAGTATATATTTATTTGAATTTTCAGGTATTTAAATATTATCAAAATATTTGACGAAAATCTAATGACTTCCAAATGCATCCAAAACTTCACCCCTAGCTAATTTGGGTGTTCTGAATGCAATGATGAAGTCAGATTTTTAATTTGAGGTTTAGATAAAAAGTCAATTTTTCTAGGGTTTGGGATTTTCCAAAATTTTTGATTTTGACTTTGTTGACTTCTGGTTTGACCTGATTTCAGAGATGAGTTCTAAATTACTTAATTAGTGACTTAGAACCTTAATTAAGACTTAGATTAGTCTTAATTGAGCCAAGTAACAACTTGGGTTGTTACAAACTCCCCCACTTAAGAATGATGTCGTCCTCGACATCACTTAAGTGAGAAAAAGAATTTAAGTAGATATAAAGAAATGAATTGAAATAAGATAGAGTTGAAGAATCACCTTGATTAAAAAGGTTTGGGTACTTTTGACGCATATCCACCTCTTTCTCCCAGGTGGCTTCATTACAAGATCGATTCTTCCACTGAATCTTTATCATTGGAATAGATCGATTCCTTAATTTCTTCAGATCATGATCTAAGATTTTAATTGGTTCTTCAGTGTAAGAAAGATCAGGCCGAATTTCAATTTCAGGATGTTCAATAAGATGAGAAGGATCTCGAAGACACTTTCTTAGTGATGAAATGTGGAATACATTATGAACAGCAGCAAAGCCTTCTAGTAGCTCTAATTTATAAGCTGCTGATCCAATCTTCTGCAAAATTTTAAAAGGTCCAACGTACCTTGGACTGAGCTTTCCAAAAATTCCAAAATGATAAACTCCTTTCATCGGGCTCACTTTTAAATATACAAAATTTCCTTCTTTGAACTCCAGAGGATGATGACGATTATCATGATATTTACTTTGCCTGTCTTGAGCTGTTCTAATTCTTTGCTAAATGAGTTTAACTTTCTTATTTGTTTCTTCCACTAACTCAGATCCATATAATTGAGTATCTCCTGTCTCAGACCATGCTAGTGGGGATTAACATTTCCTCCCATATAAGGCTTCATATGGTGCCATCTTAATACTTGACTGAAAACTATTATTGTATGCAAATTCCACTAAAGGAATATGCTCTTCCCAGGATCCTGAAAAATCCAACATACATAAACGTAGAAGATCTTCTAATACTTGATTTACTCGCTCTGTTTGGCCATCTATTTGGGGATGAAATGCTGTACTCATGGCCAGAGTTATGCCTAAATCTTGATGGACAGCCTACCAAAATTTAGAAGTAAAACGACTATCTCTATCGAATATAATTGTTTTAGGAATTCCGTGCAATCTGACTATTTCCTTAATACATAATTTGGCCAACTTCTCCACCGAGTCAGCTTGACGGATTGGAATAAAATGAGCAGATTTTGTAAGGCGATCTACTATAACCCATATTGAATCAGCTTCAGATCTTGAACAAGGCAAACCCATGACAAAATCCATAGAAACATCAGTCCATTTCCATTCTGGAATTTCTAGTGGGTGCAATAAGCCACCAGGCTTTTGATGCTCTGCTTTTATTAAGCAACAAGCGTGGAATTTTGCAACAAATTCTGCAACACTTTTCTTCATTCCTGGCCACCAGAATGATTGTTTTAGGTCTTGATACATCTTAGAATTCCCTGGATGAATTTGATATCCTAAATTGTGACTTTCAATTAAGATTTCTTTCTGCATGGATTTAGGAATCCAGAGACGATTATCTATGTAAATAGCACCTTTCTTAAACTACAATTCTGGACGACGACCACTTTCTATTGCCACTTTAAGGTTTAAATATTCATCATGCTTGCTTTGAGAGATTAAAATATCTCTATGGAATGTGGGTTCTTTATTATTCATGGATATCATGGTACTGACTGAATTTCCCTTAGCAAGAGAAATTTCCATTTTATGAAACTCATTCATCAACGGACTTTCTGAAATTAAGCTGTTAAGAATAGTGTGATGGCTTAACACATCAGCTACCACATTAGCTTTTCCTGGATGGTACTGGATATCTAAGTCATAATTACTAATTAATTCCAGCCATCTTCTTTGCCTACAATTCAATTCTCTCTGGGTAAAGATGTATTTCAGACTTTGGTGGTCTGTGAGTATAAAGCATTGAACTCCGTACAAATAATGGCGCCAGATTTTTAATGCAAAAACTAATGCTGCCAATTCTAAATCATGTACAACATAGTTCCTTTCATGGGTTTTAAGCTGGCGAGATGCATACGCTATAACTTTGCCTTCTTGCATTAATACGCATCCTAACCCAATTCCAGATGCATTTGTATACACCTTATAATTAACTCCTTCTTTAGGAAGAACTAAAACTGGAGCAGAAGCTAATGCGTCCTTTATAGACTGAAATGCAGTTTCACATTCTTCTGACCAAACAAATGGAACCGCCTTCTGGGTTAATTTTGTAAGAGGTGCGGCAAGCTGGGAGAAGCCTTTAACAAACTTTCTGTAGTATCCGGCTAGACCCAGAAAACTACGAATTTCAATAACTGTCTTGGGCTGAACCCAATCTTGAATGGCACTAATCTTGCTCTGATCTACTTGGATTCCACAAGCATCAATCACATGGCCAAGAAATGATACATAATTCAACCAGAATTCACATTTTGAGAACTTAGCATATAACTCATGCTCTCTAAGCTTCTCCAGAACCATTCTCAAATGTTCCTCATGATCTTTTTCTGTCTTTGAGTAAATTAAGATATCATCAATAAAAACTATAACAAATTTATCTAGATAAGGTTTCAAAACTCTCTGCATTAAGTCCATGAACAGAGATGGGGCATTAGTGAGACCAAATGACATTACAAGAAACTCGTAATGTCCATATCGCGTTCTGAACGCTGTCTTCTCTACATCTGAGTCCTTTACCTTCACTTGATGATACCCTGACCTTAAATCAATTTTAGAGAACACTACAGCACTGGCAAGTTGATCGAACAGATCATCGATACGAGGAAGTGGGTATCTATTTTTAATAGTGACTTTATTCAGCTCCCTATAGTCTATGCACATTCTCATAGACCCATCTTTCTTCTTTACAAATAATACCGGAGCTCCCCACGGGGACATACTTGGTTTAATAAACCCCTTATTTAGCAGTTCTTGTAATTGCTCATTTAACTCTTGCAGTTCTTTCGGGGCCATTCTATATGGTGCTTTTGATAGAGGTTGTGTCCCTGGAACTATATTTATTTCAAATTTTACTTCTCTGGTTGGTGGTAAACTAGGCAGATCTTCAGGAAAAATATCTTCAAAATCTCTAACAACTTTTATTTTAGAGATTGGGGTTACTTCTTTACTACTACCCATCATCACCATCAGAATACAACTATAGCCTTTGCACACCATTTTCTCTGCTTGAATTGCGTTGATTAAGGAGCTACTAGTGCTGAACTTCCCAATAAACATTGTTGAAGCTCCTGGAGTTTGCAAGATAACCTTCTTCTTTTGATAGTTAATAGTAGCGTTATGCATACTAAGCCAATTCATGCCTAGTATGATATCGAAATTTACTATAGGTAGCATAATTAACTTGGCTTGGAAGGTATGGTTATTGATTGGTATTTGAACGTCACAGAATTTATTCGCACTAAGTTGGGCTCCAGAAGGAAGTCCAACACTTAAGATCTTCGCAAGTTTATAGCAGGGTAGTCCTAATCTCTTAGCAAAATTTTCAGAGATAAATGAATGACTAGCCCTAGTATCAAACAATATACTGCAGGGCTCATCTTTAAAGTATAGGGTGCCTAATAAAAATGCAAATCTTAGGAAGTTCTAATTCAGTAAGAAAGACAAAAGTTGCGAATTGTACCAGAGACTACATTGTTGTCTTCTGCTGCTTCTACAGGAGTGAGATTACTCTTGCCTTTCCAGCAGGTCTGCTGTCAGATGTCTGAGCTGTTGATTGATTTGGGTTTGAAGGCTTTGCAGCATATTGAACCTTTGCAAGGGTTCGCTCTTGAGCAGGAGGTGGCATAAGAGTCCTCTGAGGCTCTCTGAAATTGATGGGAGTGGCACGAAATATTTTATTCGTACGATTCCGTTCAATAGTTACTCCATCAATAGTTGTATTTGATCGACAGTCCCGATACGCATGACCTTGCCTTCCACAAGTAAAATATACTCTACCAAAATGATAACATTTTCCATAAGGATGTGGCCTATTATAGGCGGCAGTTTGGCTTGATGTTTCAGTGGTCTCCATCTGATATACCCTTCCTTGGTTTATTCGTTGTTGCTTGAAGTTCTGAGGGTATTTATTCATGTTGAAAGCTTTTCTCTTCATGTCCTTGACTGATTGATGATGCTCCACAACTCGCGCTGTCTCAATCAATTTCTCGAACTGG
The DNA here is from genome assembly GCA_016760335.1 of Gastrodia elata. Classification (NCBI taxonomy): domain Eukaryota; kingdom Viridiplantae; phylum Streptophyta; class Magnoliopsida; order Asparagales; family Orchidaceae; genus Gastrodia; species Gastrodia elata. The sequence continues at coordinate 30,864,476 of CM028682.1, forward strand.
GTGTGTTGTAGGGGAATTACGTGATCTTTAATGGATTCTCGAAGTCCATTCTCAAATCTGAAACATCTATCTGCTTCAGTAGGAACCAAGTGAGGTGAAAATCGAATAAGCTTCTGAAATTCTGAAGTTTATTCAGCTACTGATCGATTTTCTTGGGTTAATCTCAATAATGATTCGCCAATGATGTTCTTAGTGGATAGTGGAATAAATGATTCCTTGAATGCTTGGACAAACCAGCTCCACTCTATTTCATCTAATTCGAATTCCTCAAAATGCGTATTCCTTTCTTGCTCCCACCAATGTTCTGCTTCTCCTTGCAGAAGGTGAGTGGCTAATCTTACAGATTGGTTGCTTAAACAACCCAAGCTAGTGATGTTTTTCTTTACTGTCTTCAGCCATGCCAGAGTGTCCATTGGTGATTCAGACCCATCAAAGGTAGGCGGCCTTAGTCTTAGGAAACTGTGAATTATCCCATCTGCGGACTGTCGAAAGGTATTGGAAACTTGAGGGGCGGGAGATGCTGAAGAAGTGCTGGCATTAGTGGCAGGTATTACAGATACTAACTTTTGAATAGCTAGGGCCTGCTGATTTTGATTCTCTAGCATTGCAGTAACCATATTTCTCAGAGAGGTTATTTCATCCATAGTATTAGAATTGGCCACGGTATTGTTTGGAGCGTTGCTCACAGATGGTTGAGGGTTGAGTGGAGTATTATTTGGAGAAGTAGCAGGATTCATTTTTCTGAAATCAAAACATGTATACTTAGCTTACTTAAAATGAATCATACGACAAAGATTAAATTCCTTATTTATTCATCATTAAACTTTTATTATAATAGTGAAATATATAATACTTATTACATCATGAATTACATACTATTCCCACCCTATATACTTAGTAAAAAATGCTCTACGAAAGTCTTCATAAGTTACTTCACGATGCTCCTCCTGTGCTTTATGAAATAATTCTTCGTATGACATAATCCACCATTCTTTTGCTTGCATACGCAGAAGACATAGCACCACTTCTAGTTTGATGTGACTAGGCCACTCCATAACACCGAATATATGGTCAACTCTCGCGAGCCACTCGTTGGCTAATACTAGAAAATCAAGGCCTCTATAGATGCCTTCTTTCAGTAATTTATTTATTACTTATGATCCTTGTTCTGACACTCCTTCAATAGTTCTTCCTTGCTTCTTTCCTAACTTATGTTCATATTTCCAAATAGTCTCGAACTCCTTTAAGTATGTCATGAATGCCATTCCTAGATGATCTTTTATTCCTACAATTATAACATTCTACTTAGATTTGTTGAGCATATATATATATTTATATATACATAATTTGATATTTATGGTTTATCATCTTTTATAGTTATTTAATAACTTAACTTATTCTGAGTTATACTCATAATGTGATGGATGTCAATTCAAGTATTCATTTAGTGATCAAGTGGCAGAAGAACAGTCTATTAGGTATAAATGAATGCAAATTCTAATCTGACACCTTATGGAATTCTCTGATACCAACTGTGGCGACCCTGCCCCGCAGTGGTCCTATTAACTCTTAAGTTAACATGATTACGGTGGAGGGGTCACCAAATGACAAGGTCCCCACTTAAAATTGGCTTAGATACACATTCTAATCCAATCTTAACTAAGGACTTTGCCATTCATCCCAAAATCCATCACTAAATGATCATACAAGAACTCAGAGTGCGGAAGCAATAAAAGTATAACATCCATCCATACAGTATAAATACAACAATACAGAATAAGCAAAGAGCTGAAAAGAAAAGTTAACCTGTATTATTACAATATTTAAAATAGATTAAAAGAGCTGAAAATAAACCCTCATCCTCACAAGTGCAGAAAGAAAGCTAAGTATGAGGGTTTTCAGGTACAGTCTCCTCCTTCAATGGCAAGTCCTCCACTAGATCAACTGCTCCAAGAAACTCAGAACCTATCATTATCAGTTTCATAATGATAGGGCCCCAGCCAACAAAAGAAAAATCTTAGTTAGACAATATGTCTAAGTACATTTTAAGGAAAACAATTTTATTAAGTTACTTGAATATCACCATAAACCAGTACTGAAGCAAAAAGGTGCAGAAAGTGTACAAAAGAACAGTAATAAGTTATAAACAAACAGTTTATAACTAATCAAATAGGAAGTAATACATACCTCCTCCGAGAAACTACAATAAAGTCAGGTAAGCAAAAGAAAAACTAAATAAAATTGAAAAGAAAATACAACCTAAACATGCTTATGATCAAATAGATTATGCTAGGTAACATACATAAATTGAACAGTCTAAAACTAAAAACAACTAACATCCTATGTGAGCATATGAAAACAGTAAGTAAAACTAGCATCCTATATAGAAACAAGTGCTGGAAAACTGTAAGTAAAATAGTGTTGAAATGCAGAATATACAAGTAAAAGTAATAACTGAAAACTGAAAATTGCAGTGACTGACCAAGCCACTCAACTGAAAGCATACTCAGCAAAATTTAGCCTGATGGGCTAAGAAATAAGATCTGAACTGAGTATCACTGAAAACTCTTAGCCTGATGAGCTAAGATAGAACCAAATGTAAGTGTACTTGAATTAGTATAACCATATCAGAATCCTGACTCTATAGTCAGAATGGCAAGAGTCTATCCATCCTATCACTCGGACTAGGCATGGCCATAGACTATCGGACATTAAACCCTCGAAAGGTTGCCGACCCGAACGGGTTGATCGAAGAGGTATACTAATCAAGCTACACCTTACAAACCACTTATGAAATGAAAACATAATGCTGCTTATGAATGTTCAAAATTGACATAAGATATTTATCAAATATCTTAAGTACATAATATATGTTCAAGGTATAAGGCTCAAAATCAAGGAATGCGTAGCATCAAAATCAAAGTGAGCAAGAAATTATATCTAAAACACAGGTGATATCCGTTGTTATCTACTTTATTCGTTCTATCTACTCTAAGTTATATAAGTTTCAAAATCATCAATTCTTACACATTCTGTAACTTAGAATCACGAATCCTACTAGTTGTAGATAATTAGGACTGGCCAAGTCCTAATTATAACTTAATCAAAAATGGCTATTTGGTTTAAGTGAATAAATCATCATCCTAATTTTGTAATTTAATTTACCCCAAACCACATCTTGATTAGCCAAATCAAGATGAAAAGATTAAGAATTAGACTCCAGATGATGGGGTCTAATCACTTAATCTAAAGGTATAATCTAAGGGTCTAAGTTTAGAACCCAAAACTCACGGATTAGGTTAAGGCAAATCCTAATGATAAATCAAATTCATTAGGATAGATCTCTATTCTTAGTTCTAAAGTTTAAAGATCAAATAATCATTTAATAAACTGAGAAAATCTAGAAACTAGCAAACTCAAGATTTCATCTAATTGAGTAACCCAATATACTCAATAGATGAATTCTAACTTAAGATCTATTCCTAATCCTAGGAATTAAGGTTCTTAATTTCTAAGAGTATCTCTCATGACACATATCCTAACTAATATTATAAGGACCTAAGGGAAGGTCTAAGAATGATTAGAGAAGGAGAAATCATTCACTTAAGACTTAAGGAATTTTCCTTAAGGAACAAATTTTAAGATTTTAATCAAAATCTAATTTAGACTTGGATTTGATTAATTTCAGTTCTAAATTATTCTATTTACTGATTTTAGTGATTAGAAACTGAATTTAGGGCTTTTAAAGGCTAAACCCTAAATTTGGGCAAAATGACCATTTTGCCCCTACTTAAGGGTTCAAAAGATCAACTTTTGATCTAGGGCTTAAATTCTGAAATTTTCTTTTGGAAGATGTTTCTTACTATCAATTATAAGGTTAGACAGTAACTATACAAATTCTGGGTAATTATTAAACCACATGAGATCAAATTAGTAAATTTGACTCATAAGGGCAAATTAGTAATTTGACTAAGTTAAAGTTAAATTTTCTTTCAGATTATTGTTCTTTACTGTCTAAGCTTTTCATATAATCTAAATTTACTAAATTCTGATAAGTATTGACCAAGTTATGGCCAATACAAGATCTAGGGTTAAAAGGTGATTAAGGAATCCTTAATTATGGGTCAAAAACCTAACTTTGTCAATTAATATCTAAATTGAACAGAATCAGTGGCTATGGTTTACAAATAGTCCACTGATCACAATGACATGTGGTAGACTCAATTTGGATCTAATTTGACTAAGTTATGACCTAATTAGGGTTTAGGGTGATTAATGAGTAATTAGCAAAATTAAGCACTCAAACACTAATCCAACTTTACAGATAGATTTTAAATGACTCTAGGAGTCCTCTGAAACTTAAATCACTCAATTTGGATTACTGGATTTGCTAATATTCACTAACCAATATTTAGGGTAATCAAGGGTGATTAGCAAATCTAACCGTTGGATCTAAAATATTTTTACAGATTACTGTAAATTAAGTTTTTTTGATCTAAATAGGTATTTGGATTACCTAATTTGAAGCTAAATTGACCAACTTATGGTCAATTGAAGTTCTAGGCCTTATTAGGGTAATTAGGGTTAGGACCTAAAAGTGATTAGGCAAAAACTAATCCAAACAGCAAGATGAATACTATCAAATTAATCTTTAGGGTTTTCTGATCACTTTAAGACCTATATTCAATAGGTTTGGATTATTGGATACAAAGTTATGGGCAAATGAAATTTTGTAACATTATTTGAACTTAAATAAAACCCCTAAATGACACTATGTTAAATATAGATCCAATTATAAAATTGACAACACCAAAATGTTCCTCTATTTTTGCTGATCAAAATGATATATTTATTTGCTATGATTAGACTTATATTTTGCAAGATCTTAGGGTTTAAATATTTGTATTTAATTAATTAAATAGTTCTATTTTAATTAATTTAATTAGTCTGATTATTATTAATATATATAATATTTCATTTATATTAATTAATCCATTATATATATATGATTTTTGATATTAAATTTTCTGCAGGTACATGTGGCGAGCCATTATTGGCTGAGTTGATGACTGCGGGCCCCACCGATTCTGAACAACGGAGACACGTGGCAGCCAGAGAATTCATGCGGGGGGAACAGGCGGGACACGCGTGGTCCTAGTGTAAGGACAGGCAAGGGTGGGGCCCACCAGGTGAACGCGAGCGCTACACGTGGAGATCCTTTGACAGTTCTCGGACAGGCCCGACCCTGATGCGGCCCAACCCAGCGTCGGGGTCTTCTTCCCCGACGGATGAGGAGGCGCTAGGGCATCCTCCAGAAATGCGATTACTGCACCTAAAAGCTCGAAACACCTGCCATTTAAAAGCTAACGGTGAGGTGCACCTATAGGTCATAGAGATTCTAACATATTCTCCCTATATCTGCATCAAAATTCATGCCCTAGTTCATGGACACAAGGTTTGAACACAGGCATGAGGAGAGCATCACTTGATTTCAATCCAGTTAATCAATCGCTAAATTACATAACCAAAACTAATTAGTATCACACAACCACATCGTTTAAATGAATTAAGAAGTCCATTAGAACATCAGGTGTCGTGCATGGAGTTATGGCCGAATTCACAATATGCACAGATGAATTTGATCAATCGATGTATAGATTCATAGATAACATAGATCACTATCAAATAAATATAATAGGAATTGAATACATAGTTAGTAGAAAAATAGGAAGTGCAGAAGTGGGGTACTTGTTGAGTAATGGAGAAAAGGTTAGGGTTTCGTCAAGCTCTTCGTGTTGTAGTGCTCGAAGGATTCGAAGGGAGGTGGATACAAATTTGAGATGTAGTAAGATTAATCGGGATCCAAAAGAGCGGTGGACTTCATTCGTGGCGCTTGAAGGAGCTTGCGTGTCTCTACGTTTGACACGCGCAGATACGCGAGGAAGACACACAGGGAGCGTCCGATCTCCTGATCGGACGGCTCAAGACAGGTGTGAATCCAAACGGCGCAATTAGGAAGAAGGAAAGACATGGAAGGATCTTAACGGCGCCGGTTATATAAATTAGTATTTATTAATTTAATTATTTGTTATTAAATTTTATTAATTAAAATTAAACTAATATATGCACTAGAAAATTCCCAATAAATCACCCCTAGCTAATTGAGGGGTGAGGAATGCAACGGCGCACTCGGATTTTCGTTTCGACGAGTATTTATTTATTTGAATTTTCAGGTATTTAAATATTATCAAAATATTTGACGAAAATCTAATGACTTCCAAATGCATCCAAAACTTCACCATAGCTAATTTTGGTGTTCTGAATGCAATGGTGAAGTCAGATTTTTAATTTGAGGTTTAGATAAAAAGTCAATTTTTCTAGGGTTTGGGATTTTCCAAAATTTCTGATTTTGACTTTGTTGACTTCTGGTTTGACCTGATTTCAGAGATGAGTTCTAAATTACTTAATTAGTGAATTAAAACCTTAATTAAGACTTAAATTAGTCTTAATTGAGCTAAGTAACAACTTGGGTTGTTACACTAACCTATTTGATTAAGACTTGAACACTTAATCATATAATCAATTAATTTGATTGAAAGATAATTCAACTGATATCATTCCAATAATGCATCTAATTTAGTAATGATCTTAAATCATTAAATTATAAGTAATAAGTATACTAAAGATCTTATGTAATTGAAACATCTAAATCTAAACTTAAGATCATTGATTTTCTCTTATATAAGACCTTTAGCATAAGATTAATAATAAAACTATATTGATTTATTGAATCATCTAATCCTAATAATATCCTTAATTTTATCATATGATTATAGAATAAAATGTGATCAGATGGATCTAGCCATCTGATCTAATCACTTTAATCTAAAGGGAACCTTGATTTAATATAAGTATTAGAAGGGTAAGATCTTAATGATCTTGCTATAAGAGTATTTTGTAATGTCTGAAAAGCTTAAATAATGATAGTATATTAAGGTAGGTAAATCTTTTGTTGAACCTTGAGGAAGGAAAATAGATAATTTTTCCTTAATCTTAGAATTTGATCTTAAACCCTGTGGTAGACTTCACCTAAGGCATTAGCATGAGAATTTTCCCATATGATAGTGACATATATTGAGTGACCTGTTAGTCACATCCTTGGAACCTTGTGTAGGATTTACCTAATTAGATTAAGGTTCAGAGCTTTGACAAATTTATATTTATTAAATAGAATTGATTGAACTTGAATTATTAGTTGGTCATGATTATGCATACCCATGATGCTGAGTCACTTCAGTATTATTCAAGTTTGGATGAGTCACTCCAATATGGACTTATGAACATGTGCTTTTTGAGGGATAAGATGAATACAATTCCGCTAGAGTAAATATTCCAAATCTAGGAGTGTGAACAAGATCTTTAGTTTGGGAGAAGAATAGCTACAACAGGATTTTGCCTCCTATCTTAGTGCGCCTCGATAAGTGCAGTTATAAGCAAACTAAATTCTAAACTCACCTTTCTTGGAAATATACAACCATGTGTATACAACCTTTCCAACTGATGTTCTTAAGTGAAATTCCTAAGCAAGAGAATCTAATTATTAAAATTAGACCCAGGAGTTAGAATTATTTTAGCAGGATTTCACACAATAGAGACATTTGATTCATTATCAAATTTTCTAGCATTTTTCTAGGTTTTTGGATTTTAATACATGTAGTGTAGAGACATGAGCATGAACATAAGTATGATGTATGAGTATCAGGGATAATTTATGGGTTACGGAATGTTGTATACATCAACAAGGAAAATTTAAGATGCATTAGCATCACAATAAACTGTATTTCCTAATAGGATATATGTATATATTGGACCGTACGAGTCATATCAGTTCAGTGATATTTTAGTTGCATATCAATGATATATAGTATTGTGGCATATAAAATTGCATGACTTTAGTGGCATACATCATAGTTTTACATGTTATTTACTCAATTTCAGATCATATACTGCTCTTATTCATTTTTAGCATTCAGTATACTGTCAGCTTTACTTTTTCTCTACTTTCAATTTTGCACAGTTTTATTTTCAGTTACTAAGCTACTCTTACAATTTTTATGCAGCTCTATTTTACATTATTTTAAATGTTAAGTAAATGTTCAGAATTGTTTAGAATAATTTCGATGTGTTAGATTTATGGTCTAACATGTGGTACTTCTAGGATCCAGTAATTTGTTAGATCCTGAGCAGCTTATTGAGCCAGGAAAGGAGGACTCTCAGGAGATCAAAGAGGAGTTTGTGGGGGCATTAGTGGACACTTTTCCTTCAATCCTTACTATTTTGTCTAGCTTTCTTTTAGTTCAGTACTTAGACTTTGATTCTGTATTTCAGTAAATTATTTATAATAATTTTAGATGTATTTTCTTTTCTTTTTTGAGATGAATGTTTATTTTAGCTTCTATGATGAATATTTTCTGAATATATGCTTAGCTTCCGCACTCTACTTATATATTACTTATACTTAGTATTATGATATGATCAACATACTGGAAATGCTGATATTACTATACATATGTTGGGTTCCTCATCTTACTTTCACAATCTAATATATATTTTAGTCTAATACTTAGGATAAGTACTACTCTTATCTTCAGTATTAGCTCTCAACTCTCCTTTGGGGTTTAGTCAGCAGCCTTCAGAGGTTTAGTCTCAGCTATTCGAGGAGATGGGTTATGCCTTCCTGAGTAGCACATAGCTTTGTCGTTGAATTAAATTATGGTATCTAATTTAGTTAGTTAGATCATAATCTGGGATTATGCAGAATGGCTTAGATCAATCAATCTGGCTGTTCCGTATTTGGGCGAGAATGACGAATTATCTGCCATTCAAAAATTAATTCAAAAATTAATTACTTTAACTATAATACATCATTTATTAATAAATAAATAATAAAAATTAAATTAAACAAATATTTCTTGCTAAATAACCTCCAAAAATTCTCAAAAGTTCTCCCGTTGCTAATGACAGACCTTAAATTCGTGTTTGCGCTTGCACGCAAGTATACGTGGTCTGAAGTAATAAGTGGAAGTTTAGTTCCGAGATTTATCATCCTCGAGGAATAGTGGTTTTAATACTAAGTTTATCTTCTTTTAGTAATGTTTAGAATATTAATTTTTGGTTTGAGATGGTTCCTAAATTAATAATACAATTTGACTTAGGATGAGATATGATTTGTTCAAAAAGAGAGAGTTGGGGTTTCATTGTGGGACTTGTAAGGACTTGGTATTGTTACTTTATTATTGAAATGTACAAATTGATTTTTCCATGCCTAATTAAATCAAGTGAACACTATTAGAATTGGAGTTAACCTCCAATTACAATAAGTTCAGATTTAGTGCAACAAGGAGAACTCTACATGGGGTTCTACCTTGGCACCTAAGCCTTTGTGAGATCGTGATTTAAATTTATCTTTGATTTCCAATGTCTAGGTTACCAAATATTATCTTTTAATTATTAGATCTATCAAATATGAATTCCATCAACATTGCATCATGCGCTTACATACGCAGTTTAGCTAAATGAGAGGATGCATTGGGTCAAATGGATTATGTTACATCGTCCATTGGATTTGAACATCCTCTCATCCCTTCTACTTTATTGAGCAGTAGAGCAATTTGATGGGAACTTGGTTTATAAGCATCAATCTATTAGAAGAGTACTTAAAGAAGTATGCAAGTGAGCTTGAGAACTTGTCACATAATTCTCAGCTCTACTTGCACTAATCTCTTTACTCTAGTCCAATTGATGAGCTTAGAACTCAAGTTCTTTTCTTATTGATATTTTATTTTAGCTTTTGTTTTAACAAAGAGATTTTTAACAAAATTTCAACCAGATATTCATTCTATAATAATAAATAGTAAAACAATAATCAATTTTATTCATTCAAATAAATCTATTACAACACTAATTCTACCTTACAATTTCCTACAATTACATCCCAACCCTCTCCAAGGAGATTTAGCTTTCCATTACTGAATAAATAAAAGCATAAATGCAAAAGGAAGTAATCCTTGACATCGATTTATAGCAAAAAATAATTAAATAGAATTTAGGAAGAGTACTAGGAAACACCCAGAGGTTTCCTAGGGTTCTCTTGATCTACCTCCTTTACTTCTACTTGGCTTCTCCTCCTTTCTCTTCCTGTCTTCTTCTCTTTACTCTTCATGGTCCACTGCTTGCCCCTTGGAGAGTTCTCTTCGTTTCCCCCTTTGCAGTTTCCCTTTTTGGGCTTTTGAATGCTAACATTTGGAACCCCCATTTGGTTTGAAATTGGCCTTTAAATAGGAGAGTTTCTAGCCCCCATGCATTAATAACAAGTGACCTTTCATTTCCTTTTACTTTAATGCAAGCAATTTAAACTTTATTCTACTTATTCTCTTGGGATTCCCCAGAGTTAATGATTAATTCAGGTTTCAAGAGGCAGGGGAAGGCCAAAGGTCTGATTGTTCCCTTCCCTATGCTGTATCCAATGAAAATTCTGGAGCTTTTCTGTAGCAGGCGCTGTGGCACGCTGCGGCGCGCTGTGGTGCGCTATAGCTCTTGCATTTTATTCTGTTGAATTTAGCTCCAGATGGGCTGTTCTGCCGAGGATCCGTCGTGGCGTGCTGTAGCGGCTTTGATTCAAACACTAGTTCGCCTTGGCACGCTGCGGCAACCAAAATTCAAATATTGTTTCACTGTATATTTTTATAGTTTACCTTAAGGCCGCTGCTACCCGCTGTGGCATGCTGATGGCACGCTGTGGCAGTTAGACTGTCGTGAACGCAGAATAGTTACTATTCAATTAATTCACATATGATTTTTTCATGATTAATCAGAAATGCCACCGTGGCGCGCTGTGGCGGGCTACAATGGGTTTTGTCCTAGGTCTGCATAATCTTTATAGGGAAAAGCGCGTTGTGGTGCGCTTGGAGCACGTTGCAGTGGTTAATCTTTCGTGAAAGCGGATTTGGTATTGTTCAATTAGTTCATATATTATTTTTAATATTGCTTCGGGAAATGACGCTACGGCCCGTTGTGGCGCACTAGGGCGCGCTGCAGCGATCTTCCTTCCAGGATTTTAGGTATGTTCCAGGTGAAGTAATTTAGTGAGCTGCTATGGTGCGCTGTGGTGCACTGCGGCGTGCCATAGTGGTTTTCTTCCATAATTTTTTAATTTAGCTTTGGCTTGCCCTTTTCTTCATTTTTCCTAAAAATGTATAAATTATACTCAAATTATACTAGTTTATATGATGTTTTAAATGTTTTTAACACTTAATTTTTCTATAAATTTTGGATATATCACACCCCCACACTTAAATTCTTGCTCATTCTTGAATAAGCTCACAAATATTTTAGTCACTGAGTAATGCTCTAGGTTAAGGTGACTTCAGATTTCCAACCTCTACTACCCTCCTCAATCAAACTCCAAAGTCTAGTTATAATCTAGCTCCAATCTCAAATGCTCTTACTTATGTCTTCATTATGGGAGGGCGGGGGGGGGGGGGGGGGGGAGGACAAAATTACCTTAAGAATTTTAAACATTAGCTAAGCATTTTGTGAGCGATAAGAGTGATGTGCCATGTGTGCCCCTTCTCATGATTCACAAGAAACATTTTTATATTTTTAGGAGAGACATTTTTCTTCATCCTAAGTTCTCAATTTTTCACCTTGGAAGAGACAATTTTCATCATCCCTATTTTTCTCTTTTTAAAAATTTAGCTTAAAGAAGAGACATTTTTTTTCATCCCTTAAATAGTTCCTTATGGTCATTAAGTCCTACAGGAGCCTAGCACACTCATATGTTCACTCACACCTTGCCATATGCTGGTTTTAATTTCTTAGGTTTCCTCACCCCCACACTTAAACCTAAGCACATGTTCATTTCAATTTGTTGGAAACTGAATCTCACTAGAGCCCTTTACTTAATTAGGAGGTGTAGGATTGTAATATTGATTTATCAACTTAAGTTCAAGCATGCTAGTGTCTTTAATATTATACATTTAAATTTATTATTAAATCCATGAAGTAATAATGTTCAAAAAATTCAACTCTTAAACTCAATCACAGTAATGATGATGGTGCTGATGTTTCAAAATTTATTTTATTGAATTTTAAAATTTCAACTACATAAAGCAAACTAAACTAGAAATGAAAAAATAGCAAACAATACAACCTTATTGGAATGGATTGCCTCCTACCAAGCACCTATTTTTATGTCTCAGCCTGACAACATTGGAGTCCACTAAGTGATTCCTTCCCTAGGAAGGTCCTGTAATGTCCATTCTTCTTTCTCATGCAAGTTAAGTTCATCTAAATAAGGTCTTAGATGCTGCCCATTCACCTTTAGTGTCCCCTCAGATGAAGTGATATCAACACCCCCATGGGGATATATTTTCTCTATTGTGAATGGGCCCATCCACCTTAACTTCAGCTTTCCTTGAAACAGCTTTAATCTGGAGTTAAATAATAGCACTTTCATTCCAGGTTCAAAGTGCTTTAATTTTATTAAGTTATCCTGCCATTTCTTTGTTTTCTCCTTGTACAACTTGGCACTCTCGTAATCATTCAGCCTAAATTTATCTAATTCATTCAGCTGCATAATTCTTTTTTCTCCAGCTTGCTTGAAATCAAAATTTAGCTTCTTAATTGCCCAAAAGGCCTGGTGTTCCAACTCAAATGGCAAGTGCATCATTCAATTTTATTTACCTGTCCCTTCTATTTTTACTAACTATTTTCTCAAGAATTTGCTTTAATTCACAGTTAGATACTTCTACTTGACCGCTGGTTTGAGGGTGGTAAGTCGTGCCTGCCTTATGCTTTACTCTATACCATTTCAGAAGGGTTTCTAGTTGTCTATTGCAAAAGTGTTTTTCTCCATCACTTATTAAGACACGAGGTATAGCAAACCTAGCTAGGAAATGATATTTTAGAAATTTAACTACAGTCTTCAAATCGTTACTTGCACATGCCATAGCTTCAACCCATTTAGAAATGTACTCAACCCCCACTAAAATATAAATGTTTGATTTAAAGGCAGGGAATGGTCCCATAAAGTCATTGCCCCAAACGTCAAATAGCTCTTCTTCAAAAATTCCAATTAGAGGTAACTCATCTCTTTTTCCTAAATTCCCTGTTCTTTGATATTTATCACAGTATTTTACAAATTCAGCAGCATCCCTAAATAATTTTGGCCAGTAAAACCCAGATTGCAGCACCTTTGCCACTGTGCAATCTATCCCATGATGCTCTCCATAAAGGGATGTGTGGCAATGATATAGGATGTTATTTGCTTCAGACTCAGACACACATCTCTTTAGGAGTTGATCGGCACAACATTTGTATAGGAAAGGGTCATACCAAAAGTAGTTTTTAATGTCATGAAAGAGTTTTTTTCTTTGTTGAAAATTAAACTCTTTTGGGATCACCTTTTTTACAAGAGAGTTAGCATAATCAGCAAACCAAGGAGGTCTACTTGCTGCAATCGTATAAAGCTGCTCATCGAGAAAAGTCTCACATATTTCTTCTCCTTCTTTATGAGTTAGATGGGTCAATCTTGAGAGATGATCAGCCACCACATTATCACATCTCTTTTTGTCACAGATCTCTAAATAAAATTCTTGTAGAAGCAAAACTAACCGTATGAGACATGGTTTTGCTTCTTTCTTTTCAAGAAAATATTTGATTGCAACATGATCCGTGTACACAATTATTTTTGATCCAATAAGATAAGGCCTGAATTTGTTGAATACAAAAACAATTGCTAATAGTTCTTTCTCTGTGGTGGCATAGTTCCTTTGGGTTTCATCCATTAATTTACTCGCATAATATACGGAGTAGAAAGTTCTCTCCATTCATTGTCCTAAGACTGCTCCCATAACAAGATCACTAGCATCACACATGATTTCAAAAGGAAGATCCCAGCTAGGTGTAGAAATTATAGGGGCTGAGATTAGAGCAGATTTTATTGCATTAAATCCATTTATGCAACTTTCATCAAATTCAAATTCTACATCCTTCCCTAGAAGCCTACACAGTGGTAAACTAATTTTTTAGAAATCCTTGATGAACCTTCTGTAGAACTCCGTGTGCCCAAGAAAACTTCTAACTCCCTTCACATTAGTAGGTGGTGGCAACTTTTTAATCACCTCAATCTTGGCTTTGTCTACCTCAATTCCCTTCCAAGATATAACGTGGACCAATACAATCCCCTCTTCTACCATAAAATGACATTTTTCTGAATTTAAGATAAGGCTAGTTTCTTGGCATTTTTTTAGAACCTTACCTAAATTTGTTAAACAATCCTCAAGAGATTTACCCACTACTGAAAAATCATCCATAAGGATTTCTAAAAATTCTCCTATCATATCCGAAAAGATGGCCATCATACACCTTTGAAAAGTTGCGGGGGCATTGCAAAACCCAAAGGGCATCCTTCTAAAAGCAGATGTTCCATATGGGCAAGTAAAGGTTGTTTTCTCTTGGTCTTTTGGGGCTATCAAAATTTGATTGTAACCCGAATAACCATTGAGAAAATAGAAGTATAAATTTCCTGCCAACCTATCTAGCATCTGATTAATTAATGGGATAGGATAGTGATCCTTCCAGGTTACTTTGTTTAGTCTTCTATTGTCAATACAGACTCTCCACCCCATCACTTTCCTAGTTAGGATTAATTTATTATTTTTGTTAAGGATCACAGTTATCTCACTGTTCTTAGGGACCACATGAATTGGGCTTACCTAAGAGCTGTCAGAAATTGGAAAAATAATCCTAACATCAAGGAGCTTAATAATTTCCTTATGCACAACTTCCTTTATGTTTGGTTTTAATCTTCTTTGAGGTTTTATAGATAATTTAGAATTGTCTTCCAACAGGATGCGGTGCATGCATAAGGTGGGGCTAATCCCTTTCAAATTAGCAATGCTCCATCCAATCACTCTCTTATTTTCTCTCAACAGCTCGCACAATTTAATTTCTTGGGTTGGGCTTAATGAAGCAGAAATGATTACAGGTAGTTTGTTCCCTCCCCTAGATAAATATACTTTAAGTGATTGGGCAAAGGTTTTAGTTCTAATTCAGGAGGTTCATCAAGAGACAACTGTATTCTCTTCCTTTCCTAAATTAATTCATCAACCTTGTTTTCTACCTCAAAATCTATAGCTTCCTCTCCTTCCTCTAAATCATATTACTCAACATCTCCTAAAATCAGCACCTCCTCCATCAAATTTACTTTTCAACATTCTTCATTTGGCTTAATAGGATGCCTGATCGAATCTTTTATATTAAACCTTACCTCCTCTCCCTCACAACAAAGGCTCAACTCCGCCTTATCGACATCTAACATAGTCTTACCGGTTGCAAGAAAAGGTATACCTAGAATTATAGGGATCTCTTAGTTTTTATCCTCCATTTCTAAGATTATGAAATAAGTTGGGAAGATCAACTTATCAACTTTGACAAGAAAATTTTCCAAGATTCCCATGAGAGTTTTTATAGATCTATCAGCTAGTTGAAGGAGAGCTGAGGAGGGTTTTAATTGAACAATTCTTAGTTTCCTAAATAATAGAAGGGCATTAAATTAATGGATGCCCCTAGGTCATAAAGAGTTTTCTTAAATGAATGGTTTCCCTTAGTGCAAGGGATAGTGAAGCTCCCCGAATCCTTCCTTCTTATTGTAATTTTATGTTGAAGAATTGCACTACATTTTTCAGTTAGAGCCACAATTTCTTTTTCATTTATCTTTCTTTTCTTAGAGAGGATGTCCTTCATGAACTTGGAATAGCTAGGCATTTTCTCTACTGCTTCTGCAAAGGAATGTTTATGTGGAGGGTTTTGAATACTTCTAGAAATTTATAAAATTGGATGCCTAATTTCTCTCTAACCATTCTTTGAGGTTATGGAATATTAGGAACACACTCAGGTTGTTTAGTCAATTGAGCTTGCATTTGAATTTGAGTTTGAGTTTCTTCCCTCACTTCCTTCTCCCTTGCCTGATGAGGATTATCTTCCTTCATTAATTTCTCTCTTAAAATCTTAGATATATTCTCAAAACTTCTAAATACCATGGGTTCAGTAGTTTTTTCACTTCTCAATGTGTTTGAATTTCCTAACTCATTCTCATATTCTCTTATAGCTCCAACTAGGGCTAGTTGACTAACATAATTTATGAGCTCATTTATCTGCACTTCGATTCTTTTAACCCTTTCCTCTTGTCTTAAGAGGATGTATTCATGTATATTTAATGTTGCATCTTTTTTATTCATGAATTCACTAGTGGTGGTTCTAAACTCAATAAGGATTGCTCTATTCCCCATCTATCCTCTCCTCGATTACTCTTATAGTTTAAGACATCATTGACCTCCTCTGTTTCACTAATATTCCCATGATAAGAGTTTTGTTGCATACTCTTTCGCTTCTGATTTAATTGGGAAATTTAAAGTTTTAACTCAGAAATAAGGTTTACTTTATTCATCTGGTTAGTTTACTTTTTTTTCAACCTCAAACCTTTTAATTGGCAATTGATAAGCATTGTTTGCCATTTCTTCTAAGAAGTCAAAAGCTTCTTCCTGGGTCTTTCCATTAAGTGACCCTTTGGCAGCTACATCAATGAGTGTCCTCGTTGGTGCATTCAAACTATTGTAAGAGGTTTGATCTTGCATCCATTGAGGAAACACATGATGTGGGCATCACCTCAGGCACTCCTTAAATCTTTCCCAACAGTCATACAAAGTCTCCTCCTCAAATTGATTGAAATTAATTATCTCAATTCTCAACAGGGTTGTTTTTGCAGGAGGGAAATATTTGGCTAGGAATTTCCTAACCAAATTGTCCCAAGTGTGAATAGAATCTCCCGTAAGTAAATTGAGCCAACTCTTGGTTCTATCTCTAAGTGAAAATGGGAAAAGCCAAAGTTTAACGGCGTCTTCAGAAATACCGTTAAGTCTGATTGTGTCACAAATCTCAAGGAAATTCGAGATGTGTGAATTAGAATCCTCCATGGCTAATCCACCGAATTAGTTATTTTGAACTATGCTAAGCATTGAGGGTTTGATTTCAAAGTTATTTGCTTCTATATTCAGTCTAATAATTGTATGCGGGATGCCTCTAACAGTAGGCAATGCATAATCTCTTAACACTCTACCCCTAGGTTCTCCTACTGGATTAGGTTCTAGGTTATCCATTTCTAAATGAAGTTGATTAAGATTTGCTTGTACTCTCCTAGCCCTTAAGTAATTATGCTCAATTTCAAGATCAAATAATAGATCAGCGGCACCTCTTCTGTTCATGTAATTCATAAATCTACAACTACTAGAAATTAGTTCAATTCAGCAGTGAATTTAACACAAGTTCAACAGTTCTAAATGCAGTAATACAATTTTAATCAGCACAAATTTAGTGAGCAGTAAACAATTGAGAAATTAGGACCCATTGATGTGGGGAAAATAATTTTTGAATAGCTGTGGAATGCTCTGCTAGGGATTTTCCATCAATGTAGTTTGGTTTGTTGATCACCAAAAAATGCTTAGCACAAGGTGTTGAGATCAATGATAATGAACAATAGTATTCACTGAGAGCTCCCCTAACTAGAAGTAGCATCCCAAAAACCATGTTAGGAATGGTCTCATGAAATCAATGCCCCAAATATCAAGCAATTCAACTTCAAAAATTCCTTAAAGTTGGAGCTCATCTCTCTTACTAATATTTCATGTGTGTTGGCATTGATCATAGCACTTGACATAATTGTATGTGTTCTTAAATAAAGAGGGTCAAATGAATCTAGATTGTAAGATTTTTGCATACTGGTTTAGAAAAAAATTGTTGCAAAAATCTTACAATCAGGATTCATTTGACCCTCTATATTTAAGGACACATACAATTATGTTAAGTTCTATGATCAATGCCAATACACATGAAATATTAGTAAGAGAGATGAACTCCAACATTAAGGAATTTTTGAAGTAAGCTTGCTTGATAATTAGGGCATTGATTTCATGAGACCATTTCTAGCATCTAAATTCAATAACTAAATATTGGTAGTAGTTGAATACGTTTCTTAATAGGTAGAGCAACTGCATTTGTTAATGAAGCAAAAGTAGTCACAACTTTTCTCAAAAGATATTTTCTAAACCATTTTAGAACACCTCAGGTATTAAAGAAAAATTTGTGCCGGAGGGCTGCGCTTTTACAATTGGCACCTAGAGGCACTTCTATGGAAATGCAAGGCTTAAAGCAGGCACAACTTATCATCCTTAAAATAGTGAGCAAGTGGAAGCCTCTAATATGTATTTAAAGCAAATCTTAGATAAAATGGTTAGTAACCATTAAAAGGTTTGGTCTTCAAAACTAGATGATTCCTTATGGGCTTATAGCACATCTTCTAAGAATACATTGGGACTATCACTATATAAGCTTATTTATGGAAAATCCTATCATTTGCAGGGTGAAATTGAGTACAATGCATTTTGGGTGATCAAAAACCTGAATTTTTTCTCTTGAAATGAAAGTGTCGTTGTTTAACTCAAGGTTAAAATTTTTTCAAGGAAAATAGAAATCATGTTGGTCAGGTCCATTTACAGTAACCAATGTTTATCTTTATGGAGGAATATAGCTATCATCTGAAAAGGATACATTCAAGGAAAATGGGGAGCAATGAAAACCTTATTTGGAATAGGAATTTGCACAAGTAAAGGAGAACATCATATTGAAAGATGCCTCAATTACATCAGACAATTGATGAACATCGGTCGGGCTGACAATGTTAAACTAAACGTGCAACCCTACATTACTTCAGGCTGTATTTGTTTCTTTATTTTTAAATTATGTTGTATTGTGTTATTTGTGTTAAGCTATTTTATGTACGTGTGTATTCAATGTTACTTAAGTTTCTTATTTTCCTCATGAAATATTATCAATTGAAATAAGTTTGAAATATCCTAGATATGCTAATTGTGATGTGGACATCATAATGAATTTGATTATATTGTTAACTAAGGGGTAGTAATGTTTTAAATATTGGTAGGATAGCAAATGCAAGGTTGATATAAATCCTTCAAAAGTATAGTTGATTGAAAATGAATTAATAGAAATTAATATAGAATCTCTATCTACACATAATTGATAAACTTGACCTAGTGTGGGGGAAGATGAAGTTGGGAGATAAGGATTAATAAACACTTTGAATTAGGCATACTAGGCTCCTATACTTCCCATGAGTGTAAATATTGATTCTTTATAAGAATGTATTAAAAAAAGGAGTAAGGGCTATCACTCATAAAAATAAAAAGGAAAATATATGTAGAAAAAAAAGGGATGAAGAAAAGAATATATACCTAGAAAAAATAGATTACATCTCATTGAGAAAGATCAATATGTCCCTTAAGTTCTAACATCATATATATAAGTAATTCCATTGAATAACCAAACTTACCTAATCACAAGTATAATGCCATCATGAGTATTGGGTAGGGATAATTAAGGTTAATTGAGACAAAATTTCAAAAAATTAGGCAATGTAGAGTAAGAATATAAGTACACATATGCTAATCCAAACCATCCAATTGACCCTTACTAAACTATTAAAATATTACAAATATTTCTATCAAGATTAACACTACACCATAAGTATTATCATATCTTTTAAGAAGAGGATATTCATTGATTCATTTTACTCGAGGATGAGCAAGAACTTAAGGGTAGAAGTGTGATATGATCTTAAGATATAATGATTTAATTCCATATTTTGTACATATTTTTATTATAATTATATATTATTAAGTGCTATTTATGTGTTCTTACATCTTTGTAGTTATTCGAGTGATCGAATGATGAAAATAAAGAATTTGGCTAAGGAGGCAAGAACTTAGGTGCCCAAACGCCTCCAGCTACCACTTAGAGCATTTATAGACAGCAAGCTATGCACCTATGTATGCTAATATTCTATACATAAAGCAATCTAAGTGTCTAAGCATGCCTAGGAGCTATACATACAGAAATCCAAGTGTTCAGGATTCACATGTAGAGAGCCAGGCACCTAGGCCCACCCAAGCATCTTACATTATAAAAACCATAGTGCTCAAGTGTGCCCAAGTGCATAACAGACAACAAGTCAGGTTCCTAGGCATGCCCAGGTGCTAGGCCACATTTAACCAAGATAAAGGAAAGGGTGCCTGTCACACATGAAGTAGTTCCAACATGAATAGAGGCATCCCTTGACATTCAAGGAGTGGTTTTGGGTGGTTTAAAAGCCAAAGTGAAGCATTCAAATAGAAGAGGAATAAAGAGGATCACAATGAATTAAGTAAATAATAAAAGAGAAATGTTAGAGTACCAGAAGAATGAAAAGAAAGAAGGAGAAGGACCTAGAAGCGCTTGGAAAATACCCTTAAGGGTTGTTTCCTTCGGTAACACTTGTTCATCCTTATATATATTTTTTTATACTAGAGGTTCTGGATAATATGTTTTGTAAGAACTTTTGTGTGTGTAAATTCTTGTTAATAGTAACTTAAGACCCCTTTAAAGGAGGATTAGGCTAAGACCTATGGAGTAATATTAACATGTGCATGTTGAAGTCTCATTTTGCTTAATTATTGTGCTGAATGCTAAGTTTATCATCTCTAAATCTTGAATGATTGTACATAAATTATATATCATGTTGAAGTAATTCTCATATTTGCTTAGATTCTTGTTCAAATCATAAAATCTGAACTTAAGATTTATATGTATATTGGTATTTCATGTTTTTATGAATCTTAAGTCTATTGTAAGCCTTTTAGTTGGACATAAGGCCAGGTTTTATAACATGATGTCAGAATAGAGACATTTATGCGACTCCTCTTGATCACAAGAATATCTCGATAAGGTTTTGAATAACTATAGTTCCAATTACATTAGATAGGGCATACAAACTAAAGTATTTGAATATCCATCATCTTTAACAATAAGGTCTGAAGTCAAGAGGTCTAGTTAGTAGATCAGCTAAAGTTTGCCTTAGGATTTGGATGATGAGTGATCCATGTGCATGTGAAATCACTAACAGGCCAACATTTTTGCACTCCCATAAATCATTAATATAAAATTATTATAATTTACAAATTAGCAATTTAGCATGCACTGAAATTATAAATCCAATGATATCTGGCCTAATTTTTCTTGATCTCTCTAAATTGATACAATCCTCAGATTAATCCTTAGATTTCCATTTATTAGCATTTTATTAACTCTATTAGTTGGAAATTAGAAAAACTTTAATCAAGTATTTGAACATTAATCAAGAATCAATTAGCTGGTAACTATTAAACCAATCCTTGAGGATTAAAAATCTGAAACTCCTATTTATATATTACTCCAGACCTCACATACTTGTGTGTTTTATAAACACACTTATTTGTGGTCTGTTATCCATGGGTAAGACACAACACCAATTTATACCCTCATAACTTCCTTGCTTGATTAGCAGTAAACACCTCTGTGTGATAGGAAGACATGTGTGGTTTACCTAACTTACACTAAATGGACTCGAGTGTAACTCATCTTGAAGTTTATCTTTTGTTAAATTTCATAACGAAAATATGTTTATAATGCCACGCCCATCTTTCACAAGCTTACATGCAACTCTGATGAAAGTTGTGGAGGTAAAATAAAAATTTCTACATCTCTAATCATTTTCTACCAAAGATGTACTCAGATAATAAATAACTCTTGAACAAGCCTCATCATTATCAATATTAAAAACTTCAACATCATTATTTCCATAAATTTCTTCTAGAACATCATTATTTCCATAAATTTCTTCTAGAACATCATTATGTACTCCCTTCTCATCCATAATAATAGCTAATACAACCTTAGATTCATGCTTTAAATGTCCCTTTTGCTTGCACCTATAACAGACAACATCTTTTATGGGTTTGCTTATCTAGGCACTAGATTTCCTAATTGTTGTACTAGAAGAAATATTAGATTTAGGAACACACTTTGTAGCAATTGTGAATGGTTTGGCCTTAGAGTATGAGGCCTTAGATTGAGCTTCAATAAATAAGGCATCGTGTATAGCATTCTCCATGATCTATGGGTGATACCTCTCTACTTGGTCAAGAATGTCCACCCTTAAGTATAACACAAAATTGTTTGCTAGGTCCCAATTTGAGTGTTGGTTGCTTATGCAGGAAAAAATATACTTAAATGTACTTACAAAGTTTGTGATTAGCATTAGTCCTTGCTTTAGATTGAGAAACTTTGTGTGTAATTATTTGTGATGATATCACAAATAGTACTTATTATATATTATTCATGCATTTCTTGCATTGTGACTCTCCTATGACCACTCATCTATTTTTAGAGGTATTTTTTCCAAAATATCTTTGCAAGCTAATCAATTTCGTGTGAGCAAGGTGACTCTCTCATAGTTGTCAAGATCATGCAACTCAAATAATTTTTCAAGTTGGTACATCCATTCTAAGAACTTATTAGTATCATGCATGCCATCACGCACAGGAGCCTCTTCTTGATTTTGCCCTAAAGATCTCTCTCAACTTATTCGCTATCAAATGTACCTACTCTTGTAGGTGGATATACTCTCAATCTTTCTAAACATTATAATCCCCTTCTCAAATTCATATCATCTAAGTCATCATCAAAGTTATCTTCCCTAGGAATCCCTCTTCAATAATTTTGGTCTCTTCACTCATAGGGAATTTCATATATAATATGTGGTGAAATATCATGTTGTCCCTATGCATACTTTGATGTGCAAGAGGACTAGGTTGTGGTGGGTGTTGATTATTTTTTCTATTCATTATTTCTATAATTTTCCAAGTTTATCTTGTAGGATAGCTATGGAAGCCTCCAAACCCTCAATTTATTGATTTATCAATTATCATTTTGTTGTTATAGCCATTCTATCTTTTTAAGAAATATGCAATACAAAATTAGAATGCTAAATAAATATAACAAACTAATGTAATCAAAAGAGTAGCACAAGCTAGTGTCTAGAAATAAATTCAAATTTATTATAAATGTGGCTCATTCACACTCTCAAGGAGGGTTATTTTAGGGGAACATAAGCTCATAAGGGGTCACTCAAGAGTTTAGATAAGTTTTGTGGTTAGTTTGTTTGCTTGTTATAGTGAAGCTCACTATAATCATGAAGGAATACATGCTTAAACGGGACTTGCAAGTCATAATTAAATTTACTTCAAATCAATATTATCAGTAAATTCCACACTCTAAAAGGCTTAAATGCCCTAAAAAGTTGCTGAACTTATCTCATGTGAGGGTGAACATATCATCACACATGTCATAACTTCCTACCTTTCCCTTTCTTAATTGAGTGCTCCAATCTCTGTTTGGTTATCACTAGAGTGTAGTTGAGGATCTTAGCTTTCCAATAGTGCAAATGGCACTGAAATTGGATTTCTTGATTTTTCAAAATGGCTCCTAGAAGTTTGACGTGCATTTATGCTAAATTTGGCCTTCAATAAGTTAGTTATGGGTCATATGCATTGTTCATCAGGTTAAATCAGATCAGCGCGGGCCATGGTCTTAGGATTGGGTTGAATCTAAAATGGTACAATTAGACCTGGTTTGTGGTCCAATCAGGCTGTATGTGGTTGTTCATGGACGCATGTGCACACACAAGCGTGTGACTATGCACTTAGAGGCTAGTGGAGGTAGCGGAGATCGCTTGAACAACAAAAAAAAAAATTCGGCGGGCCAAACTGTAAGATTGTTCAACTTTGGAAAGATGTTTAGTGGGTCAAACAGAGTTAGATGGTTTGCAATTTTGAGAAGATTCTTATGGGCGTGTTAATAATATAAAAAATATTTTCTTAGATTTGTTTGGTGGCTGGGTGAGGGGTTATGGATAGTAAAGTGGTAAGGTGATAAGGTTTGCATAGGTTTTGTTAGATGAGTGATTGATGGCTGAAATAGAAGCGGATTTTGGTGAAATAAATTGAAAATAGAAGATAGTAGATGAAATAACAAGAAAAAGAAGACAACAATAAAAGAAAGATAGGTTTGATCAAGATTATGAATAGTTGATCCTTCAAAATAATACACACCCTGAAGCCCACTGATTATGCATACCAATAGAGTTTTAGTTGTTCACACCAAAACTATGAGCTCTCAAGAAAATTTTCTATAAACAAATATCATTAACCATCATTAGGGTGTACAACAAAGATACTTATAGTAGCAGGTGACCTTTCATCTCCTAGAGTGACCTTTCACATGCGTGATGCAAAAATAAAATAAAATACATATAATAAAACAATATAAATGCTAACATAACAAAGATATATAAAAAATATATATCTACATTACACAACTCAACACCATACAACCCAGCATGACCCTACATTAGTAGAAATATAATGCAACCAAGTAATCCTTAAGCTCCAAAGCTCCTCGCATCTTCTCATATCATCACATGCTCCCATGTTGGCGTCCATTCTACATCCAAAAGAAACTGTAGCAAAATTCTCTTTTTTTATTCTAAGCATATGGTATCCTAATCAATGATCTATTTATAAAAATATTGATACTCCTAAAAAATCATTGATTATATGTGCTGGTTTTTATTTTTAATTATAACTTAGCTCAATTCTTGATTATTGATACACATCTGCATAGAACAATCTTTCTTCTTGATATAAGATACAAACTCTCCCCATGGTGAAGTGCTAGGATAATTTAAACCACAACCAATTAGCTCTTGCAATTTCTCCTTGAGCTCATGTAGTTTCTTTGGGGTCATTCGGTACAACATTTTAGAAATTAGAGAGATTCTTAGTTTAAATTGATAATGAATTCAATCTCTCATGTTGGGGGAAGATCTTTGGGAAAACATCCTAGAAATTAACACACCACTAGATTATCTTCCAACCTTTTGATGAATTTAAAGGCTCCTGGCATTATAACTGCAAGTGCTAAATTACCTTTCTTAACAAAATATTAGCTTAGAGAGAAGATGCTAAAAAAAAAAAAATTCCTCTGCAACCTATAAAAGTTATTTTGTCTTTCTTGAGCCAGTGTGGACATTCTTTTTAAAGCTGTGATTGATTATATTCTATTTACTCAACTAATTCATTATCAGTACAATATCAAACATTATGATTATGAGGATAATAAAATTAGCCTTTAAGAGTTTACTATTATATACTAAATCACATCTACACTAAATTTTTGTAACTAGTTGTTACATAAAGGTAGACTTTAAATATATAATAAATTAATTTTTGAGTGATTAAATTAAGCATAGAAGCACAAGTAATACATATGAAAGAATGTGTTACTCTAGAGTATGAAAAAAAAGATGCATAGGTTTTGGTGAGTATGAATTATACTTATGAAAAATAAACTGAAACTACATCTTATAAAGGAGATAAACTAAAATCATAGTATGAATTGGTGCTATTGCTATAAGTTGGAATAAAATTACTTTTGTAATGACCCAGTGTCAGATTAGACATACTGACCTAACATTGAGTATCACTATAGTACTTAATATTAGATTAATATCTAAACCCACTATTAAGTACTATTATAGGCAAAAGACCCATAAGATAGAAAATATAGATGCATTGTTATATATAATGACTTCCATTACGAAAACATTCATCCAAAAAAACAAAAGAAAAAATTCATCTCATATTTAATAAATTAATAGAATGTTCAATATACTAAACATTATAATAATTCAGTAAATAAAACACACTCATCCTCACATGACAAAATAAAGATAAAAACTAATAAAATCTTCAGGCCCACTCCTAGTTCACCTGCTAGATTCACTATATACTTCTGTCCTAATCTATCATATTTGGTTTGTAATACTGTAGACCATAGACAACAAAAAGAAATAAGTGGTTAAACTTACATATGTCTAAGCACATCTTAGGGTATCTATGTAATTTTAGTTAGAGGATATCATATTTTAGTAAGCAATAGAAAAGGTGCACAATGCATTTATAAAAGAAATATTAAAAGAATTGGCAAATAAGTAAGTACTAATAGGTGTGCTGAAACACATAGTGTTTCTTTGCAAAAGATTAGTCAAGCAATAAAGATATACAAGTATGAGTTGTATTAGAAAATTCTAGCAACCTAAAGACAAAGTGAAGATGTTGTATGTTAAAGTTGAATAATAGTAAATAAAGATAAGTTATAAGCAGTAGATATAATCTATTAATATTTTATTTATGTTTTGTTTTGAAGGGCTCATATAGAATAATAAGGATTTAGGTACATCTACCCAATTGTATGTATTGGGGTCTCCTATATAATCACATATTCTCCTTCAAGGACATGTGTAGTCTTTTGATCACTGCATAGTGAGCCCTGACTCAGTAATGTCTGTACAAACTAATCCACCCTGAGTAAGACCCCTTCTTAATTTAATTTATAGTTTATTTTTATGCATATGTGTTATGATCAATTGAATAAGGTTTTCAAAGCATTGTTACATTTCAAGGAATTGTCAAATTAAATACAAAACATGTGATATCCCTTTATTGTATAAATTAGTTATATACCTTAGTGTTTGGGATCAATTGAACCCCCAATTGACTTACACACAAACCTTAGCCAATTGTAGAATAATATATACAAAGATTGATTTATTTTTCACATATAGATAAAAGAATTTTGTATAACTACTCATACTAAACATATAGCTACATTCTTCAAGGTCCTTTACCAGAACACTATTCCAAATTTAGGAAGTAATTTGTACCTTAGGAAAAATTAATTAAAAATTTAAAGTTCATTCTACCTCAAGGTCTTATAGGTTTTTTGATCTCACACGTAACTCATCTACTGAAAGGTAAGTTTTAAGTTGTTCTTAAGTTATCTCTCTCAAGATCTAAAGTCCACTCAAAAGGTTGCTCAATGATTTGAGTTAATTTGAATCCAATTATTCTTTTAATCACATGTGCAATCACTAAGGCTAACTCCATTTAATTGATAATTTGAAAATGAGTCAAATCCTAAACCCTTCAATTGTATCTAGATCTAATTTCATTAAAACCTACACTATAAGGTCCTAGACTCCTACTGGCTAGTATACCCCATTAACCAATCAAGACTCAGTTCAATTCAACCCTTTCTCCATCTTCTTACATAACATAACCTTTCTACTTAAATATCCAAACTAGCATTTACTATATTGTCCTAAATAATCTCTATAGTGTATGCTTACCCTATGATTAGTTATTGTAATGAACGGTCCAAGCTACTTTCTTCTGGGATTTCTAAAGTTCTAATAGGCTAAACCATGTCCTAATCTCCAAAATTAATTAAAGACTAAGCTTTTAAGAATCCAATTCCTCAATCCTCAATAAGCATGCAATCTAAATAAAGTTAGTGAATCTACCTTCCCTAAAGCATAGTGAGTAAAATGGCTGTCAATAGGATCATTTTAGAGTTAATTTGACCTAATTATATACTAACCTAAATTAATTTGGGTTGAGAATATCATTAGTGAAAATATTATTCAAACTAAAAAATTAATAACACCTGAATATTTCTTATATTTTTCTGTACACTTTGAGATAAAATATGACCATATTTGGATCAATAATTAAAAAGTTATGAAAGAAATTAGCATTTAAATTAACCTAATTATTGTTTAATTAAATCCATAATCTCTTATGCACGCACGCACATCTGTTGCAGCTGCCACATGCACATTGGCACTCTACATGAGCGTCCCAATAGTAGTGCCATGCAGGATGGGGCTGATCTGCCAAGCACTATTCGTCTTCTTCACCCGGACACCGAATCCCAACTCAGGGTACAAAATTCAAACCTCACACCTTATAAAAAATATTAAACCTTTGGCAAGATCTTCCAAATGTCACAATTAACCCATTATGAGATTGACCCCATTGTTCTATCATTGTTCATCCTTTGTATGAGGTTAGAGTTTACTGTAGAGGGAGATTACTCCCTTCATAGACCACCCAATGCCTCCCACTCGGTCCTAGCACATCCACCGGGTCACGACCAACTCGATGAACCCCAGGCCATCGCCTAGGCTCTATGGGATTGATGGTAAGCTGATCGACTCAAACATCGTACATTAATAGACATTCTTGAGTCGATCAGCTATCGATTGAGCTCACCCGAGAACAATCAATTACAACCAAAGATATGTCTAGCTTAGTAATAAGGGTTCACATAATTGTATCACAAATGATGCAATATTGACTAAGAAGTTGAGGTACCTCTCATTTGTTATCATCAGTTCTGTCAGCTTGATTAGCTCACCAAGCCTCAGCAACACCCTCGTCCGTGCATGCTTTGCCAAACAAACCCTCAGGGAGGGTTAAGCCCGGCCTTGAGTAGACAGCGGTGGCTCCGGCAACCCTTCCCACTCTTTGCGTTGCCTCGCGCTGACAACCCTATGGACAACTAGCAAAATTACATACTGGTCATCCATCTCACTTCTATCAGTTCTGATCCGATCTAGCATCCAATCAGCGGCTGTCGTCTGATCAGATCGGTAGCACCATTAAATGATACGTATTTGTAACAACCCTGGTGTTGTTACCTATTAAATAGTAAAGTAATTAACTACATTCCTTTTCTATTACTCTTATAATAGTGTTAAGATTCTTTACCTCAAGTTTTGTGTGATTTGGAGATCATTTGAGACTTTCTAATATTCTTAATTTTTCTAATAATTATGAAAATGCCATTGGACTCATCACAATCAAATTAGCTATTGCGGTATTTTGGAAGTGTTTGAAAGTCGTCAAATTTCCCTTGATAATTTTAATAATATTTAAATGCTCAAAAAATTCTGATAATTAAATTGATCTCCGATCAAAAATCTGATTGCATTTTTGAGTTCATCACCCCTCAATTATGCAAGGGTGAAATTTTGGAATTTTTCAGAGTCTGTTTGAGCATTTAATTTTGAGCAAATGTTTAGGAATAATTTATTAATTAAATAAAGCATTTAAATTAATATATATATATATATATATATATATATATCTATATATATATATATATATATCTATATATATATATATATATATAATAAATAATTTAACAGCTCTTTCAAAAAAAAATGCATAAATCAGCTGCACGGTATTAGGCATGAAACAGCGAATTCAACGCATCCTAGTTGTCCAATGATTTTAGAGTCTGATCCTGTGATTGTGAGGCATCTCGAACATCTAAGACGATCTGACCATTGGATCGTGCCAATGATCCAACACTGAGGATCAGGAACTGTACGTCCCTATCCTCACCTTTGTCGCACAGGCGCACGCGCCATATCGCGCTGCGTCCCTCTCCAGCTGGCCACCTTCCATTATGCTTTGGCAAATGCTTAGTTTATGGTATGGCTCCTTATGAAGCTCTTTATGGTAGGAGGTGTATGCCAAACAGAAAATACACATCTGCGCTTGCACGCAAGTGTACGTGGTTTAAAGTAATAAGTGAAAGTTAATTTTGAGATTTACCATCCTTTGAGAATGATGGTTTTGATACTAAGTTATATCTTCTTTCAATAATGTCTAGAAGATTGAGTTTTGGTTTTGATTTGGTTCGTAAATTATCAATGCAAATAACTTTAAGATAAGATATGATTTGTTCAAAGAGAGAGAGTTGGGGTTTCATTGTAGTACTTATAAGGACTTGGTGTTGTCACTTTTTTATTTAATGTATAAATTGATTTATTTATGCCTAACTAAATCATGTGATCACTGTTAGAATTGGAGCAATCCTCCAATTATAACAGGTTCAGATTTGGTGCTTCAAGGAGAACTCCCCTTGGGGTTTCACTTTGGTGCTTAAACCTTTATGAGATCATAATTTGATTAACCTTTGAATTCCTACATCTATATTACCAAATATCTTCTTTTACTTGTTGGATCTCACAAACATGTATTCCATCAACAATGCATCATGTGCTTATGCACGTAGTTTAGCTAGAGGAAAGGATGCATTAGATCCAATGGACTATGTCACATCATCCATTGGGTTCCCAACATCCTCTCATCCCTTCTACTTTGCTAAGCTGCAGGGCATGAGTTGATAGAAACTTAGTTCACAAGCATCAATTCTCTTAGTAGAGCTCTTAAGGAAAAGGGTGTAAGTAAGCTTTGAGAACTTGTCATATAGATCTCAGCTCTACTTGCACTACCCTCCCTTTCTCTTATCTAATTAATGATCTCAGAACTTAAGTACCATAATTAATATATTATTTCAGTTTTAGTTTTAGTAAAATAAATTTAAAATAATTCAATCAAGCATTCCATTCACATTAATAACTATAAATGGTTCATATAGAATTATTTTTTATTCATTAAAATATTTCCATTACAACACCATAATATCCTTACATTTTCCCACAACTACATCCCAACCCTTTTCAAGAGGATTTAGCTTTCCATTAAAGAATAAATATGAGCATACATGCCAAAGGAAGTAAGCCTTGTCTTTGATTTACAACAAAAAATAATCAAAAGGGAGTTCAGTAAAAAATACTCTGAAGCACCCAGAGGTTTTCTAGAGTTCTCTTGACTTCTTCTTACTCTTCTCTTTGATTTCTCCTTCGTTCCCTTGCTATCTACTTCTCTTCTTTCTTCACAGATTGTTGTTGGCCACTTAGAGAGTTCTCATTTTCCTCTTGCTGCAGCCTTTCTTTTGGTCTTTTGAATATCAAAAATTAGAACCCTTCTTCAGCCTAAAATTTGCCTTTAAATTGGGGACTTTTTCAGCCCCAAGTATTAATGACATATGCCTCTTCGTATTCTTCTATTATAATGCAAACCTTTAATTTATTCTGCTGAATCTCCTTGACTTCCCTAGCTTTAATGTTTGTTCTAGTTTCAAGAGGCTAGGAAAAACCAAAGATTTTATTTTGTGACCTTTCCCATGCTGCATTTAATGATGATTCTAGAATTTTCTGTATCGAGCACTGCGGCGCGCTATAGTGGTCTTGATCCAAACACTACTCCGTCGTGGCGCGCTGCAGCAACTGAAATTCAAATACTATTCCGATGTATATTTTTATGGTTTCCCTGAGGTCGCCACCCATCCGCTATAGCGCACTACGACGGTTGAATTTTTGAAAACATGGAATATTGACAGTTCAATTAGTTCACATAAAGTTTGCATAAATAATCAGAAATGCTGCCGCAGTGCATTGTGGCGTGCGGCGGCGGTAAACTTTCGTGAATGCGGAATAGTGATTGTTCAATTAGTTCACATAAAGTTCTTAATGATTAATTAAATATGTCGCTGAGGTGCGTTGCATCACGCCGCGGTGAGCTGCAGCGATTTTATTCCAGGTCGGTGTAAATCCTTATATGGCATAGTGCACTGTGGTGCTCTTGGAGCGCATTGCAGCGATTTCTTTTACGAGAGAGTGGATTGGCACTATTCAATTATTCTGCATAAGGTTCTAATTTTTCTCCCAGGAAATGACGCTGTGGCCCACTGTTGTGCGCTGTGGCGCGCTGTGGCGGTCTTCCTTCTAGGTCCTCGGGTATACTTCCAGGTGAGGGAATTTGATGGGCCGCCACAGTGTGCTGAGGTGCGCCACAGCGCACTACGGTGATTTTCACCCATAATTCAGTGATTCAACTCATACTTCCCATTTTCTTCATTTTTCCTGCAAAAGTATAATTTCCACTCAAAGTATATGGATATATATGATGATTTGAATATTAAAGTACTACATTTTTGCTATAAATTTTGGATATATTAGTGTACTACTCATGTTACATGGACTGAAGTAGGAGATTATTAGCTTTATCGTTCTGATCTAACTGAAGAGACCACTAGAAAAGTTCTTTTAATTAAGCATAATATGATGGCAGCTCAGGATAAACAAAATAAATATCATGATGCTCATTATCGTCAGTTAGAATTTCAAATGGGAGATTGTGGGTATCTGAAAGTAAGTCTGATGCGTGGTGTGCAAAGGTTTGGTGTATCTAGAAAGCTGAGTTTAAGATACTCTAGACCCTTTGAAGTTATTGGAAAAGTTAGAACACATGCGTATATGTTGGAGTTACCTGAAGACTTCTTAGCCATGCATAATATTTTTCACGTTTCATCATTCAGAAGGTGCTTGCTTGATTCTATTCAACAATTTCAAATTCCAACAATCAAGCTGCAGTCCAATTTGACTTTTATTATTAAACTTATCGTAATTCTGGGAATAGATCTCAAGCAGTTGAGGAATTGTAGTATTCCTATGATCAAATTCCACTAGCAGAATCATTCAGTTGAAGAAACCATGTGGGAAAAAGAAGAAGATATGCGGAAAATTTTTTCAGAGTTCTTCCTTTAGTTAGGTAGTTTAAGCTATTTTATTTTCTTTCATATTTCATTTAACTTCCTTCGTGAACTTTCATGTTCACATTTTTAATTGTTGTGTATCTAGGGCGACACCTCTTTTAAGAAGGGGAGTCTGCAACAACCTTGGGTTGCTACCTGTTAATTAGTAAGCTAATCAACTATGTTCATTTTCCGTTACTCTTATAATAGTGTTAAGAGTCTCAACCTCAAGTTTCATGCGATTTGGAGATCATTTGAGACTTTCCAACATTCTTGATTTTCTCGATAATTCTGAGAATGCCTATTTTATTTAGTCTTCAAAATCAAAATTAGAGTTCTCTATTGAACTAATCACCATCAAATTAACTAAGGGTGGTATTTTGAAAGTGTTGGGAAATCGTCAAATTTTCTCCGATTATTTTAATAATATTTAAATGCTCTGAAAATAAAGATAATTAAATTGACCTCCGATCAAAAATCTGATTATATTTTTGAGTTTCTCATCCCTCAATTAGTTAAAAGTGAAATTTTGGGATTTTTAAGAGTTGTTTGAACATTTAATTTTGAGTAAATATTTAGGGAGAATTTATTATTAAATAATGCATTTAAATTAAATATATATATATATATATATATATATATAATAATCCAACGGTACTTTCAAAAAAAAAGAAAAAAAAGGCAAAAATTAGCTGCATGGCATAAAGCATGAAACAGCAGGTTCAGTGCATCCTAACCATCCTGCGGTTTTTGAGTTCGATCCTACAGCTATGATGTGTCTCGAGCATCTAAGATGATCTGGTCATCTGATCGAGCCAATAATCCAACTAGTGAGGATCAGAGACTGTACGTCCCTGTCCTCACCTCAGTCGCGTAGGTGCACGATGCCCTACCACGCTGTGTCCCTCTCTAGCTGGCACCTTCCATTATGCTTTGGCAAATGCTTAATTCCTCCTAGCATTTTTTTTTAATTTCTCGGCCTCAGTCATTTAGCTGGATTGGAGAACACTGTCTCTCTTTTCTGCCTCTGCCAAAGGTTAGCACCTTTCCGTTGAACCCTAGTCTGAGTTGCGAATTTGAAGGTTCTAGGTAACCTACTCCTCTATTGAGCTTCTTCACTTACCAGAGCTATAGGGAGAATTGCTTTGAAGCAAAGAGCTACATATGTGCTGCTGTTGGTGAAGTGTTTGGCATACCATAAACCTAAAGAGCGATACAAAATGTACAAACCTCCATTCAACCTTTTTCCTTTCAGCAATTCATTCAATAGTTTTGTTCTCTTTTTCTTGCATTGATTTGTGTAGTCTGATTGAGCCGATCAGGTTCAATAGCTCGATCGAGCTTAGTTTGAATGCTTGTCTCTTCTCATTTAGGGTTAATGATCCTGGATGGCCAGAACATGTCATTAGAAAGACCCAATTCTTACCTTTTTTTTGAATGTCATTTTAGCGTCACGAAGTCCTCTCTTCCCGTTGATCTTGCGAACCAGGGATTTTAGGGTTCTTACTTTCGGTTGATTCTTTCTGTGTGCATGCAGAAGAGAAATAGCCTAATGTGCCCGTAGCCACGGTCCACTTTCTAACCTAAGGCACTTAATGTGTACAACGCGTGCTTGGGCCAGGCAGGTCTTAGGCTTGGTTTCGGCCCATTAAGCATCTGTGAGCGGCCACTTTAGCCAGAAGTGGCTGTTGGCATACAGTAACTGCAAGACACCATTAAAATTAAATATAAATCAGATGATAATAATTAATTAATGTAATTTCATTTATTGCACAATTTCAATTTTACTCATCCTGAATGTATGAAATTATAAATTGTTTCGACCAGCAAATTGCATAAATTATTAGTACGATAATAAATTCTTGTTTGGCTGATTATTTTCATTAATCACTGCTTTATGTTAATTAATTAAATACAATTTAATCTAAATCTTATAAGTGACATAATTTAGTCAAATTTTTTCCAAACTTGACATTCCAATAGTTCATTTCAATCACAAAAATGTGTACGACAATAATATGAAATCAGATTTTTGTTTTAAATCCTAATTTTCTTAATGACTTTTTAGTCATAATTAGGAGTCCTCCAAATTCTAAAATCCCAATATTATTCGATTGTGACCTATTTAGTGTCATTCTTCTCCTCATGCTATAATTATTTCATATTTATGTATATCATTTCATTTGGACAACAATTGGAGATTTAAGGTATTTGGCTCCTTAAATTGAGTAATTTTATTATTTCATAATTTCCATTTATGTTTTTTTTAGGTTTTTAAACCCTACGACAACAAAAATATCTCATTTTTCTCCCGGGAAATGACGATGCGGCCTATTGTGGCGCGCTGTGGTGCGCTACAGCGGTCTTCCTTCCAGGTCCTCAGGTATACTTCCAGGTGAGGGAATTTGATGGGCCGCCATGGCGCACTACGACGGTTTTCACCCAGAATTCAGTGATTCAGCTCATACTTCCCATTTTCTTTATTTTTCCTGCAAAAGTATAATTTCCACTCAAAGTATATGGATATATGATGATTTGAATGTTAAAGCACTACATTTTTGCTATAAATTTCGGATATATCACACCCCCACACTTAAATTTTTACTCATCCTCGAGTAAGCTCACAGATAATTTTAATAATTTCTTAGATAATGGATACGTTGTAGGATGTCAATGTGAAATAAATTAGTCACTATGTATTTCTCTAAGTTAAGATGACTTCAAATTTCTCATCTCTACTATCCTCTTCAATTAAGCTCTAAATTCTAGTTACAATCTAGTTCCTATCTCAAATGTTCATGCTTATGCCCTAATTATGGGGGAAATCACCCTTAGGAATTTCACACCTTAATTAAGCATTTGGTGAGTGACAAGTGTATTGTGCTATGTCTGCCCCTTCTCATGATTCATAAAGAATATTTTTATATTCTTAGGAGAGATATTTTTCTTCCTCCTAAGTTCTCAATTTTTAAACATGGGAGAGATATTTTTTATCATCCCTATTTTCTATTTTTGAATTCAACTTAAGGGAGAGATATTTTTCTTCATCCCTTAATTTTGTTTCTTGTGGTCATTAAGTCCTACATGAGCCTAGCACACTCATTTATTCACTCATATTTTTCCATCTTGGTTTTAATCCCTTAAGTTCTTCACCCCCACACTTAAACCTAAGCATATGTTCATTCCAGTTTGTTAGAAACTAAATCTTACTAGAGCGTTGAAATTGATCAAGAGGTACATGATTTGAAATATGGACTTGTCATCTTGATTTCAAGCATATTAGTGTCTTTATTATCACACATTTGAGTTCAGCATTGAGTTTAGGAACTAATCATGTTCAAAAAATTTTAACTTTTAAACATAATCATAGCAATGATAAGGGTGTGCCAACGATCCAAAATTTACTTTATAGAATTAAAAACAAAATAAAATAACAGAGTACAAATAAAAATAGAAAACTGTAATACAAAAGAATACAATCTTATTAATCATTATTTTCATCTTTCTCATCCACATCCCGGTAAATGTAATCCACTGGCCAGTTGCCGTCCGGGAAGGGGTCTCCTACAGGAGGGCACGGCAGCCTAGACCCACCCGGTCCTCCACACAAGCTCCACTCTTGGAACATGGTTCCGACAATGTAGTGGAATTCTGTTTGGAACTCACGTTGCCTGGCGACTTCTCCCTTGATGAAAAGCATGTCACGTGCTAGGGAGATTCCCAAGTCCCGTTGATGCGCGTACATTTACGTCATCAATTTATCCTCCATGGTCCTGCCAATGGAAGTTGAAGCTTTGCCTTATTCTCCCCTCCTCTTAGCTCGCACCCCTCTTAGGTGCGGGCACTCAAGTTTGTCAGTTCTAGAAGAGCATGGGGCAGAATCACGATGTCAGAAGAGGGGATCCTTACCCCTTGATTCTCGCAGATACCTAAAATGAGTGACCCAAAAGAAAGAAAGGAGGAACGCCCGTGACCGAGTCAGGGCGTTCCATAGCTACTCCCTTATAATACCGTAGATATGAATATCTCCATCTCTTTGCAATGCACAAAGGAGCAGCACTCATGACCGGGTCAACCAAAGAAAATCTTTTCTTATTGAATGCCCCAATAGCTGTGGGGGCAGAAGTTCCCATGCTTGCTGTGGATTTCTTCTCCAAAGACATTTCTCTCTTAATGCTTAGAATGAAGAGATTGAGAGAAATGATGGATTGATAGTAGTTGGAAGATTTGAGTGCTGATATGCCTGAATTCTCAAGGAGGTGCAGCCTCATACTCCCTTCTAACAGCTTTTTATAGCAATGGGAAGAAATAATTTTGGATGCTTGAATTAATCACACTTATTGCATTTTAATTCATGGTCAACTTAGTCTTAAATCATGCCATAAGTGTGATTAACTTTTTGGTCAAAAAGATGGAAAAACATAGCTTTTGCAGCACCTAAAATTTAGATTTAAGGTCCCAAGGTGCGTTGTAGCGTCTTTGACTTCCTTGAGAATCCAAGGCAGTAAATTTCGGCTGCAGCTGGGCACATTTCGCTGCAGCGCTTTGTGGCGCCCTGGACATTTTGTGCTATGATTCGTCCACTAGAGCGCGCGATACCGAAAATTTTTACTATAGCGCGTGTGGCGGATAAATCCGTTATAGCGCGCTGCGGTGGAAAAACCCATTGTAGCGCGCTGCGACGGCTTCTAAGCAGATATTTTTCCATAATTTAAATTTAGCTCAGATACATTTTTCACATTTAAAGTTTTTGATTGTTTATTAATTTAGAACTACTCTTAAGTGCTAATTCTAACAAAACGGAGTTTTGGGTTGCCTCCTAAAAAATGCTTGGTTTAATGTCGCCAGCCCGACACGTTGATGATCATTCTAAGAGGCTTCTTCAATTGGGGGTTTCCTTTTCCACACTTTTGCATTACAAGAGTGAGCATTTGCTGTGTTCAACTCATAGAATCACTAGTCATATTCCCATCTTCCCCATTCTCAGTATTTTGATTGAGAATTCCTTTATTTATCTTCTTTCCTCTCTTAGTCTTTTACTTTTATTTTAATTGCTTTTTCCTCAACCACCCCTCCAGATGGGAAGCTCGTAACTTTCTCAAAATTTTTCCCATTCATGACCAGGCTCTTAAGATGTAGCACCTTGCACATGTCTTTTTCACTCAAATTCCTTTTCCAAGCAAATTCAATCATTTTCTTTTTAAATAAGGTGGATTTTAGATCGATGACAGTAGCCTCACCCTTTACCTTTATGCTCATTATACCCTTGACTACATCGATTATGGCATTGGTGCTAGCTAGGAAAGGTCACCCAAATATGATAGTGTAATTTTCATTCTACGTATCCCATTCGCAAATAGTAAATCAGTGGGAATGGAGAACTTTCCTAGACCAACGTGTAATAACCCGAGTTGCTACCTTAGTCAATTAAGACTAATCTCAATTTTAATCATGATCCTAGGTGTTAATCAAGTCACTGGGAGTTATCCTTTAAGACCTAGTTCAAATCAGGAGTCAAATGGATCAAATCTTGATTTTTGGAAAATCCAAAAACCCTAACATTTGACTTATCTAAATTGACCTCAAATCGAAAAACAAACTTTGTCATTGCGCTCGGACTTTTGCCATTACGCTCATGTGGGGCCTCGTACTTTCCCGTGGCTACACTAATACTGATATTAGCATAACTGCGGGGAGTATGGTGCTCCACTCCGGTGGCAAATCCCCTACTCAAGTAGAGTCAAGTAGGACCCCACTCGCCTTAAGCTAAGGACTTGTCACCCTGTAGGAGAAAGTGTGAACATACATCAGTACATAACAAAGTAGCAGAAGCAAAAAATAGAATGAAACATCCACAGGTATAGTATAAAAAAAGAAAAGGAAACAGTAACTCAGATCAAATGTAGAAAAGTAAATACATTCAGAATTTAATTATTATAAACTGAATTTAATAGAAATAAAGATCTCTCAATCTTACTACAAAAAGAGAAAATCTATCTAAGTAGCAGTAGGAAGATCGTCCTCCTGCACCGGCTCTAATCCTGCAGCACTGCCGACAAACAACTCTGAATCTGACATTTGTCGGTATCACAAATGCCAGGGCCCCAGCCAACAAAAGAAAAATGTCACAGTTAGACAATTGTCTAAGCACGTTTGAGGTTATTTAAGTGAACTGAATATTTAAGATATCACATTTAAAGGTTTTAAACATGCAAGTATTAAAAATGTGCTACAAGCTACAAGGAATGGGGTAGCTATAAACTAATTATTTATAGCTAGTCAACAAGTATGTAAAAATAACATACAAGATATGAAATTATACATGGTGAAGCTAAAAGCAAAAGTAATTGTAACTACTAAAATAAATCAGATCCTAACATGCTTATAATTACATGGATACCTGCTGAGTATGTAAAGAACACAAATGTTGAAATAACATACAATTTTAGCATCCTACACATGTAATATTTAATACTAATCAAGAAGAGCATATATACAAGCATGCCAACTAAAATATAAATAGGCCACTGAAATATGTGGCAAAAAAAAAAAAGTTTAGTATATGAATGAGCAAAAAGTAAAGCCACTGAGTCATGTGACAAAGCAAGCCAAGCAATATAGTAAGGCCACTGAAATAGGTGGCAAGGAAAACAAACACTAACAACTGAACTAAAGTATCAGTAAGCCTAAGATATAGTGCTGCCATAATAGAACAGACCATACAGAGCCTCTGAACTGAAAGTTCAACATGTATCCATCATAAGCATCCGCAGAGCTAGGTCCGAGTTGAACTTATAGAATAAGACATGTATCCATCCTAGACATCCGTCGAGCTAGGTCCGTGTCCATTCTATAACAAAACTAGAACTGAAGAGGCAGACTAAGCTAGGACATACTCTACTAATGAAAAACACTGAAAGAACTGAATGAATGCTTTTCAAATACTAACTTAGGATGTATCTTCCATATCCTAAGTTTACTTATTATGCTCAAGGTACAAGGCTCAAAGTTCAAGGTGTGCAAAGCAATCAAAGTCAAAGTAAGCAAGATACTCAATCTAGACTTATCTATTATTGTCAACTTTATCCAAATCTAACTATTCTGAGAAGATACAAGTTTAGAATCTCCAATATCCAGCTATCAAGTATAATCTCAGATTTACGACCTTAATGTTAATATTAAAACTCAACAAGTTCTAATTTATAATCATATGACAACTATAAGAGTTTAAAGAAATTAATCAATGACTTAATTATTATTATTTTCCTCACTTAACCCAACTCTTGATCAAGTATACCAAGATTAAGGATTCTAGACTTAAACTCCCCATTGGTGTTCAAATCCTGAATCCAAGGTAATATCCTAATAAGGATCTAGGGTTCACACTTGAATAGAAACTAAATGTACTGAATCTTATAAGTTGAAGGATTCAGAAATTATGATCTTAATGAAAGGATGTGCTAATATTATAAGATAAAATAATTAGTAAGAACTAAGAATCTAAGATCTATATTCAATCTTTATGATAATTACATTATCCTATAGATTGAATCAGTCCTACACCCACATGGAAGGCTTCAAAAGGATTAAATAATAAATCACTTGAGGAATTCCAAATGGAGGTAGTTCAATTCAATTAAAATATCTAAAGTCTAAGATCTAAGGTCTAATATTTGATCACTTTAGACTTAAGCTTGGTTTAGACTTAGAATTTTACCAAGGTATTTCTCTAAGAATTCAAGCTTATGGACAAACCTAATTAAGTTATTAATTAAGAGTCTAGCACTTTAAGGTAATTAGGCTTATCTCTTAAGAAAGAGGGTTTTAAGGATACTTGAGGTCTTAAGGGCTTAATAAAACTAACTTAAGATTTATTTAATTAGTATCAAAATTATTAACATAAGAGTTCAAAAGGGTACTAAAGATATTTTACTGAATTTTCAAGGTTTAAGGGGGTGCTTAAACACATTTTGGTCAAAATGACCAAAATGCCCCTCTTAAGGCTAAAAATAGAATTTTAGGATTTAATTATCCAAATGGATTCAAATCTATTTTAATGAGTTCCATATTAGTTAATGAAGTAGGATACGCACTCATCTTAGGTTTTGGTAACCTAATTAGCCTAGTTAACACTAATCATGTATTTAAGCCAATTAAGATGATTAAGGAAACTGGGGCTTTCTAGAGTGATCCATTTACATTTATAGGCTCTACTATCTATAATAAGGCATTAGGAACATTGTTTACCAAAATTAGAGGATTAATCATAGTTAAATTCACTAATCCCTAATTAGGGTAATTAAGAGATGATTAATAAAATTAAGGTTCCTAAAGTACTTTTAATGGTTTACATAGCTTCCTTTTGGTCTCATGAGCAATCAGAGACCTTTAATCAATATTTTTGGGTAATTAATGAATTTAATATGATTTAAATAAAAATAGAAAATGATTAGATATTATTTAAAATCTAACAATTAGATCTTTGATTTTATTTTATATTCAGGTTCCTTGCATTTTTTTGATTAAAATAGTATATTGGATCATACCATTTGGATAAGTATAGCCAAAGTTATTCAAATAATTTAATCTGTATTTTTATTTAAATTAAAAATCATAGGTTTGATTTTTTGAATTAATTTCCTTAAGGAAATTAATTTAGAAATCTTTTTTAATATACTGCCGGCCCAAA
The DNA here is from genome assembly GCA_016760335.1 of Gastrodia elata. Taxonomy (NCBI): domain Eukaryota; kingdom Viridiplantae; phylum Streptophyta; class Magnoliopsida; order Asparagales; family Orchidaceae; genus Gastrodia; species Gastrodia elata. Next base: position 30,905,502 of record CM028682.1, read on the forward strand.
TTCAAAAGGCGCAGGTCACGAGTCAGCCCGACCCGTGACTTCGTCTTCTTACTCGCGACGGGCTCCGCCCTAATGAACTTTCAGTGCTGAAGTTCTTGGCACTTCGATGACGACGGCGGTCAAATCCATCCCTACACGTTCATGAAGTCGAGACGCATCGATTGGACTACGAACCCCTATCAGGGATGCACCAGATCGCCGGGGTGCTACTCGACCGAGGCATCACCTATGGCACATCTGTGAGGATCATAGTCTCCTCACAGAGCTGACCATACGAGCCGGACTCTAAACCTACACGATCAGAGGCTGAAGGGGATTCGATTGGTCCACTCAGCAAGCCTTGGGGATGGGTGGATCACTGAAGTGCAACTCATTGTGGAACGCAAACAGGCAACAATGTCGGGTCGATCGATTTTCAGCCAAATCGATCGACCCGATCAAACCAAACCTTCGATACAGTTCGACAATAATCGCCGAGAGCTCCTAGCACTAATTGGCTGGCGAAACACCTGGGGGAAAAGCAGGATTCGATGAGCCAGAGGTCGACTGGCGGTGCACACTCAGACGGTGAATTCATCGTCTGGTCCACTGCCAGGCCTTGCTAGAGGGCTAGGCGCCTGCTAGGGAGTTAAGGAGAGATCCTGACGCAGCATCTAGGTTTATATTGGAAGCGAGCCGAGCTAGAACCAGCTCGACAAAAGAAATGGGATCAAAGGTGTTACCTAAGGATGGCCGAGGTGAATGAGGCAATGTAGGCAGCTCAGATCACTCTAGATGGTCGCAAAAGCTCTAGCAAGGGGGTCTGAATTCCAGACCTCGCCCTCTATCAGTTGTACGCAGCAGGTCCAGATGCCAGGGTCACCGAGAGCTTCAGGGCAAGCAGCAGGGAATTGAGGGGATCACAGTGAGCAAAGGGTCTTGCTGTGATTTCTAGGAGGTATTTATAGGCTTTAGAGAGGTTTAGGTTAAGAGCCATGGCCTTAGGCTTGGGTCGAGAGGGCTCTCTCCATCTTCCACAATTGGGAGGGTCCAAGCCTCTGACTCACCCTACTAGGCTTGGTCACAACCAGAAGGGTCCTAACGGCCTAGGGGACAAGGCAGGAGGGAGTGGGGGGCAGTGCCGGCATTGCACGATACGAGCGAATTTTCTGTCAGGCTTGCGATCGAGCGTAGACAACGATCCACAGTGGCGGGGTCTGTTTCCATCGTCTGATTGCGAGACCGTGGAGGATCGACGGTCTGATGCAGCGCATGTTATATCAACCGTGATCTCATAAATCAGACGATGGAAACGGACCCCGCCACTGTGATCTGCCTTTTCGACATCGTCTGATTGCGAGACCGTTGAGGGTCGACGGTCTGATGCGGTGCATGTTATATCAGCCATCGAGAAGATCTTGTGCGTCGAATGATAGATGTCGATCGGGCATATATGATGAGATCACGATGCATGTTATATCAGCCGTTGGATCATGAGCCTTAGGATGCGTGCTTGAGCATCCATACGATGGGTATGGTGCCCCACTGTAGGGACCCCGTAGCGGATCTGCCGCAGTCCCGACAACAAATCCTGGGATATAAAATATTTAAATAATTTAATTAAATTAATTATAGTTTATTTAATTAGTTATTCAATTTCTATTAAATCCAATTTATGTCTAAATGAGCCCCAAAAATTCCCAAAAATTCACCCTTAGCTAATTAGGGCATGAGGAATTCAAAAATGCAATTAGATTTTAATTTGGAGATAAATTTAATTTATGTATTTTCCAGGGCTCAAAAATAGGCAAAAATACCAAAATCTCAATTTAGCTCTAATTGAATTCAAACTTCTAGGGTTAGGTTTAAATGACCCTCTAAGTCTAATGGAATCAAAATTAGAGCTTTATTTGGCTTAATTAATCTGAATTTAGCTAAGGTGACAACAAGGGTTATTAGAGTTCATTGCCCCCAAATTAGCCAGGGGTGATGTTTTCGTGTTAATTGGAAGTCGACAAAATTTTGACAAAAATTTTAATAATATTTAAATACCCTGAAAGTTGGAAAATTAAAATACTCGTTTAATAAAAAATTTGATCTCACCATTGCATTCCTCACACCTCAATTAGTTAGGGGTAAATATTTGGGAATTTTTGGGAATCAATTAAATATTTTAAAATTAATTATTAATATATGATTTTAATTATTTATTTTAAATAAATTATATTAAATATATTGGCACTATCGGGTCGGATCCGTTAGCTTAACGAATTCGTGGACCCGATAAGGGCTGGCGAGTCGGATGCGGGGAACCGGATCCGCATCTGTTAATCGGACACTTCCGGTCCAATCCAATCCAACGGTGAGGAGTCTATCCCCTTCTTCGCTCGATCCGTCGCCTTCCTCGTGGCGTTCGCCGTTGCCGCTGCCCAACGGCACTCCCCGGACCTCGGCTACTCCGTCCTGAGGCCCTTAAGGTCCTCCGGAGCCTCAATCTAGGTTCAATGTTGTAGATTGAACAGTGTTGCAGTCGAGCCGAACCCGAAACCTAGAACTCTCGCAGCCGTTGAAGCCAAGTACCCCATCCTCCCTCGATCTCATTCTGATTTATGCATTTCAAGTTCGCATGCCTATTTCTTGCCTTTGATTGTCGATAGAACAGATCGATTGGGTTGGATCGCACTCGATCAATCGAATTCGATGATAGTTGTACAGTTCTTTCCGTTAAAGCCTGAACCCCTCCGAGTTGGGTTGGCTATGGTTAGCCCTAGTCGGCGACTCCGATCTCCTCTCAGCACGGTTCAACCCTCATCGGGAAGGCCTCACTTTGGCCTACCAGTTACCATGCCGATCGAGCCTCGGTGCCATCGGGAGGGCCGGCAAATGCTGTGCCCTAGGCGCCGGCCCTCAGGAGCCCTCAGGGGAGAGGAAGGCTCTCAGGTCGGGTTGGGTCGACCCGGGCCCGACCCGCCTCACTACGGGTACGCGTCAGCGGACGGGTTCGCCTGTGAGAGCCGCGGTGCCAGGCGGCACACCCGGACTCGTCCACATGTCGCATGGGGCCAACGTTGCGTTCCGCAGGCGTCAGCGACCAGTCAGTGGAGGTGGTGCCCGCATCGCCGCGTGGCGCCCATGCCGCGGTCTCTTTGACCGCGGCAGTGGGCCCCACGTGTTGTATAGCGCCCAATCGAGCGCTGCCACGTGTCATGGTGGGTCCCACTATACCATCGAGTGTCATCGGTGGGACCCGCCACGGCTTACGTGGCCAATCCGATAATGATTACTAATAATTATTCTGTGTTAATTAATGTTAACTGCTGTTAAATAGAGATTAATTATGCTTAGCAGTTAGATTAGTATATTTAATTAATGATAATTAGTAATTAACTATTATTAAAAACATCATTTAGTTAATTTATGTTAATTAACTAGTTAATTATTAATATTAAATATTACTTTATTAATTATTAGGTTAATTATTATTAATTAATATTATATTATTAATAATAATTAGTTAAACATAATCTAATTCAGATTATTTTAGTGCTAATCAAACAGTAATAGTAATTAATATTATTCAATTAAATTAATAAATGGTAAATATAATTAATCAAATTAATTAGGTTTAATTTAATAACTATTAATATAGTAAAATAATATTTATTAAGGATTAATTAGCACTAATACTAGATCTAATTAAATAAATATTTAAGTATTATTAAATAGATAATTAATAAGATTGATTAATTTATTAATTAGGTTTAAATAGTAGTATAATTAATTAAGTAATTAAAAATACAATAAATTCAATATAAGTTTAGGAATGAATAGTAATTAATACAAATTAAATAAATAAATAATAATTTTATTTAATTTAAATTATTTAATTCAAAATCTTTAAAGGTTAATTACTTATAGAATGATCCAAACATAGTCAATATATGTCTCATTTTGCTCAGAAAAATAAAAGAAATCAAATGACATAATTCAAAAATTAGTTTCGAGGTATGTATAATGTAGTGACATTTTAGGACCTAAACAAACAATCGCAACTTTTAACCTAGTTGTCCAAACATAGGCAATATGGGTCATAAAATACTCAGGAGAATAGCCCCATTATAATAGAAGTATTAGTTTCCCAATTTGGAGCTTAGTTTGGAAAGTGACATTTAAGACCCTACCATAAAAATGACCAATATGCACCTAGTATTCGATTGACTATAACCAGGTCAATTCAACTCCAAATTCATAAATTCAAAGTGCTAACTAGCTTAGAATTTTAGTGTCATCAATAAACTGAAATAATATTTAGTATCTGAATCCTAGAAAATTAGAAATGATCAAAATACTTCTAACCCTAGTTAGGCCATAACTTGACCATTTGAAGTCAAAATTAGGTTTACTCCCTGTCAACACACTCAGTATATTATAGGGAAGCTATAGAAACTAAGTTTGCTAAAATTGTACTTCAAACAGAACAGTTCAGTTTTTGTTCCCCGTTGACCGACAGAATTACCGAATTGCCCTTAGAAATTGAAATAGCTATAACTTAGTCATTTGATCTCATAATGCAGTGTTCTTAGACTTTATGGAATTTTTGAATAATAACCAATAGTAAACTACATAAAAATTTAGGTTCCAATATGAGTAAATTATTAAAATGCCCCTTAAGTCAAAAATTTTAGTTTGGACCTATAGGATCCGTTTCTTGTCTAAATTGAGCGTACTTACTATCTATCTTCATGTTAGACAGTAAGGAATTATTTGGTAGTAATAAATCTTAATTTGGAATCCGAGTTCAAAAAGTAGCTTTTCGGACCCTTAGGAAGAGGCAAAATGGTCATTTTGCCCAAAATTTAGGTTAGTCATCCTTAAACTCTAAATTATTTTCCAAGTTAATAAAACCAGTATTAGAACTATATTTAAGTCTTCTAAGTGAGTAAAATCAATCATTAGGACAAATCTGAGAAATCCTTAATTTTTCCTCCAAGTCCTTTCTTTAGGATTATTTCAATTCACCTAAGGACTGCTCCTGAGACTAGGATTAGATCATAGGTTAGATTTTATTTATTGAAAAATGGGGTTTTTAATGAATGAATCATTGGTTATTATTAGTTTTTAGATTTTATAGCTTATTTTGATTATTTATCTTTTAACCCTAGATTCAGGATAAGAGATTCATCCTATTAAGTTTGATTTGCTTAATATGATTTACCTTAATTACTAGATCACTTTTAGAATAAAACCTAGATCTTATGTCGTATACTTTTTGTATTATATGATTAAGTCCAATCTCATGATGTTTAATCCATGATCTACAGTTTAGTAGATCTTGATCAGATCTTAGATAGAACGTTCAAATTCATCAAATTAGGATGTTACGATTTATTAATTAAACCTGGAGTCGTACTTAATTGAATTAGATTAGAGCATGATCAGTTCTAATTCCTTTTAACTTATAAAGTCGTTCTTCTAAGTTACACCCGATAGTAAGAATTAGAGATCATAAACTTGTGTAACTTAGGATAGTTAGAATGATTAAATTAGAAAATAAATGATATCACCATGTTTAGTAGAGTCCCTTGTTTACTATTTGACTTTGTGCTATGAAATCTTTGTATTCTTGTGCTTATTTTTTCTTGAACATGTCATATAACAAACATATTATTATATGAAAATAAAAACTAAGAATATTAGGAAAATATTTGCATTTGGGTTCAATTCATGGTGGATTATTGTGCACATTACTCTAATGGACAGGGGTAAGGAGACATTAGGATGCTTAACATCACTCATGGAGGAGAGTGTGCTAAGCTTGGGACCCGTTCAGTCTTGCAAACATGCGCGACTCCTCAGCTGTTTCTAAAATTGTCCACAGAAACAAAAGTAAAATAACTAAAAGATATTTGCATTGTATTATCTGCCTCTTTAGTCATATTGTACTATATTGTTATATTATGTCCGCCCTAGCCCATAATAGCTATGAGAATATACTGGGCCGGACTGGACAATTCTTTTTGATATGGTAGTTATACATTTTGTTTCAGTTCAGCTTACTATTTTCTATATTGTTGATGCATTTTATTTCAGTTAACTTGCATTTTACCTGTTTTACCTGCTTACTTAAGTAGATGCATATATAGGATGCTAGACTTTACTGCTTATTATATATACCATTTTTAGATTTACATTTTAAATTAGCATATGTCATATGATCATCAGTATGTTTAGGTTAGACTTTTCTTTTTAGTATTTTTACTTACTGTATTATATATGTATACCTTGTTTAGTTTACTTAAGGTGTGATTTTGCCTCAATTCTTGCTTAGTTATGAAAATTATATTTATAATTTATCCTCATCCCCTTGTATGCTTACTTTCTCCCATGCTAGATAGATGTTTTATTTAGTTTAGAGTAAAATGGTGATATTAACAAATGCTTAATAGATTACTTGCATAAAATGTACTTAGACATTTTATATAACAAGATTTTTCTTTATTGGTTGGGGCCCTGGCATTGTGAAACTGACAATGTCAGATCTTGAGCAGTTTGAGGAGCCAATGCCTGAAAAGGTGCCGTACATAGAGGAGGCGCAGCAGCTTGGAGAAGAGGATATATAGTTGCTTTTATATTTAATGTGAGGATGAGAGTATTTTTATTTCATTTTCTAAACTTTAATTAAAATGTTGTAATAATATAAGTACTCCTGACTGTGTTTAAATTCTGCCCATTATTATTTGCTGAGCTATATTACTGTTTCTTACTTGATGTATGGTGAATGGATGTAATGTTTATTTCTTTTCGCCTCCGCACTTTGTATGTATATTAGAATTAGTGACTGATTTTCATAAATATTTTGTGCACATCCTTCCCTTAGCAGTGGATTGTGGATCTTACCTAATCCAATAATGAGTGAGGGATTTGCTAGAGTGACACTCTATTATTTAGTCTAATGATTGTGGACTTAAGGAGCGGGCACCACAGTTGGTATCAGAGCATTCCATATGGTATCAAATTGGAATTTGTATTCCACTCTACTTGATGAATGATTCTTCTGCCAATCAGTTACTAACTAAATATCAGAGTTACATCCAAGCACTATAGAAATGGAAATACATGCACAAGTAAGCTATCAGTAAACTAATGTAACTTGGAAAAATTATTAGACGTGCAAGGATGACGCTTAGGTGGCATCGCCAACAATTTGAAGATAGGTGGGAATACATCGTCTGACTCCATCAACAGCACAAGAGGTGTATAGAAGGCGTTTTAGACCCCGAAGTACTAATGTTGGATCGACTACTCCAGCAAAGTGTATACAGGGGATACGATCTCCCCATTGCAGCCAAGGAGTGGCTGAAATGGGCAGATTTTGTGTTTGAAACCATTAACTGTCCAGACAATGTTAGAATCCCCATTCTATCTCGTCTCCTATACGACAAAGCCAGGGATAGGCGGGACGTCACCCTACGAGCACTCACCTATTGGCGTGAAGAAATGCAAAGGGAGGTCACATATGCGGACTTTCGTCGTGCCTTTACCGCCAGATATATCGGATATACATTTTAGTTTTTACTCACATGCTACATATTTCACATTCTACATCTTGTACCTTAATTCTGAAATAAATGTTAGAGTTATAATTGAACTAATATTCTTATATCGCTTGATCTGGATATCTAGGAATACTACTATACGAGCATGTCAGTATATGATTTTTTCACCCACTTTGAAGATAGGTGAAAGTTCGATGTGTACTTGGCAAAAAGAAATGGGAGAGAAGTTCAAGGGGTCTCCCCGGTAGGAGCCAGTGTTTTGGAAAGAATGCTAGAAGATGCTGTATACCGGGGACTGGACTTCCCATCTTAGCTAAGGAGTGGTTACGAAGAGTGACCAAAGTGTTCGATGATCTGGAATGCCCATATTGCATTTGACTTGACATCATCGACATCCTCCTCCAAGACTACGCAGAGGAGTGGTAGGCTCTCGAGGTGTAGATATTCGAGCGTAGATCTGCTCGCCACCGCCGAGAAATGACCTACATTGACTTTTCCTAGGCTTTCACTAAGAAATACATAGGATAGACTCTATATTTTCCCAATTGTTGTCTTTTATTATCTGATATTCTATCTACTATTTCCAATGATGTATTTTCATTTTTATTTCTGATTAATAAAAGAGGAGAAATGATATGATTCCCTATTTTCTGAGTTTCTAAAAGTGTATTGTTTTTAATTCAGATTCTAGTAGAAGATAATGAATTCTGGACAGAGCCCCTCTCCTACTCCCTCCAGCACTTCCTCCAACAAGGTAAGTGCCTTATTGGAGGCAGTCAAACTAATGGTGGAATCCCACCACAAACAAACGAAATCCAACCAAAGACAGGCTAAGAAGGTCGCCGATACTCTGGCCAAATAGGCTGAGAGATTGGAGCGGTTGCTGGTAGCTCAGATTAGCCAGAACCATACCACAACCAAAGTTGCCCCGATGTTACAATACTATCACCAGCATCACTTATAGTCCATGGATGGAATATTACACAGCTTCCTCCGCCTGAGGCCCCCTACCATCAACGGGAGTCTCTCCGTAGTAGATACCGCCACCTGGATCAAAATGGTGGAAAAGAACCTGACAAGTATCAAGTGCCCTGACTCGTAGGTTGTCCGTCTCACTACTCATCACCTGCAAGATGAGGCCGAATATTAGTGGGACACCACCCGCAGCACGCAGTTTGCTGAGGTACCACTAGAAGACATTACCTGGGATGAATTCATCAAAGCATTCCAGGCTCGATTCATCCGTCTATCTGCTAAACATAGTTTGGGGGATATGTTCCTGAAACTGCAACAAGGAGATCAAACTGTATCTGCATACAAGGCAAAATTTTGTCACCTCACAAGGTTCTCTACCAGTCTGGGTCCCATTGAGCCAGACCGCTGTCACCAATTTCAGAGCAGTCTGCGACCCTCTATCAGGAGCCAGGTAATCTCGTTTCGCATGTCAGACTTTGTTGAATTACTGGAGACTACCAAAGTAGTAGAACAAGACCAAGCTAGGGAAGAACCTAAGAGAAGTATCGGGTCTACTTCATTCCAGCAGAATCCTCCCAAACGAGCCAGAGTATATCAGCTCGAGGCCGAAGCTCCGTCTGTCGATCCGTTCAATGGTTGCACAAAACCACACCCGTATGGTCAGTGTTTCCACAGGAATCGTGTCCACTTCACCTGCGGACGGCCATGCCATGGATTCTATCATTTTATGGCTACAGAAATGATCAATGGTGATCAGATCGACCGCTCCAAGCACTGCCATGTCTTTGACTTATTTCAGAAGCCTGCGACAGCTCGTCCAGCACCACCTTCTACTTCAGCTGTGAGGCGTGAGACAGCTAATGTCCCTCACCCAAATGCACCTCTGCCACCTCCTTGGCATACCTATAATAATAGGCCTACCGGCCCTGCACGTGTATACACCCTCACACCAGTTGAGGCTGCTGATGACAGCCACGTGGCATTAGGTACACGCTCTCGAACCCCTTTTATTTCCACAATTATTACTTGCTTAACAAAGTTAGTACTTATTACATATATAACTAGGTTCAATTTGCATAAATGACAAACCTTGTAATATCCTATTTGACACTGGGGCTAGTCATTCCTTTGTGTTTGAAAGTTGGGCAAAATCACTTAACCTACCCTTGTATCGTCTAGCCAATCCTCTTAATGTTAGGTTACCTTCTGGAGCCCAAATGCCAACTCGCCAATTTTGCAAAGTACAAATCTCCACTGAAAATAAGAATTATGAAGCCAAGTTAGTAGTTATCCCAATAGCCAATTTCGATGTAATATTGGGTATGGATTGGCTAAGCCAACATAATGCCACTATCAACTACATGAAAAAAGAAGATCACCTTGGGTAGTGGTGGTAAGGCCAGATCCTTCATTGGTAACCTTAGCACTCAAGCCTCGTTAATCAATGCTATAAAAGCAAAAAGGTTAGTTCATAAAGGTTGTGATGCCTTCGTAGTAACAATACTAGGAGAAAAGAAAGAAGGCATTTCCTTATCCCAGAACCCCGTCGTTTGCGAATTCGCCAATGTTTTTCCAGAAGATCTACCCGGACTTCCTCCTACACAAGAAGTAGAATTTGTAATTGACATTGTTCCAGGGATGCAGCCCATATTTAAAGCTCTTTATTGAATAGCACCTAAGGAATTACAAGAATTGAACAAGCAACTGTAGGAACTCTTAGAGAAAGGTCTTATTAGGCCTAGTTCATCCCCGTGGGGAGCACCAGTTTTATTTGTCAAAAAGAAAGATGGGTCAATGCGGATGTGTATCGACTATAGAGAGCTGAATAAAGTAACAGTGGAGAACAAGTACCCATTGCCCCGTATCGATGATCTATTTGATCAACTAGCAGGAGCAAAGGTATTCTCAAAGATTGATCTATGATCAGGCTATCATCAATTGCAAGTAAAGGATTTTGATATAACAATGACTGCTTTCAGAATTAGATATGGCCACTATGAATTTCTAATGATGTCATTTGGATTGACAAATGTGCCTTCCATCTTTATGGACCTACTTTAGCCTATTTTAAAACCATACATTGACAAATTCATCATCGTGTTTATAGATAATATTTTAATATACTCCAAGATGAAGAAGGAACGCGAAGGTCATCTCAGGATAGTATTAGAAGAACTTAGAAACCACCATCTATATGCCAAGTATTCAAAGTGTGAATTTTTGCTTGAATCTGTCACCTTCTTAGGCCATGTAGTAGATGCTCAAGGGATCAAAGTAGATCAAAACAAAGTCAGCACCATCTAAGAATGGGTACAACCTAAGTCAGTGACTGACATCAGAAGCTTCTTGGGCTTAGTCGGTTACTACCAAAAGTTTGTGAAGGGCTTTTCCCAGATAGCCTCTCCACTCACCAAGCTCACTCAGAAGGTTGTACCATTTAAGTGGTCACCAGCTTGTGAAGCAGCTTTCCAAGCACTGAAAGATGCGCTTTCATCTACCCCCATCCTAGTTCTCCCTAAGGAAGGTGTAATCTACCAGGTCTATACTGACGCCTCTGGTATAGGCTTGGGTGTCGTATTAATACAAGAAGGAAAAGTCATCGCGTATGCTTATCGTTAGTTGAAGCCTCATGAAAGGAACTAATTAGTTCATGATCTAGAGTTAGCTGTTGTTGTGTTCGCCTTAAAAATTTGGCATCACTATCTATATGGGATTCAATGCTCGACCTTCATAGATCACCAGAGTCTAAAATACATATTCACTCAAAGGGAGTTAAACTGTCGACAAAGAAGGTGGCTGGAACTGATCAGTGACTACAACCTTGATATCCAATACCATCCTAGAAAGGCAAATATTGTAACTGACGCTCTGAGCCTTCATACCACTCTTAATGCTCTTATTTCTAAGAATTCTCTAGATGAAGAATTTCATAAATTGGATATCTAATCAGTGCGTAGTGACCAGGTGACTACAATGCTCTCAATGATTAATGTGGAGCCCACATTCCACAAAGATGTATCTATTACTCAAACGAAAGATGATGAGCACCTAAATTTTAGACAAGCCATCGATAGTGGCTGTTGTACCGACATTCAATTTTATAAAGGTGTCATATTTAAGGAGATCGATTATGGATCCCTAAGTCCATGCACTAGGAGGTGCTAGTTGATGGTCATAACTCTGGGTACCAAATCCATCCTGGAAGCTCAAAGATGTATAAAGACCTAAAGTAATCCTTCTGGTGGCCAGGAATGAAAAGAAGTGTGGCTGAGTTCGTTGTAAAGTGCCACGCTTGAAGTTTAGTTAAGGCTGAACATTAGAGACCCGATGGTTTACTTCACTCACTTGAGATTCCTATATGGAAGTGGATAGATATATCAATGGATTTTGTTATGGGGTTGCCTCGTGCAAAATCTAGGGCTGACGCTATTTGGGTCATAGTTGACCGATTGACCAAGTCTGCTCATTTCATTCCTATTCAGCAAACAGACACAGTTGAGAAGCTCGCAAAGCTCTATATCAGGGAAATAATCTGGCTTCATGGAATTCCCATGACGATCGTATCCAACTGAGACAGCTGATTTACTTCTAAATTCTGGCAAGCCATACATCAAGATCTAGGCACAACTCTAGCAATGAGTACAGCCTTTCATCCGCAAATGGATGGTCAGACAGAACAAGTGAATCAGATTCTTGAAGATCTGCTTAGATTGTGTATAATTGATTTTGCTGGATCCTAGGAAGATCATCTTCCACTAGTGGAGTTCGCTTATAACAATAGTTTTCAAGCCAATATAAAGATGGCTCCATATGAAGCCTTGTATGGCAGAAAATGTAGTACTCTATTAGCGTGGTCAGAAATAGGTAGTGTACTATTGTATGGATCTGAACTAGTAGAAGAAACAAATAAGAAAGTTCAGTTGATTCAACAGCACATTCGTGCAGCTCAAGACTGTCAAAGTAAATACCACGACCTTCACCATCGTCCTCTAGAATTCAAAGTTGGAGACTTTGCCTACTTAAAGGTCAGTCCAATGAAAGGAGTCTTTAGATTTGGCATAGCAGGAAAACTTAGCCCCCGTTATGTTGGTCCATTCGAGGTCACAGCCAAAATAGGTTCTTCTGCCTACATACTAAACCTTCTGGATGACTTTGCAGCAGTCCACAATGAACTTCATATATCATCATTAAGGAGATGCCTCATAGACCCATCTCACTTAGTTCAGTTCCCAGAAATTCAAATCCAACCTGATTTATCATACACTGAGGAGCCAATTCGAATTTTGGCTCGTGATTGCAAGCAACTTATGAATCGTGTTATCAATATGATCATAGTCCAGTGGAAGAATCGTTCTCACAATGAAGCCACTTGGGAGAAGGAGTCAGATATGCGAGCCAAATATTCTATACTCTTTGAGAATCCAGGTAATTCTATTCTTAAGCATTATAATCTTTCAAATTCAATTCATGTTTCATTCATGCCTTCTTGTTTTCACTTGAGTAATGTCGAGGACGACACCGCTCTTAAGTGGGGGAGCCTGTAATAGCCCAAGTTGTTACCTTAGTCAATTAGGACTAATCTCAATCCTAATTATGATCCTAAGTGTTAATCAAATCATTGGGAGTCATCCTCTAAGATCTAGTCCAAATTAGAAATCAAATGGATCAAATACTGATTTTTGGAAAATTCAGAAACCCTAAAATTTGACCTATCTAAATTGATCTCAAATTGAAAAATGGACTTTGCCATTGCGATCATTGACCCCAAATTAGCCAAGGGTGATATTTTCGTGTCAATTGGAAGTCGTCAAAATTTTGACGAACATTTTAATAATATTTAAATACCCCGAAAGTTGGGAAATTAAAATACTCGTCTAATCGAAAATCTGACCTTATTGTTGTGTTCCTCACCCCACAATTAGCAAGGGGAAAATATTTGAGAATTTTTGGGAATCAATTAAAAAATTTTGAATTAATTATTAATATAGGATTTTAATTATTTATTTTAAATAAAATATAATAATTATTTTGGCGCTATCAGGTCGGATCCGTTAGCTTAACAGATCCGCGAACCCGATAAGGACTGGCGGGTCGAATGCGGGGAACCGAATCTGCATTCGTTAATCGAACGGTTCCAGACCAATCCAATCCAATGGCCAGGAGTCTATCACCTTCTTCGTTCAATCCGTCGCCTTCCACGCGGCGTTCGCCGCTACGGCTGCCCAACGGCGCTCCCCCGGACATCTGCTACTCCGTCCTGAGGCCATTAAGATCCTCAGGAGCCTTGATCTAGGTTCATTTTTACAGATTGAACAACGTTGCAGTCGAGCCGAACCCGAAACCTAAAACTCCCGCAGTCGTCGAAGCCAGGTACCCCATCCTCCCTTGATCTCGTTCTGATTTTTGCATTTCAAGTACGCATGCCTATTTCTTTCCTTTGATTGTCGATCCAATGGATCGATTGGGTTAGATTGCACCCAATATATCGAATTCGATGATAGTTGTACAGTTCTTTCCCTTAAATCACAAACCCCTCCGAGTTGGGTCGGCTCCGACCTCCTCTCGGTGTGGTTCGACCCTCATCAGGAAGGCCTCACTATGGCCTAGCCGTTGCCATGCGGGTCAAGCCTCGGCTCCGTCGAGAGGGCCGGTAAATGTCGTGCCCTAGGTGCCGGCCCTCGGGAGCCCTCAGGGGAGAGGAAGGCTCTCGGGTCGGGCCGGGTCGACCTGGGCCCGAACTGCCTCGCTACGGGTCCGCGTCAGCGGACGAGTTCACATGTGGGACCCGCTGTGCCAGCCAGTACACGCGGACTCGTCCCCATGTCGCGTGGGGCCCGCGTTGCGTTCCATAGGCGTTAGCGACCAGTCAGCAAAGGTGGGGCCGCAGCGCCGCGTGGCGCCCTTCGGGCGCGACACGTGGTGCATGGAGCCCACTGCCCGTACCGCGGTCTCTTCGACTATGGCAGTGGGACCCACGCACTGCCACTTGTCATAGTGGGGCCCACTGTCCCGTTGGGTGTCAGCAGTGGGACCCGCCACGGCTTCCATGGACAATCTTAACGTGCCACGTGGCAGTCGTGGGTCCCACTGATCAAATCCGATAAAGATTATTAATAATTATTCTATGTTAATTAATATTAATTGCTGTTAAATAGAGATTAATTATACTTAGCAGTTAGATTAGTAGATTTAATTAATGATAATTAGTAATTAACTATTATTAAATAGTAAACATTATTTAGTTAGTTTATGTTAATTAACTAGTTAATTATTAATATTAAATATTAGTTTATTAATTATTAGGTTATTTGTTATCAATTAACATTATATTATTAATAATAATTAGTTAAACATAATCTAATTTAGATTATTTTAATACTAATCAAACAGTAACGGTAATTAATATTATTCAATTAAATTAATAAACAGTAAATATAATTAATCAAATTAATTAGGTTTAATTTACTAACAATTAATATAGTAAAATAATATTAATTAAGGATTAATTAGCACTAATCTTAGATCTAATTAAATAAATATTTAAGTATTATTAAATAGATAATTAATAAGATTAATTAATTTATGAATTAAGTTTAAGCAGTAGTATAATGAATTAAGTAATTAAAAATACAATAAATTTATTTTAACTTTAGGAATGAATAGTAAAATAATGCAAATTAAATAAATGAATAGTAATTTTATTTTATTTAAATTATTTAATTCAAAATCCTTAAAAGTTAATAAATTCTTATACAATGATCCAAACATAGTCAATATAGGTCGCATTTTACTCAGAAAAATAAAAGGAATCAAATGACATAATTTTAAAATTAGTTTCGGGGTATAATATAGTGACATTTTAGGACTTAAATAAACCCTCGGAACTTTTAACCTAGTTGTCCAAACATATGCAATATGGGTCTTAAAATACTCAGGAGAATAGCCCCATTATTATAGAAGTATTAGTTTCCTAATTTGGAGCTTAGTTTGGAAATTGACAGTTATGACCATACCCTAAAAATGGCCAAAATACCCATAGTATTCGATTAATCATAACTTGGTCAATTCAACTCCAAATTCAAAAATTTAAAGTGCTAATTAGCTTAGAATTTTAGTGTCATAAATAAACTGAAATAATATTTATGATCTGAATCCTAAAAAAATTAAAAATGACCAAAATACTCCTAACCCTAGTTGGGTCATAACTTGACCATTTGAAGTCCAAATTAAGTTTACTCCTGTCAACACACTCAGTATATTATAGGGAAGCTATAGAAACTGAGTTTGCTAAAATTGAACTTCAAATGGAAAAGTTCAGTTTTTGTTCCCTATTGACCGACAAAATTACTGAATTGCCATAAGAAATTGAAATAGCTATAATTTAGTCATTTGACCTCAAAATGCACTGTTCCTGGACTCTATAGAATCCTTGAATAGTAACCAATAGTAAATTGCAAAAACATTTAGGTTCCAATATGATTAAATTCCTAAAATGCCCCGTAGGTCAAAAATTTTAGTTTGGACCTATAGGATCCGTTTCTTGTCCAAATTGAGCGTACTTAATGTTTATCTTCATATTAGACAGTAAGGAATCATTTGGTAGTAATAAATCCTAATTTAGAACCCTAATTCAAAGAGTAGCTTTTCAGACTCTTAGGAAAATGCAAAATAATCATTTTGCCCAAAATTTAGGTTAAGCATCCTTAAACTCTAAATTATCTTCTAAGTTAATAAAACTAGTATTAGAACTATATTTAAGTCTTCTAAGTGAATAAAATCAACCATTAGGACAAATTTGAGAAATCCCTAATTTTTCCTCCAAGTTTTTTCTTTAGGATCTTTTCACTTCACTTTAGGACTACTCCTGAGACTAGGATTAGATCATATGATAGATTTCATTCATTGAAAAATAGGGTTTTTCAATGAATGAATCCTTGGTTTTTATTAGTTTCTAGATTTTACAAGTTATTTTGATAATTTTGTCTCTTAACCCTAGATTCAGGATAAGAGATAAAAACCTATTAAGTTTGATTTACTTAATAGGATTTACCTTAATCAATATATCACTTTTAAAATAAAACCTAAATTTTATGTCTTATCCTTATTTGATAATATGATTAAGCCTAATATTGTGGTGTTTAATCCGTAATCTATAGTTTAGTAAATCTTGATCAGGTCTTAGATAGAACGTCCAAATTCATCAAATTAGGATATTATGATTTATTAATTAAACCTGGAGTCGTACTCGATTGAATTAGATTAGAACCTGATCAGTTCTAATCCCTTTTAACTTATAAAGTTGTGCTTATAAGTTACACCCATAGTAGGAATTGGAGATTCTGAACTTATGTAACTTAGGATAGTTAGAATGGTTAAATTAGAAAGCAAATAATATCACCATATTTAGTAGAGTCTCTTATTTACTATATGACTTTGTGCTACAAAATCCTTGAATTCTTGTGCTTATTTTTTCTTGATCATGTTATTTAACAAAAATATTATTGCATGAAAATGAAAACTTAGATTATTAGGAAAATATTTGCATTTTGGTTCAGTTCATAGTAGATTATGGTGCACATTAGTCCAATGGATAGGGGTAAGGAGAGATCAGGATGCTTAACATCACTCATGGAGGAAAGTGTGTTAAGCTTGGGACCCGTTCAGTCTTGTAGACATGTGTAACTCCTCAGTTGTTTTTGAAATTGACCACATAAACAAAAGTAAAATAACTAAAAGATATTTGCATAGTATTATCTGCCTCTTCGATTATATTGTACTATATTGTTATATTATATCCGCCCTAGCCCATAAATGCTATGAGAATATATTGGGCCGGATCGGCCAATTCTTTCTGATATGGCAGCTATACGTTCCGTTTTAGTTCAGCGTACTATTTTCTATATTGTTGATGCATTTTATTTTAATTAGCTGTATTTTCCCTATTTTACCTGCTTACTTAAGTAGATGCATATATACGATGCTAGACTTTACTGCTTATTATATATACTATTTTTAGATTTATATTTTAAATTAGCATATGTCATATGATCATCAGCATATTTAGGTTAGACTTTTCTTTTTAGTATTTTTACTTACTGTATTACATATGTATATCTTATTTAGTTTACTTGAGGTGTGCTTTTGCCTCAACTCTTGCTTAGTTATAATAATTACATTTATAATTTATCCGCATCCCTTTGTATGCTTACTTGCTCCCATGCTAGATAGATGTTTCATTTAGTTTAGAGTAAAATAGTTATATAAATAAATGCTTAATAAATTACTTGCCTAAAATGTACTTACACATTTTGTCTAACAAGATTTTTCTTTATTGGCTAGGGCCATAGTATTCTGAAACTGACCATGTCAAATCTTGAGTAGTTTGAGGAGCTAGTGCCTGAAGAGGAGCCGTACATAGAGGAGGCGCAGCAGCTTGGAGCAAAGGATATATAGTTACTTTTATATTTATTGTGAGGATAAGGGTAATTTTATTTCATTTTCTAAACCTTAATTAAAATGTTATAATAATACTGGTACTCGTGACTATGTTACTTTCTGCCAATTATTATTTGCTGAGTTATATTACTATTTTTTACTTGATGTATGGTGAATAGATGTAATGTTTATTCTTTTTGCTTCTGCAATCTGTATGTATGTTAGAATTAGTGACTGATTTTCATAAATATTCTATGCACATCCTTCACTTAGCAGTGGATTGTGGATCTTACATAATCTAATGATGAGTGAGGGATTTTTCAGAGTGACACTCTATTCCTTAGTCTAATGATTATGGACTTAAGGAGCAGGGCACCACATAATTAGTACATTTCTAACTATTCCTAAAGGAGAAAATTCTAGGATCATTGAGGTAGTCTCCATCCCTCCCAAATTAAATTCCTTGTATACATGGTAAGGCATGATTTCAACCAATACTCTATGATCACATAAAGGATTTAGAAGAACCTCACCCCCAATCACGCACGGGATATTCAACCTTTCAGGATCCTCCTTCTTTTCTGCCACTAGTCTTTCAATTGGTCTGCTTCCCAGTTTACTTTTTAACCCCCATCTAGATCTATTTTCTTTAGTTTTAACATTAAGGCAGTCTCTTTCAGTTTCATCTAAATGAATGACACTCACAATTTCCCTTGGATTAATTTTAGTCGAGCTGGGCAAAGTTCCCTACTGCTGAGTAGACAGCTGTTTGGAAATTTATCCCAATTGGACTTCAATATTCCTAAGAGACATCTCAATTCCTTGAATTGAGGTTTCATGCCGATTCATGGTCATCTCAGTCCTTTTCATAAATTGCATCGTTTCAATTTTAAAAGCCTAAAATGATTCTTCTAACTAGGATTCATGTTTACTATTTTGAGTGGACTTATCGAAATTATTAAAATTTTAGGTTGGCCTATTTTGTGGTTGAGAGTTGTAATTCCTTATCAATTTCCCCTCACTCTAGGAGAAGTTGTGATGGTTTCTCCACCCTAGATTGTATGTATTTGAGTAGGGGTTTTTGTGAGGGTTATTGTTATTTTTGCTATTTCTCATGAAGCTTACTTCACAAGCGAAGGGGTTATTCAAATTATAGCACTCGTTGTTGTGGTTCCCTCCACACAACTCACAGTTCACTTCATGAACGGCGCTCACATTCAAGCTCTCAATTTTGTTTGTTGATAATTCAACTTCCCTTTGAAGGGAGACCAATTGATTTGTCTCATTCAGGTTATTTACCTCCTTTTTAATGGGAGCAAGTGGCTCAGTCGGCCATTAATACGCATTATTTGCCATTTCCTCAATGAGATCAAAGGCCTCCTCTAATGTCTTACTACTCAAAGAGCCCCTTGCGGCTGCCAATAAGTGTCCTTGTAGGTGCATTCAATCCGTTATAAAAAATATGTACTTGCATCCATTATGGGAACCCATGATGCTGGTAACGCCTTAAGCAGTGCTTAAAGCGTTCCCAGCCGTCATATAAGTTATCTCCGTTTTGCTGAGAGAAATTTGAAATCTCATTTCTCAGTCTGACGGTCTTGGTAGGTGGGAAATATTTGACTAGGAATTTCCTAGCCAAGTCATCCCATGTCCTAATGGACTTGCCAGGAAGAGAGTGGAGCTAAACTTTTGCTCTATCTCTCAGTGAAAATGGGAACAATCTTAACCTAAGGGCATCATTGAATACTCCATTGAATCTAAAAGTATCATATATTTCCAAAAAATTTGAAATATGCGCATTAGATTCATCCAATGCTAGACCACTGAATTGGTTGTTTTGGATCATATTTAAAGTTGATGGTTTGATCTCAAAATTATTTGCCTAAATTGGAGGTCTAATTATAGCACTTTGGACTCCTTCTACTGTTGGAAGCGCATATTCTCTAAGAATTCTTCTCCTAGCATTTACTACTTGCTCTACAGGATTGACCTCTAAATCTTCAATGTGTGCTTGTTGTTGGTTTAAGATTACTTGTTCTCTTCTAGCTCTAAGATAGATTCTATCTATTTCAGGATTAAAAAAGATTTCAGAAAGGTTTCTCCTACTCATGCAATTTAAAGATTACAGCTAGTAAGAATAAGTCACAGTAATCAAATTCAACAATATAATTTAGCAGATAATATTTTAGTTAACAAAAGTAAGCAATATATTTCAACACAAAATTTTTTTAGAAACTTTCTATTTTTCTAGCTGCAAATAAGAACTAAAACAAATCTAAATTTACATTAAAGTTAGCATAATGTGATATAATTATAGAAAATGAAAATATATATAACAATTAAGCAAAGAGTCTAAATCACTATTTATGTAAGGCTTGTACTTAATTCAAAACAAAATCATTCCTCGACAACGGCGCCAAAAACTTGACATACGAAAAATATATGTCTCCGCTTACATGCAAGTGTATGTGGTATAAAGTATTAAGTGGAAGTTAATTCTGAGATTTATCATCCTCTGAGAATGGTAGTTTTGATAATAAGTTATATCTTCTTTCAATAATATCTAGAAGATTGAGTTTTGGTTTTGATTTAGTTCTTAAATTATCAATGCAAATGACTTTAAGATAAGTTGGGGTTTCATTGTAGTACTTGTAAATACATGGTGTTGTCACTTCTTTGTTTAATGTATAAATTGATTTATTTATGCCTAATTAAATCATGTGATCACTGTTAGAATTGGAACAATCCTATAATTATAATAGGTTCAGTTTTGGTGCTACAAGGAGAACTCCCCTTGGGGTTCTACTTTGGTGCTTAAACCTTTATGAGATCGTAGTTTGATTTACCTTTGACTTCCTACATCTATGTTACCAAATATCTTATTTTACTTGTTGGATCTCGCAAACATGATATCCATCAACAATGCGTCAAGCGTTTACACACGCGGTTTAGCTAGATGAGAGGATGCATTGGATCCAATGGACTATGTCGCATCATCCATTGGGTTCCCAACGTCCTCCCATCCCTTATACTTTGCTGAGCCATAGAGTATAAGTTGATGGGAACTTGGTTCATAAGCATCAATTCTCTTGATAGAGCTCTTGAGGAAAAGGGTGCAAGTGAGCTTTGAGAACTTGTCACATAGATCACAGCCCTACTTGCACTACCCTCCCTTTCCTTTAACAAATTGATGAGCTAATAACTTAAGTTCCTTAATTAATATTTCATTTCAATTTTAGTTTTAGCAAAATAAATTTATAAGAGTTTAACTAGGCATTCCATTCACATTAATAATTATAGATAGTTCACATAGAAATTATTTTTTATTCATTAAAACATTTCCATTACAACATCATAATATCCTTATATTTTCTCACAACTACATCCCAACCCTCTCCAAGAGTATTTAGCTTTCCATTAAAGTATAAATATGAGCATACATACCAAATGAAGTAAACCTAGACATCGGCTTACAACAGAAAATAATCAAAAGAGAGAAAAAAAAAATACTCGGAAGCACCCAGAGGTTTTCTAGGATTCTCTTGAACTTCTTCCTGCACTTCTCCTTAATTTCTCCTCCATTCCCTTGCTGTCTACTTCTCTTCTTTCTTTATGGATTGTTGTTGGCCTCTTGGAGAGTTCTCCTCATTTTTCTCTTACTGCAGCCTTTCTTTTAGTTATTTGAATATCAAATATTGGAACCCTTCTTCAGCCTAAGATTTTCCTTTAAATAGGGAACTTTTCAGCCCCAAGTATTAATGACATATGCCTATTCGTATTCTTCTATTTTAATGCAAGCCCTTTAATTTATTCTGCCAAATCTCCTTGACTTCCCCAGCTTTAATGTTTGTTTTAGTTTCAAGAGGCTAGCAAAAATCAAAGATTTTATTTTGTGACCTTTCCCATGCTGTATTTAATGAGGATTCTAGAATTTTCTATACCAGGTGCTACGGCGCACTACAGCGCACTGCGGCGCGCTATAGCGGTCTTGATCCAAACACTGTTCCACCATGGGGAGCTGCAGCAGCCGAAATTCAAATACTATTCCGCTGTATATTTTGATGGTTTCCCTGAGGCCGCCACCCATCTGCAATGGTGCGCTGAAGGCGCATTACGGCGGCTGAATTTTTGAAAAGGCGAAATAGTAACTATTTTATTAAATCATATATAGTTTGCATAACTAATCAAAAATGCTGTCGTCGCACGCTGTGGCACACCGCGGCGGCTGAATTTTTGAAAACGCAGAATATTGACTGTTTAATTAGATCACATAAAGTTTGCATAAATAATTAGAAATGTCGCCACGGCGCGCGGCGGTAAACTTTCGTGAATGCGGAATAGTGACTGTTCAAATAGTTCACATAAAGTTCTTAATGATTAATTAAATATGTCGTCGTAGTGCGCCGCGGTGAGCTACAGCAATTTTGTTCCAGATCAGTGTAAATCCTTATGGGGCATAGCGCGCCATGGAGCGCATGGTGCACGCTGCAGCGATTTATTTTACGAGAGAGCGGATTGGCACTATTCAATTATTCCGCATAAGGTTCTAATTTTCTCCTGGGAAATGACGATGCATCCCGCTGTGGCGTGCCACAGCGGTCTTCCTTCCAGGTCCTCAGGTATACTTCCAGGTGTGGGAATTTGATGGGCCGCCTTGGGTAGTTTAAGCTCTTTCATATTTCATTTGACTTCCTTCGTGCACTTTCATGTTCATGTTCTTAATTGTTGTGTATCTAGGGCGACATCTCTTTTAAGGAGGGGAGTCTAGAACAATCTTGGTATTATTTTCTATTAATTAGTGAACTAATCAACTATGTTCTTTTTCCATTACTCTTATAATAGTGTTAAGAGTTTCCATCTCGAGTTTCGTGCGATTTAGATATCATTTGAGACTTTCCAACATTCCCGATTTTCCCGATAATTCTGAGAATGTCTATTTTATTTATACCTCAAAATCAAAATCAGAGTCTGCCATTAGACTCAACACTCTCAAATTAGTTATGAGTGATATTTTGAAAGTGTTTGGAAGTCGTTGAATTGTCCCCAATTATTTTAATAATATTTAAATACTCAGAAAGTTAAGATAATTAAATTGACCTTCGATCAAAAATCTGATTGTAATTTTGAGTTTCTCACCCCTCAATTAGGTAAGGGTGAAAGTTTGAGATTTTTAAGAGTCCGTTTGAGCATTTAAATTTGAGTAAATATTTAGGGATAATTTAATATCAAATAGTGCATTTAAATTATATATATATATATATATATATATAATAAATAATCCAATGGTACTTTCAAGAAAAAAAAGAAAAAAAAGGCAGAAATTAACTGTGTGGCATCAAACCTGAAACATCGGATTCAGCGCATCCTAGCCGTCCCACGGTTTTAGAGTCCAATCCTACGACTATGATGTGTCCCGAGCATCTAAGACATCTGGCCATCTGATCGAGCCAATTATTTGACTAGTGAGGATAAGGGACTGTACGTCCCTGTCCTCGCCTCAGTCGCGCAAGCGCACGACGCCCTGCCACGCTGCGTCCCTCTCCAGCTGGCCACCTGCCATTATGCTTTGGCAAATGCATAATTCCTCCTAGCCTTTTTTTTAATTTCTCTGTCTCAATCATTTAGAAGGATTGGAGAAACGCTATCTCTCTTCTTTACCTCCGCCAAAAGTCAGCGCCTTTCCATCGAACCCTAGTCTGAGTCGCAGATTTGAAGGTTCGAGGTAACCGACTCCTCTATTGAGCTTCTTCACTTACCCGAGCTGTAGGTGAAGTCTGAGCTATATATGTGCTGCTGTTGGTGAAGTGTTTGGTGTGCCCTAAACCTAAAGAGTGATCCAAAAGGTACAAACCTCCATTCAGCCTTTTTCCTTTCAGCAAATCATTCAATAATTTTGTTCACTTTTTCTTGCATTAATTTGTGTAGTCTGATTGAGCCGATCGGGTTCAATAAAGCCCGGTCGGGTTCAATACAGCCCGATCGAGCTTAGTTCGAATGCTTGTCACTCCCCATTTAGGGTTAATGATCTTAGATGGCATTAATGATTATTGAATATGTCATTAGCAAGACCCAATTCTTAGCTTCTTTTTGAATGTCATTTTGGCGTCACGAAGTCCTATCTTCCCATTGATCTTGCGAACCAGGGATTTTAGGGTTCTTACTTTTGATGGATATGTGCATGCAGAAGAGAAATAACCTAATGGGTCTGTAGCCACGGTCCACTTTTGAACCCAAGGCACTTAGCGTGTACAGCACGTGTTTGGGCCATGCAAGTCTTAGGCTTGGCTTCAGAGCATTAAGCATCTGTGTGCGGCCCACTTTGGCCAGAAGTGGCTGTTGGCATACAGTAACTGACACCATTAAAATTAAATATAAATTCGATGATAATAATTAATTAATGTAATTTCATTTATTGAATAATTTTAATTTTACTCATCCTGAATGTATGAAATTAAAAATCGTTTCAACCAGTAATTGCATAAATTATTAGTACGACAATAAATTCTTGTTTCGCTGATTATTTTCATTAATTAGTGTTTTAGGTTAGTTAATTAAATGCAATTTATTCTAAACCTTGTAATTGGCATAATTTAGTCAAATCTTGTCCAAACTTAACATTCCAATAGTCCATTTCAATCACAAAAATGTGTACGATAATAATATGAAATCAGATTTATATTTTGAACCCTAATTTTTTTAATGACTTTTTAGCCATAATTAGGTGTCCTCTAAACCCTAAAATCTCAATGTTATTCGATTTTGACCTACTTAGTATTATTTTTCTCCTCATGCTATAATAATTCCATATTTAGGTATATCATTTCATTTGGACAATAATTGGATATCTAAGGTATTTGGTTCCTCAAATTGAGTAATTTTATAATTTTATAATTTTCGTTTATGCTTGTTTTAGGTATTTAAACCCTACGACAACAAAAATATCTCTTTTTATTTACTTTCCATATAATTTCAAGTGTATGTTTGAGACTTGAATTTCATATTTTAGATAATTGGAATACTTAGCAAATTATTGATTCAACCTTCATCCTTAATAGAGATGTTGTAGGAATGATTTTGAAGTCTTGAATTGCATTTGATCTTTAGAGCTAGATATTATTCCCAATGAGTGTTGACAACATTAGTACTTATGTGATTATAGGTTATGAATCTATTAAAACTAGTTCTAAGTATGTTGAGAGGAAGTTAGCACAATATGCCTGTAGCTCTTAGTCTTCTTTTAAGCTCTTTAGGGATTGAATTAGAAGTGTCTTAATTTTCTTAATGCCTTGTAGATAACCTATAGACTTCAATTAACCTACAACTTAGAACTTGTAACTAATAATTCATTATTTCCCTTATACTTAAATAACTCCTACCAATTGATCATAACTATATTAGTGAATGATTTGGTTGGGAACCTTTCAATTATAAGCTAATTAGATGAGGTTAGTAGATAGTGTGTTAACCTCCACTTCAATTAGTTTAGTAACCTATTAGCATTATTTTTCCCAACAGGTTTCCTAAACCTTAATCTTAACTTACTTGATTTGACTAGTTTAGGATTAGCATAGAATAAGTACCATTTGCATAAACATACTTATAAATTATTTTGTCATTTCATAAAATAAATCAAAATATTATTTTCTAGAGCTTCTTTACTTATAATTTTACTTTCAATTGACTTAAAGATCAATATCTATAAATTAATTAGGAACTCAATTAGTTTCAATCATTAAGTAGATCATTAAAATTAGATAACTTTGGATATCACAAAGTTTACAATTACTTAAAATCCTTGAATGCTAGCTTTGCTTTGAGCCTATACATTTGAACATACATATAAAATTTTGTGCAAAAATAAAACTTTCATAAAACTATAAGGGTTTTTCTTGGTGGATAGCCATGGGTAGGCTTAAGGGGGATATAAGGTGACCTCACATTCTAAGAGGATGAATGTGAGTGTTTATTTTCTATGAGACCCAACTTCCTTTACTTGTTAGGCAGATATGCGTAACTCCTCGCTTCATTCTGTATGTGCTCGCAGAATGAGAATTTTCATAAATAACATAAGTAAATAAATTATAAGTCTTTTACAATCTCATTGATTGTGAGATCTCATCATAGTTCTTCAGGTATGTTTACTTTGCATAGTTTTAGACTATGTGTTCTTAGCCATAAGGCTAAGGTCTTAATTTACTTACTTTGCACTTTCATTTTCAGTATTGTGCTTTACTTACTTACCATTCATTATTGTATACAGTATATGTTGCTTTAATTTCAATTAATGTTTCACTGCTTTTCTTTGCTTTACTTAGCATATATTCATTGGACATGTTTCCATTTCATTAACTTCATATGCACATTAGAAGTTTCTATCCATATTAGGATACTTTTCCCTTAAATTTTTGTTGCAGGCTAGAGCAATTATACTTGTGAGTTTTTACTCCTCTTTCCTTTTTATGTTCTTCTTTACAATTATATTTTACTTTCTTCCCTTACTTGATGCTCTTAAATGCTCTACTATAGTTTCTAACTGTAAATTAGCATGTGTGATATCCAATTAAATTTCAATTAATGATTAGCCAATCTTAAAATGTGCTTAGACTATTTAGTCTAATTACATTTTTCTTTTTTCTTGGTTGTGCCCTATCTCATTTTAAATACCAAAAATATGGTATATCAAGAGCAATATTTGGCTTGTGGTGCTGGACCTAGTGCTTGCAAATTGCTTCCGCATTTTCATTTCCCTTACTGCATATGTGAGAGAGTGAATTTACTTTTTCTTCTTTTCAATCTTCAAAGCTTATAAAAATTATCTTCTATGATGTTTTTACTTCTTTATGTGATGAGTATACTTCCATTTAAATGCTTGAATTGGATAAGTGGATAGGTTTTCATGTTCTACTTACACTTGTTTCATATTCCTCCTCCCTTACTAATACAATTTTCTTAACTTAACACCCTCACAAAGATACTTGGTCACATACACTTGGTGTTGGGTTAATTTCCTTCTAACCTAGTGTTAAGTGTTATGGTAGCGCGCCAATGTTGGATTGGATTCCCGAACTAATATTGGGGTCGCTACAGTTGGTATCAGAGCCAAGGTTGAGAAAGTTAAGTTAAATAGAGATATCCACTTATTCAAAGAAATCAACACAGAAAAGTAAAAATATTTAAGAATATCACCTTAAGAAAGTGAATGCACTTCTATTCCAATAATTGATTTAAACTTAACTTTAATTTTAAAATTGACTCTCAGATGGTGAATTAAGAGTCTGAATTAAGTTACTTTATTAGATCGTTCTTTCAATATTGGGAGGATGATCATTGGTTTGGTTCGACATACGGTCGTCTGTACTTTGGAATGTCTAAAGCCGGAGGCGAAGAGTTGAACAAGATTTTCAGGTATTATGTGTTTCGAGGCGACTGCATCCCATAATTGGCAAGAGAATTATTTTTCTGAGTCATTGCGATGTTTGAAGCCATAGCTTTCCCCGATCACATATGCCTCAAGATTTGACCAACTCTTTCACCGAAGATTGGTGGGTTCATGCATCCAGCGTACTTGTTCGAGGATGTAAACATCTCCATCATGCTCCTCTACACTCTAATTTTGAGATCATGTTTTATTCTAAATTTTGTAATGATCTTCTAGTTCCTTTCATAGTAGCGTTTTTATAGTAGCTTCTATTTTCATTTTCTACTTTCTTGTATCTTTCATATTGTATCTCAAATCTACTAAGTTTTAATGAGAAACTTTCTTTTCAAGTTTCTGAATTTCATCTCCCTTTATCTTTTAGAATGAATCCCGATCAAGATAATCCCGTGTCAGTAGTAAAGGAAGCTGAACATGTAGCTCTCCTCCACAATCATCTCTAGTTCCACTTCAATCATTTCCAACCCCACCTGAAGTTTTTGCCCCAAAGGCAGCTACTGTTACTAAACAACCCACTTCAGGTCCTGTTGTCGACGCTTTCCTACTAACCTACCTTCTTCTAAATCCACTTACTTTTAATGGCACCGCTTCGCCTATGGAAGTTGTTGACTAGTTCAAGGCTATAGAAAAGATCTTGGCCAGTCTCAAATGCATTGAAAGCGGTTGTATTCACCTTGCTACTCACCTCTTTCATAATAAGGCTAAGTATTGGAGGGATAGCGAGCTAAAGGGTTGTTTTTTTGAAATTTGTATTGATGATAGCCCGTGAGTTGAATTCGAGCAAGTTTTACATGATGAATTCATACTTCCCTCTGCTCAAACTATCATTGAGGATGAATTCATGCAATTAACCCATGGAAATCGTTCCATTCATGATTATGAAATGGAGTTAGGAAGGTCTCTCGATTTGCTCCCGATCTTGTCCGCACTGAAGTGGCTATATGTAGTAGATTCTGAAAGGATTGCAGGATTAAATCAAGAGTCATCTGATGTCTTTACATCATGGTGATTTTTCCTAGCTGTTGGAAGGTGCAAGGATGGTTGAGCACCATCAAACTCACATCGAGCTCAAAAGGCGTTCTCATCCCCAATCCTCAAGGTTCGAACCCTTCAAGAGGAACTGTCCTCAAGGACCTAAAGTTTTCTAGATCACACAGAGCAAGACTCAGTAAGGATGGCCTGTCCAATAATATAATCGACCGCACCCTTACGGGAAGTGTTACCACACTGGAAACTGGTGTTACATTTGCGACCGGGTTAACCATCATCATTGGGAATGTCGTGCCAACTGGATGATAGACAAAATGCAAATCAATCGCTAGTCTATAGTTCAGAATCCTTCCCCTATTAATTCTCAAGCACCACTTCCTGCTCTAATGCCTCCTTCAACTAGTGGGAGTGCTCAAGGCAAAAGAGAGCACCTTCGTGAGCCTAGAGGCAAGGGCAAAGCAGTTATGCTGACCAAGGCAAGGTAGTTGCCCAATCTCCCGTCGTACTATGAGTATATGCTCTTTCTTTTCAGTTGCTAAGGAAGAAAGTAACATTGTTATCCTGTGCATTTATTTTCCATGCTTCTTGCTTTAAATTTCATTAGTTATTCTTAAATTTTTCTTTCTTTCCTGTTATAAGAACCTTAATTATTAAAAACTAATTCTATGACACACTCTTTGATATGGGTGCTAGTCACTCCTTTATGTCTGAGAGTTATGCTTCTTTCCTAAGCTTTCAGTATTTGTTAGCCTGGGTAATGCCTTAAGAGTGCAGATATTGTCAGGTGCTGAAATGTGTGCTAAGAGGTTCTATTTGGTAGACATCCCAATCAGTAACCAGCTCTTTCAATCCAAATTTATCATTATGATGATTACGAACTTCGACTTAATCTTAGGAATGGATTGTCTAAGTAAGTTCAACACTGTCATAGACTGTTTCAAGAAAAGAGTCTCCCTCTAGGTAGAAAACAAACCCGAGGTCTTCATAGGCAAACTTGTCATCATTGCATCATTAATTAATGCTCATGAAGCCAGGTTTATTATTAGTAAGGGTTGCTACACAATATTAGTTACCTTAATTAGTGAGGAAAAAGAAGATAGAGATCTGATGGATACCAAGGTCGTTAGAGAGTTCTTGGATGTATTCATAGAGGACTTACTTGGACTTCCTCCTTTGAGGGAGGTAGAGTCTTCTATTGAACTGATCCCAGGAACCCAACCTAAATCTAAAGCCCCTTATAGGATGGCACCCAATGAACTTCAAGAACTTTAAGAGCAGTTGCAAGAATTATTGGAAAAAGTTTTTCGTTCGTCCTAGCCTTTCACCTTGAGGAGCTCCCATTCAATTCATCAAAAAGAAGGATAGATCGATGCGGATGTGTATAGATTACCATGAGCTTAACAAGGTAACGATGAAGAACAAGTATTGTAATAACCTTAGTTGTTACCATAGCTAAGTTTAGATTAATTAAGCTAAACTAAGTCCTAATTTTGATTCCATTAAACTCAATTGGTCAATTAAACCTAACCCTAAAAGTTTGGGATCAATCAGAGCTAAATTGAGAATTTTGGTATTTTTACCTATTTTTGAGCTCTGGAAAATACCTAAATTAATTTGATCTCCAAATTAAAATTTGATTTCATTTTTGAATTTCTCATACCCAAATTAGTTAAGGGTGAATTTTTGGGAATTTTTGGAGCTCATTTAATCATAAATTGAACTTATAAAATTAAATAGAATTTAATATAATTATTAAATATATTAACATTAAATAAATTAAATATATATATATATATGAAATTAAATTATGGGATTTGCTGTCGGGACCGCGGCAGATCTGCCGCGGGGTCCCAATAGCGGCGCATAGGTATAAGCTAGTAGGATGCTTTAGCACGCATCTTAGCGCGCTTAATCCAATGGCGCGATCCATCCCGCACCGTAATAAAATCCTAAGTGTCGGATCGACCAAGCGCATCTAGCGGCTGCCATCAAATCCATGGCGTACCATTTAAGTAGCACATCAGAACCGTCCGAGACCAACGGCTCAGTGATCAGACGGCTCTGGAGTTCCCCTACACTATGGATCGTCTCCCACCTCTCTACCTATCGCTCGCTAGTCCCCCCCCCTGAAAGCCAGGCACCTTCCAGCCCCCGTGGCAGTACGGGAAAGACCTGTTCTTCCTCTTCTATCCTCGGCATGTAGTGCCCCACCCCGTTGCCACGTGGCGGAGCGACGCGCCACTCGAGGAGGAATAACCTGTCTCCCTGAAGTAGCTGCAAACTGTACCCATCTAAAGGGCTACTGACTCAACCTCAAGGAGGGTTGAGAGCTAATACTTAAGATAAGAGTAATATCCTTATCCTAAGTACTAGACAAATACATATATTGGATTTATAATACAATAAGAATTCAATATATGTATAAGATATCAGCATTCCCAGTATGTTGATCACATTACAATACTAAGTATAAGTAGTATATAGACAGAGTACAAAAGCTAAAGCAAACATCCAGAAATATTAATCACAGATGCTGAATAAAACATTCATCTCATAAAAGAAAAATACATCCAGAATTATTACAAATGGTTTACTAAAATACAGAAATAGAAGCTAAGTACTAAACTGAACTAAGCAAAGCGTAAAGCTGAAGAAGAGTCCACTAGTGCTCCACTGGCTCCTCCTGAATCTTTTGGGTGTCCTCCTGACCTGGCTCAATATAATGCTCAAAATCTAGCAAATTATCAGATCCCAAAAGTACCCTGTGTTAGACAATAAGTCCAACACAACGAAACTAATCTAAAGAGTTCTAATTATTCATTTAACATTTACATCATATAAGTATATCTACAGAAAAACTATAAATATAACTGAAAGTATAAAATTGAATAAAACTGAATGAAACTGAAGTAAAGTAATATAACACTGAACTGCAAACTAAATATTAAAAGTAAACTAGAAATAGTAATGTATATAAAACTAAGTAATAGCATGTAAAACTATATTGTATGCCACTAAAACTGTGCATCTGGATATGCCAGAATATTGTATGCTACTGATATGTAACCAAAATATCACTGAACTGCTATGAGTCGTACGGTCCAATATCAACATACATTCAGTTGGGAACTGCGATGCTGATGCATCCTGAAATTCCACAAACAATGTATGCAATATTTAGTAACCCATAAATCATCACTGATACTTATACATCATTACTGATACTCAACATCATGCTTATGCTCATGCTCATGCTTCTAAGCAACATGAGATAAACTCTGAAATCCAGAAAATGCTTTGAAATCTGATAATGAATTCAATATCTCAATTGTGTAGAATCCTGCTAGAAGGATTTTGACTCCTAAATTCTAGTTCGATACTTGGTTAAAGTTTGAGAGCTTACTTAAAAATTGTTAGATGGGATGATTGTAAACATATATTTAGCACGTTTGTAAGAAAGGTGGTTCTTAACACTTAGTTTGATTAAGCCACCATAATGAAGCGATCTTCGATAGGAGGCATCACCTGATGGAGATTTGTATCTCAAGCTAAGTCATTAAGATGCCCAACTCACAATCACACTTAGTATCCTAAAAAAGGTGACTCGAATTACTTAGTTTGTTTAAGCCACACCTATTGAAGCAATCTTTGCTAGGAGGCATCACTCGATGGCGATTCGTATTTTAATCAAACTAAGGAATGAGTCCCAATTTATAACACTCTTAGTCTTGGAAGATTTACTCTAACGGGACTATATTCATCTAATCCCTCAGGATAGCACCTGATCATAAGTCCACATTGGAGTGAATCAACCAATCCTGAATACTACTAAAGTAATCCAGTACTATGGGTATACCATACTACACCAACAAATAATATGGGTTCAGACAACTTTATTTAATTAACAAGGATTTATCAAAACTATTCATCCTTACTCTAAATGGGTGAGTCCTACACAAGGCTCCAAGGGTGTGATCATAGAGATCACTCAATAATAATTTCTACCACAAGGGGGAAGTTCCATTCTAGATGCTTTAGGTAGTTCCTACCATAAAATGTCAAGATCAACCTCTAAGTTTATGAAGGATCATCTAAGATTCCTACCTTAATAAGTTACAATAGTTTATCCTACCTCAAGGTATCAATGATTAAGGTTTTTAAGCATTTCAAGAACGACCCTAAAGTAAGACCCTTAAGATCTCACTTTTCTACTTCTTAAGTTAACATTCAAGTAATTAGATCAGGTGATTAAAATTCATCTGACCCTTTCCTATTTTGCAATCATGGGATGAAATCAAAGATATTATTAGAGTTAGATTATTTCATAAATTATTATAATTTTATTATCCATTTTATGCTAATAGTATTATATAAGAGAAAATCAAAGATCTAAAGTTTAGATTCAGATGATTCAATCACATATATTCAAGATTAACCTTAGCACTTCTAATTCATTAATTTAAGATCAATATTAAATCATATGTATTATTGGAATCATGTCAATTGAATTATCTTACAATCAAGTTAATTAATTAAGTGCTTAAGGTTTAGATCTTAATCAAGACAAGTTAGGGTTCAACCCCTAGTCTTTCTACCATTAAGACCAAAGCTTAATTTAAAGATCAATGACAATTTAATGTATTATTAGTGTATTATTGATGGCAATTTCATGTTTAGATTAAGAATCATTTACTTAAGCAAGTCCTCAAGATTCTTATGTTCAATTGTAGTTTAATGTCAATTACACATAACTGGGTGTCCAAATAAATGTTTAGAGTTTTCAAACATACATCCTAATATCATAAAAGCATATAAATGTAAAGATAACATAGAATAAATGGTAATTAAGGCTAACCAAATTCTAAATCAAAATAAAAGGATTAGCACCTGATTAAAGATCTAAGAGACTTAGGTTTCATGCCATTTGGTTATTAAGATATACCTATTTAATACAAGCATTCAAAGGTTCTACTATTTAGCATTTGGCACAAAAATCCTTAAGGCACATAAGAAGCTTTTGCACATGTCATAAGGGGCAATTTTTCAAAGTTGATTTTTCACTTATAATTTTATGGATTCCTCAAAATTAACTAAAATAGGTTCAAATTTAATATAATTCAATCCCACTAGGTTTTTAGGGACCTTAAAATGCAAAAAAATAGAGAAGTTCTTGCCATTTCAGCCAATTCTGGGCAGTTTTATAGTTTCTGGGCGCTATAGTGTGCCACAGTGCGTTGTAGCGCTTTTGGCGCTATAGCATGATGCAGTGCTTTTGGCAGTTTTAATGCTGTGGCGTGCAGCAACGTTTTTGAAGCTGCAAAGCGCTGCAGCAGTCCAACTTGCGGAAATACTGTTCAATTAGTTTATTTTTCTGATTTCGTATAGTTTTCCTAATATGACGCTACAGTCCGCTACAGCACGCTACGGCGCGCTGCAGCGGTCTATTTGTGATTTACTGTTCAATTAGTTTAATAACTAATTTTATATAATTTTTCTCAAAATAACGCTGCAGCCCACTGCAGTGTGCTATGGCGCACTAAAATGGTCCAGTTTCTGCAACTTGGGAGTTGTAGCGCGCTGCAGCACCAGACGATATTTTTGCCAGTGTGAAACCCGCAAAGGACTCATTTCAAGCTCAAATACTCCCAATCCTAAGCATCCCATGAGCAATGCTATATATCAATGGAAAGGTCTTTACAATACCTTTGCATTGACACTAAAATCGGCACAAACGGACTATCCTAACTATACAAAAATGATGATAAATACAGGTGTGTGCATAATAGATGAAAAATAGAGCAGTTTTCTTTCAAGAAATGTGATGCTTTAAAGAGCCTTAATGGATTCCATACATGCTTATGGATTTCTAAAGATACATTCAAGCATAATAGTGATATGAAATAGGCAAAGAAGGGGAGCAAATGAGTACCTTAGCCTTGCAAGGAGTGGAGGAAGAAGGAACCTTTGCTTTCTTCAAAAACTTTGGAGGAAGAGAGCTCCTTCTTCAGCACAAGGGCATCAATGGAGGAAAAGAGGAGAATACTTCAGCAAGAAGAAGAAGAAGGGGCTGGGATTCCTTCTTAAAGGAGAGGAAGGAGATGGAGGCTCCATCATGAGCTAGGGAGCTAGGATGTGAGGGGGAGTAGGGAGCCATCATGAATGAGCCTAAGGGGTGCATGGGGATGCTGGCCATGGAAGGGGCTGATAGGAAGCAATAGAAAATTAGGGAAAATTACAATTTAGGGACTGAATAATTACTTATTTATTTTCCTTAATTATTTAAAATTTCAGATTTTTGAAACGCACTCTGAAAATTCCCAAAAATTCACCCCTAGATAATATGGGGGTGAGAAAATCAATGGCAAAGTCAGAATTTGATTCCGATGATTATTTAATTATGCTACTTTTCGGGGTATTTAATTATATTAAAATATTCGCGAAAATCCTACGACTTCCAAATGCATCCAAAATATCACCCCTAGCTAATTTGGGGGTGACAATCATAACAGTGAAGTTAGATTTTGATATTGAGGTCAAAATAAATACCTCAATTTTCTAATTAATTAAATATTAAAATAATCTAAATATTTGATTTATCTCTGAATCGCACAAACCCTTCGGTGATTGGGTCTAGCGACTGGATAGACTTAATTAAGATACTGTTAACCTAAAATTTAGCTGGGTAACAACCTTAGGTTGATACACGACGTGACCTCTTGCTAGTAGTAGCCTCCCGAATTTGCTCTTAGCCGTTGGAACCAAAACTCCCCCTTGGCCCGAGCCTATCTCCCAAACCCGAGCTCTGGCTTGCACCCCCATTGCTCCTTCTACCTATAAATATCCCCACAATATCACAGTGAGTCCCTTTGCTCATTGTGATCTCTCAATTTTCCCAGCCAAAGTCCCCTGGAGCTCCTATCACACTCGATGAATTTTGGCATTTTTTGGAACTACAAACTGCTGATAGAGGGTCCGTCCGTCTGGTGTTTAGACCCCCTGTGAACCTGTGTCATTGGCTTGGTGAGCTCAGAAACACCTCGATCCCTCTCTGTCACTGTGATTCCTCGACTTTAGGTACTGCCTCTTCCTAACTGAGCTGCATGAGCTCAGTCCTTCAGTTCAAGCATTAGAATAACTCTGTGATGTTCTGGATACTCTTCTCTAGACCTTAGGATACTTAGGAATTGGTGAAGAAGGAGCTCTGTCCTTAGGATACTTAGCCTAACTCAATGCTGACAGTGGGAATCCACTATCAATATTGAGCTCTGTCCAGACGGAGTGCTGACACTCCTCTGAAGTCCCAAGCCCCTAGTTCCTCTCAAAGCAATCTTGGATCGATAAGGCAAGCTAACCAGACCAAATGTGATTGTCCTTAGGGTTTGGGCTAGCCTATCATGATTGTTCGATCGTGTAGTTTCCGCCGTGAGCTCGTAGTCGAGCTCGAGTAAGGACCCGACGATCCAGGGCATCCCAAAGCTCATGGCCAGAGGGCTTCGATCTGCCTCACCACCAGGATGGTGTAGGAATTAAGCTCTGGCCAAATGGTCATCTCTATGAGGAGAATTTACTCCTCACAGTAAACCCTAGATGCTGTGATTAAAGCTAAGCCAATCGAATAGCCATCCAGTGAACCAGTGCATCCTAGAGAGGGCTTAATGGTGGGATCGATGCGTCTTGACTTCAGGAACGTGTAGAATTGAATTGAGCCGCCGTCATCATCTAAGAATCAAGAATTTTAGCGCTGAAGGTCCCTTAGGTCGGAGCCAGTCATGAGGAAGGAGACGAAAGCGCGGGTTGAGCTGACCCGTGACCCGCGCTGTCTAGCAGCTATTGGGCTCTCGGCCCTATTGACCCGCGCGGTTTCGAATTCGGGCCGCGACTTAATAAATGAATTATTGGAATTAAATTTCTTATGTTTAATAATATATAAATAGATATCCTATGATTCCAATTTAAATAAACATTCAGAATAAATTATTAAAATAACTTTAATTATACTTATCCAAATGGTATGATCTAATATACCATTTTAATCAGAAAAATATAAGGAATAATAATATAAAATAAAATTAATAATCCAATAGTTAGATTTTAAATAATTGCCTAATCCTTCTATGTTTTCATTTAAATCATAATAAATTCATTTGTTATTCAAAAGTGTTGATTAAGGTCTTTGATTGCTCATGAGATCATATAGAACCTATGTAGACTCTTAAAAGTAATTTAAGATCTTTAATTTTGTTAATCACTCCTTAATTATCCTAAAATGAGATTAGTGAATTAAGTCTTGATTTAACCTCTGATTTTATGGAACTAAGTTCCTAATGCCTTATTAAGGATAGTAGAACCTATAAATGCAAATGGATCACTCTAGGAGGCCCAAATTTCCTTAATCACCTTAATTGGCCTTAATTTGAGATTAATGTTAATTAAGCTAAATTAAATATTCAAAACCTAAGTTAAGTGTTTTATCCACTTTATTAATCAATATGAAGCTCATTAAAATATATTTGAATCAATTTGGATGATTAAATCCTAAAATCCCATTTTTAGCCTTAAGTGAGGTATTTTGGTCATTTTGAACAAAATGTGCTTAAGTACCCCAACACCCTAAGAATCTTAAGTAAAATGATTATAATCAGTAATGAAATATATTAACATCAATTGTTAAGTGGTATCACCTCATGATTGCATCTTATCCTTAAGTAAGCTCTTAAGATCTTAAGTGATCTTAAGACCCTTCCTAAAATCTTAGCTTAATCAATATTAATGTTGAAGTTTCTAATCCTAGTTATCTTACCTAAGTTTATTCATGAATTATAGTCTTAAAGAAATAAAAGTAAAAGCTCCTGTAAAACTCCTAAAGTTTAGTTTTAGCTTAAGATCTAAAATGATCAAACAGTAGATCTTAGATCTTAACCCTTTAGATCTTCAAATTGAATTGAATTACCTTCTTTGGAATTCCTTAAGTGATTTATTGTTTAACCCTTTTGAAACTTCCATGTGGGTGTAGGATTGATTCAATCTATAGGATAATATAATTATCCTAAGGATTAAATATAGATCTTAAATTCTTATTTCTTAATTGATTATTTCATCTTATAATATTAGAAGGACCTTTCACTAAGATCATAGTTTCTAAATCTTTCAACTTA
Organism: Gastrodia elata; assembly: GCA_016760335.1. NCBI lineage: Eukaryota > Viridiplantae > Streptophyta > Magnoliopsida > Asparagales > Orchidaceae > Gastrodia > Gastrodia elata. The sequence continues at coordinate 30,943,028 of CM028682.1, forward strand.
TAAGATTCCTAATCTTTAATCTAGGTTAAGTGTGAACCCTAGATCCTTATTAATATTTTACCTTGGATTCAGGATTTGAACACTAAAGTGCAGTTTAAGTCCGGAATCCTTAATCTTGATTTACTTAAATCAAGATTTGGGTTAAGAGAGGAAAATAATAACAATTAAGTCATTGACTTATCTACTTTGAATCTTTATAGTCGTCATATGATTATGAATTAGAACTTAATAAGTTATAATGTTAACATTAAGGTTGTGAATCTGGGATTATACTCGATAGCTGGATATTAGAGATCCTAAACTTATATCTTCTCAATATAGATAGTTGGATAAATTAGACAACAACATATATCACATAAGTCTAGATTGGGTCACTTGCTTACTTTGACTTTGATTGCTTTGCACACCTTGAATATTGAGCCTCGTTCCTTGAGCATAATAGGTAAACTTAGGATATGGAGGATACATCCTAAGTTATTATTTGAAAAGCATAGTATTCATTCAGTTCTTTCAATGCTTTCAATTAGTAGAGTATGTCTTAGCTTAGTCTGCCTCTTCAGTTCTAGTTTTGTTATAGAATAGACTCAGACTTAGCTCTGTGGACGTCCAGGATGGATACATGTCTTATTTTATAAGTTCAACTCAGACCTAACTCTACGGATGCCTAGGATGGATACATGTTGAACTTTCAGTTCAGAGATCCTATTTGGCTTATTTCTGTTATGGCAATACTATGTCTTAGGCTTACTTCTACTTTAGTTCAGTTTTCAATATTTGTTTTGCCTTGCCACATGTCTCAATGGCCTTACTTTAGTGCTTGGCTTTCTTTGCTACATGTTTCAGTGCTTTACTTTTTGCTCACTCATATACTTAGCTTACTTTTGCCACATATCTCAGTGGCCTATTTACATCTTAATTTGCATGCTTGTATATATGTTCTTATTGATTAGTATTAAATATTGCATGGTTAGGATGCTAGAATGGATTGTTTATTTCAACACTTGTGTTCTTTATATACTCAACATGTATCCATGTGATCATAAGTATATTAGGATCATAATTATTTTAGTAGTTGCAGTTATTTTGCTTTTAGCCTCACCATGTTTAGTTACTATTTTGTATGTCATTTTTATATACTTGTTAATTAGCTATAAATGATTAGTTATAGCTATCCTGTTCTTTGTAGCTTATAGCACCTTATAATGCTTGCATGTTTAAAACCTTTAAATGTGATATCTTAAATATTCAGTTCACTTAAATAGCCTAAAATGTACTTAGACAATTATCTAACTGTAACCTTTTTCTTTTGTTGGCTGTGGCCCTGACATTTGTGATACCGACAAATATCAGATTTGGAGCTGTTCGTAGGCAGTACTGTAGGAGAGAAGTCAGTGCAGGAGGAGGATCTTCCTACTGCTATTTAGTTAGATATTTACTTTTATTTAATTTAGTTTGTAATAATTAAATTCTGGATGTATTTACTTTTCTGCATTTGATCTGAGTTATTGTTTCTTTTACTCTCTTATATTATATTGTGATGTGGATGTTATATTATACGGTTTCTTGATTCCACCAATTTGATTTGTATTGATGTATGTTCACAGTTCCAAGTGACAAGTCTTTGGCTTAAGGCAAGTTGGGTCCTACCTAACTTTACTTAAGTTAGGGATTTGCCACAACTGGAGCATCATACTCCCCGTGATGTTCAATCACTCGCTGGAGTGAAAGTCTTTTCCAAAATTGACTTGAGAACAGGATATTATTATATTCGAGTTAAGGATGATTTCTAAAACTGTGTTCAGAACCTGATATGGGAATTTTGAGTTCCTAGTCATGTCTTTCGGACTGATGAATGTTCCTTCCATCTTCATGAACCTAATGCAGCGTATTCTAAAGCATTATCTCGATGAGTTCATTATAGTTTTTATTGACGATATCCTAATCTACTCAAAGTTAATTGTCTATCACGAGAAGCATCTGTGTGGCATTCTCATTTTGTTAAGAGAGTATAAATTGTTTACTAAGTTTTCAAAGTGTTGCATTTTTAGGTCATGCAATTGATGTTGAAGGCATTAGAGTTGACCATAGGAAGATCCAGACTGTTCAACAGTGGGTGTAACCCAAATTTGTAATTGAAATTTGCAGTTATCTAGGAATTGCTAGATATTATAGAAGGTTTGTCCTTGAATTTTCCTAAATTGCCTCTTCGTTAACTCAGTTAACAAGAGAAGAAGTTCCATTCATCTGGAGCATAGCTTGTTAAGAAGCCTTTCAAAAGTTGAAATAGTTGCTAACTTCTGCGCTAGTCTTAATACTACCTCAAGAAGGTAAATAATTTCAAGTTTATACCGATACCTCTAAGGTAGGACTGAGTTGTGTTCTGATGCAAGATTGACATGTAATAGCCTATGCCTCTAGACAACTTAAGCATAATGAGAGAGATTACCTTGTACACGATCTAGAACTTGCAAGCGTAGTTTTTGCTCTTAAGATCTGGAGACACTCACTACCTGTACGGAGTTAAGTGTGAGATATTTACGAATCATCAAAGTTTAAAGTATATCTTCACCCAAAAGAAACTTAACTACCATCAGCATAGGTGGTTAGAATTAATCTGTGAGTATGACTCAGAAATTCTGCCTAGGTAAAGCTAATGTAGTAGGTGATGCCCTAAGTCTTAAGGCGACCTTATCTTCCCTCTGTTGCAACGACTCTTTGATCGAAGATTTTGAAAGATTGAATTTTGAGCCCATCAGATTTGCTGATTTGTGCACTGTATTATCTGCTATTTATTTTGAATCATCTCTAAGGTCAAGGATAGTTGAAGCCCATAAAGTAGACTCTAGTTATTATAATTTGATTTTAGATATTGCTAATGGCAAGAGATCTAATTACATCTTAATGCAGATGGTGTGATTTTCCAAAAGTCTTAGTTATAGATTCCTAAGAGCTTGTAGTTACAAGTACTGTCTGAGGTCCATAACTCTAGCTATACTGTTCACCCTGGTAGCTATAAGATATTGATCTTAAAAAATCATTTTGGTGGTCGGGTATGAAGCGGAATATTACTATTTTCATTTCCAAATGTCATTCCTGTTCTTTGGTCAAAGCCAAGCACTAGAAGCCTGGTGGACTTCTTAAGTCCTTAGACATTTCTGAATGGAAGTGATCTGACATTTCCATGAATTTTATTGTCGGTCTGCCTAAGAGTAGATCTGGTTCTAAATTAATTTGGGTGATTGTAAACAGACTCACCAAATCAGCTCACTTCCTTCCAATATGTCAGATCGAGACTATTGAGAAGTTAGCCAAGCTTTACCTTAAGGAGATCATCCATTTGCATGGTACACTGAACTGCATAGTTTTTGATAAAGATAGTAGATTCACTTCTAGATTTTGGTCCATTGTTCAGCAAGACTTGGGGACAAACTTAGCTTTGAGTACTACTTTCCATCCCTAGAAAGATGGTCAAACAGAGAGTGTTAATCAAATATTGGAACATCTTCTATATCTTTGTATTATAGATTTCGGTGGATTGTGGGAAGATCACTTTGCCTTAGTTGAGTTCACCTACAATAATAGTGATCAATCCGGTATTAGTATGGTTCCTTATGAAACTCTTTATTGTAGGAGGTGTACTACTCATATTGCATGGACTGAAGTAGGAGATTATCAGCTTTATGGTTCTGAGCTAATTAAAGAGACCACTAGAAAAGTTCTTTCAATTAAGTGTAATATGATGGCAGCTCAGGATAGACAGAAGAAATATCATGACACTCATCATCGTCAGTTAGAATTTCAAGTGGGAGATCGTGGTATCTGAAAGTAAGTCTGATGCGTGGTGTGCAAAGGTTTGGTGTATCTGGAAAGCTGAATCCAAGATACTTAAGACCCTTCGAAGTGATTGGAAAAGTTGGAACACATGCGTATAGGTTAGAGTTTCCTGAAGACTTCTCAGCTATGCATAATGAGTTTCATGTTTCATCATTAAGAAGGTGCTTACTTGATCCTACGCAACAATTTCAAATTCCAACAATCAAGCTACAGCCCAATCTGACTTTCATTAATAAACCTATTGTAATTTTGGGAAGATATCTCAAGCAGTTGAGGAATTGTAGTATTCCTATGATCAAAGTCCACTGGCAGAATCATTCAGTTGAAGAAGCTGCGTGAGAAAAAGAAGAGGATATGCGGAAGAAATTTCCAGAGTTCTTTCTTTAGTCAGGCAGTTTAAGTTCTTTCATTTTCTTTCATATTTCATTTAACTTCCTTCGTGCACTTTCATGTTCATATTTTTAATTGTTGTGTATCTAGGGCGACACCTCTTTTAAGGAGGGGATTCTGTAACAACCCTAGTGTTGCTACCTATTAATTAGTAAACTAATCAACTATGTTCCTTTTTTATTACTCTTATAATAGTGTTAAAAGTCTCCACCTCAAGTTTCATGCGATTTGGAGATCATTTGAGACTTTCCAATATTTCTGATTTTTTTGATAATTCTGAGAATGCATATTTTATTTAGACCTCAAAATCAAAATTAGTGTCCGCCATTGGACTCATCATCCTCAAATTAGCTAGCGGTGATATTTTGGAAGTGTATGGAAGTTGTCGAATTTTCCCCGTTTATTTTAATAATATTTAAATGCTCAAAAAATTAAGATAATTAAATTAACCTCCGATCGAAAATTTAATTACATTTTTTAGTTTCTCACCCCTCAATTAGGTAAGGATAAAATTTTGGGATTTTTCAGAGTCTGTTTGAGCATTTAATTTTGAGTAAATATTTAAGGAAAATTTATTATTAAATAATGCATTTAAATTAAATTAATATAATAATAAATAATCCAACGACACGTTAAAAAAAAAAAAGCGAAAATTAATTACGTGGCATCAAGCATGAGACAGCGGATTCAACGAATCCTAGCCGTCCCGCGGTTTTAGAGTCCGATCCTGCAGTTGTGATGCGTCCCGAGCATCTAAGATAATCTGGCCGTAAATACATAAAAGCCGCTTTGCCCTAGCCGCTCTCATGCTTCCTCGTTGGTCTTCCCTGTCGGGGGAGTCCCCCCTCTCCCGATTTCTCTCCCGCATGGAGCCCTCTCTCCCAACCCCTTTCCCCTCACTCACCGTTTCCTCTTCTCTTCCCCTCTCCGGTATTTTAGGACCCGTACCGCCTTCTAGAGGGTTCTCCCAGTCGGGCCAGGCTTCTTGGAAATCTCTGTTCGCGTCTGTGTCTCAAGAGAAAAAATACTTTCAGCTATCCTATGTTCCACCAGTTGAAGATGTGATCAAAATTTCAGAGGAAGAAGTCTTGCAAGGTGAGAAACAATGGCAACACTGTATTGTGGGTTACAGTCTTGGAAGAAAGCATACTTACAAAGCTCTCTTCGAGGTGATGAATAAAACCTGGAAGGTTAAAGGTTCCATATCTCTATTTTCTTTAAGTGCCAACTGCTACCTTATAAAATTATGCTGTGATGAGGATGTACAGTTCATCCTCCAAGGTGGACTATGGTTTTTTTTCAGCATTCCCTTTCTTGTCAAGCCTTGGAACAGGGATTTCATCCCAGCGGCCTCATCCTTTACTTCTCTGCCGGTGTGGGTAAGATTTCCTGAGCTGCCTCTTCATCTCTGGTCGGAAGGTATAATTTCTAAGCTTGCTAGTAAGATCGGTCACCCGATCATGGCGGATTCCCTTACAGCTTCTAAACAACATCTTACTTTTGCAAGAGTCTGTGTGGAAGTTAATACTTCCTCTGAATTTCCTGAGTCTATCCCGATAAGGGTTTGCGGTTCCATCTTGAATCAAAAACTTGAATACGACTGGATTCCTACTGTGTGTGATAAATGCAATTCCTTTAAAAATGCCGGTTGCACCTGTTCCATTCCCATCCCCCCCCCACCTCCTCGAGGGCGCAGTCGCTCCAGGCACCTCAGACAACCCAGAGCATCGGGTCTGAGACCTCCTTCACTTCCTCCCTTATCTTCGAATCTACCCACTCCTCCTTCCTCTGCAGCTACCTTATCCCCCATCGTGGAAACCTCTCCTTCCTCTCTTAGTAGGAAAAATTTGCCTTCCCCCATTTCCAGGCCTAGTCCCATGCCGCCTCAGGACTTAAATGTCCTTCCCGATTCTGCTCTCTATTTTTGTCCCAGTTCCCCTACTGAACTTCCCAGACCCATGCCAAATCCCTCCCCATTATCCTCTCCCTCCCAAGATATCTCCATCCTTCATTCCTTAATCAAGGGTAAGGGTATAGCAATTAGTGATGAAATTGGGCACTTCCCAGAACTTAAATCTGCCAATGATTTAAACAAATTCGAAGGCAGAAGTCGTTCCCTAAGAAACTGTCTGAAATAGTCCCTTCAGGTCTTTCCCTTCTCTCTCACCTATTAATTCTTCTTCTAAGTGTTTATGCAGACCCCAAAAATCCTATCTTGGAATGTTAGAGGTCTTCACTCTAATATCCGTATCTCCGATCTCAACTACCTCTTCAAAGATCAGTGTCCAGACATTGTGGGGCTCCTTGAGCCCAAGATCAACTCTCTGGACATCTCTTCCCCTTTTAGTTTGGCCAAATACTCTCTATTTAATCCTGAAAATCAATGCAATAATTTTGACTCGATTTCTGTTGGGTGAATTTGGATAAAATGGAATGCTCACTCTTCCAATTTTATTCCCAGTATTATCAAAAAGCAATTCATTCATGGCAGGTTTCAGCAAAATAATCTGGATTGCTAGATTACATTTATTTATGCTTCCAATCACGAGTTTGAAAGACAAATGCTCTGGGAGGATCTTATTAGCATTCATGACACTATTTCTGGTCCTTGGATTATCTTTGGGGACTTCAACTGCATTCGCTACGCCTATGAGAAGATTGGCGGAACTCATGTGGCCTATCTAAACTTTTGGCTTTTAATAACTGTATCAATGCAATAGGGCTTATTGATCTTCAGCAATCTGGAAATATTTACAGCTGGGATAATCACAAGCTCGATCTACCTATCAAAGCTAAGCTAGACAGATGTATGTGTAATCTTGATTGGGTAAAAAGTTTTCCGGATGCGTACTGCAAAGTTCTCGCCCCAGGTACCTCTGATCACTCTCCCCTTATCACTGCTGGCTTGCATTACACTAAAGCCCCTACTAGATTTTGTTTCAAAAATTACTGGTCAAATAGCTCGGATTTTATTCATCTTATTCATTCTTCTTGGAATGAAACTTATGGCGGGGACCCCTTATTCGAGATCCATCAAAAACTTATTCATATGAAAAATCTGTTGAAGTTGTATAATCATTCTCAGCATAACAATCCAAGTGAAATCAAGAGTCTGCGGCTGGCCCAATTGGAGGCTTTCAATCCTTCAAACCCTCATCTTCTCTCAACTGATATCCGATTGTGTTATCTCACTTTGAATCAGGATTTAAAATCTGCTATCTTTAATGAAGTCTCTTGGGCTAAACAGCGATCAAAAGCACATTGACTTGCTCTAGACGAAGACAATTTGAAATTCTTCTATAATCACATGGCAGTTAGGAAGAATTTGACAAGTACTTGCAAGCTCCTCCCCAAAGTTCAGGCTATAAATTTCTTTAAAATGCTGCTAAATGACATAAATGGTCATGGTTTCATTACTTCTGCTCCTTATACAAAGATTGATTCTGCGCTCCACTATGATCTCTGCAAGCACCCTTCTGAGGCTGAAATTCAAACTGTTATTTTCTCTATCAAAGACAATGCGAGTCCCGGTCCCGACGGTTTTTCTGCCTTATTCTTCAAGAAAGCCTGGAGTGTTATTCATCATTCTATCACTCATGCTATTGAATTTTTCTTTAAAAATAGCATCATGCCAAGATGGCTCAACCACACTCTCATTTCTCTAATTCCTAAAAGTAAAGGAGCCAACTCCATAGACCAATTCCGTCCGATTGCCTTATGTAATACTTTATATAAAACAATCTCCAAGCTGCTTACGGTTCGGCTCTCTGTGCTCTTACCGGATCTTATTCATCCGGCAAAAGCCGCATTTGTCAAGCATAGGCAATTATCTCATCACGTTATTCTTGCAAACGAAATCATTCGAACCTTCAACGGGCCTCATTTAAAAGCTTTCTGCGCCAAAATAGATTTGAGGAAAGCATTTGACTCCATTAATATGAACTATGTTATTAATGCTCTGACTCATATTAACCTTTCGCTGCAATTAATAGGTTGTATTAAAGCATGCATTTCTAATGTTTTTTTCTCTATTAATATGCAAGGATTAGTATGTGGTTATTTTGGCTCAAACACTGGTTTGAGACAGGGCTATTCTCTTTCTCTGCTTCTTTTTATCATAGCTATGAATTTCCTATCTACTTCGATTGAGAAAGGGGTGAAAGATAAGCGTATTTATCCTTTTAAGCATGCAAATTTTACTTGTTCTCACTTGCTGTTCGCTGATGATATTTTACTTTTCGGTAAAGCTGAAAAAGTTAGCATGTTTGGCTTTAAAAATTGCATTGATGATTTCCTGGAAGCCTCGGGTCTTAGAATAAATGAGGAGAAATCTCAGATCTTCTTCTCAAAGTCGGTAAATAATGCTGCCTTGCCCTCAGATATATGGAAATTTCCCATTGCTCATTTTCCCATGAAATATTTGGGCCTCCCTGTTTTGCCTTGCCGACCCGGCACCTCCCACTTCGCTCCACTGATCTCAAAATTGCACAACTGGATTACGGGTTGGGCTCAGAAATCACTTGGTTATGCTGGCCGTCTGCAACTTCTTAGATTCTCAATTTGGCCTCTCTTGCTCCATTGGTTCAAAGTCATTCTCATCCCTATAAGCATTATAAACATTATTAAAAAGTTGTGCGCTAATTTCCTGAATCATGGTACTTTGGATCATAAGCTCCACACAATAGCTTGGGTGAAAACTGCTGCCCTAATGATTAAAGGAGGTATTGGTCTAATCAGTCCCTCTAAGTTACTTATAAGTTGTAAAATTTCCCTATGTTGGTTTGTTTTATGCAACACTACAATTTTAACCAATTGGTGGAAGAGCGATAACCTAAAGATTACGGATACTTCTGTCAATACTAACAAAGCCGCCTCTCCTTTTTGGAAGAGCCTTATCAAACTGACTGGTCTTGTGAACTCTCACATTACTTTTGATTCAGCAAACAACTCTTATATTTTTCAAAACAAAGCAACGTTCTCTTTTCAAGACGCTCACAGTGTGCAGTTTGCGGCTTGGTCGGATGTTTCCTAGGCTCCCTTTCTTTGGATTAAAGGTACAAAACTCAAACTTAAATGCTCTATTTGGAAAGCATTAAACTATGGCCTCAAAACAGCGGATATTCTGAATCAGCGTGGTGTTTTATGCCCCTCTTCCTGCAAGTTTTGCTTAGTATGTGATGAATCTCATCGGCACTTATTCTTCCAATGCGAATTTACCTTCAGCATTTTACAGGATATTTTGCCTAGCTGTATTAACTACTTATTCCCTCCCTCCCTCTCCCAAGTAATCTGCGAAACTTCATCTCTTCTCAAGCATCAAAAGCGTGGGATTATCACTGCAATTGGCTTAATTATTGAGAACATTTGGTTTGAAAGAAATGCTAGAACTTTTAACAATTCTCATGCTCAGGCTAGCTACATTAAAAGCATTATCAAATCTAATCTTATTAATATCATTAGCAATTGGAAGAGTTATAGCAAGTCAAACTTTCTGCAAGCATGGAAGGAGGATCTTTTATCTTGGCATTAAACTGGGTTGGTTTTCGAATTTTTTCCTTATATATTAGCAGCTGGCTATTTTTTTCTACCTTAGCGCTGCAGGTCTTCTTCTCGTCCCTTCGGATATTGGCTGGTTTATCTCCAGATTATGTTTATGGCTAGATCCTTTGCCTGTGGGCTGGCATTATGAGGAGATTATTTTGGTTGAAATTTTACTTCTGGCTGCGGATTCTCTTCCTTTGTTCCCCTGGCTTTGGGCCCCCATCTTGTTATCAAGATCAATGTTTTTTCATGTTTTTGGATGGAGATGTCGGATTGGTTTTATTGGAGGACAATGAAGACTAATGATGATTTTTGAGACCCCATTCGCTGCTGGTGACTCTCTGACTCTGATACTACACGCCTCAGATACTTACTTGATCTTTCAGATTGATGCCCAGCGGATCATCGGTCTCAAGTCGGCCTCGGTCTGGAGGATCTGAAGTCTAAGTCCTACTATTTTTTTTTTCTGTTTTATCCACCTGAGAGATGTTTTTATTCCTCTGCCTTCGTTTTTTCTCTCCTTTATGCTGTTAACTTTTCTAATTTTTCTTATGTATAGCTCAATATGTATCTGGATGTTATTTAATTACTTGGGCTGAGCCCTCAAAATCTCCAAAAAAAAAAAAGATAATCTGGCCATCAGATCGAGCCAATGATCCGATTGGTGAGGATCATGGACTGTACGTCCCTGTCCTCACCTCAATGGCGCAGGCGCACGACACCCTGCCACTCTGTGTCCCTCTCCAGCTGGCCACCTTCCATTATGCTTTGGCAAATGCTTAATTCCTCCTAGCATTTTCTTTTAAATTCTTGGTCTCAGTCATTTAGATGGATTGGAGAAACGCTATCTCTCTTCTCTGCCTCCACCAAAGGTCAGCACCTTTCCATTGAACCCTAATCTGAGTCACGGATTTGAAGGTTCTAGGTAACCTACTCCTCTATTGAGCTTCTTCACTTACCTGAGCTGTAGGGAGAATTTCTTTGAAGCAAAGAGCTACATATGTGCTGCTGTTGGTGAAGTGTTTGGTGTGCGCTAAACCTAAAGAGCGATCTAAAAGGTACAAACCTCCATTCAACCTTTTCCCTTCAGCAATTCATTCAATAATTTTGTTCGCTTTTTCTTGCATTGATTTGTGTAGTCTGATTGAGCCGATCAGGTTCAATAAAGCCTAATCGAGCTCAATTCGAATGCTTGTTGCTTCCCATTTAGGGTTAATGATCTTAGATGGCCTTAATGATTATTGAATATGTCATTAGGAAGACCCAATTCTTAGCTTCTTTTTGAATGTCGTTTTGGCATCACAAAGTCCTCTCTTCCCGTTTATCTTGTGAACCAGGGATTTTAGGGTTTTTACCTTCGGTCGATTCTGTCTATGTGCGTGCAGAGGAGAAATAGCCTAATGGGGCCGTAGCCACGGTCGACTTTCGAACCCAAGGCACTTAGCGTGTGTAGCGCGTGTTTGGGCCAGGCAGGTCTTGGGCTTGGTTTTGGCCCATTAAGCATCTGTGCGCAGCCCACTTTAGCCAAAAGTGGTGGTCGGCATACAATAGGTGTAAGACACCATTAAAATTAAATATAAACAGATGATAATAATTAATTAATGTAATTTCATTTATTGAATAATTTTAATTTTACTCATCAAGAATGTATATAATTATATATCATTTCGACCAGCAAAATGCATAGATTGTTAATATGACAATAAATTCATGTTTCAATGATTATTTTCACTAATCATTGTTTTAGGTTAATTAATTAAATACAACTTAATTTGAACCTTGTAAGTGGCATAATTTAGTCAAAGCTTGCCCAAGCTTGACATTCCAATAGTCTATTTCAATCACAAAAATGTGTAGGACAATAATATGAAATCAAATTTCAATTTCAAACCCTAATTTTCTTAATGACTTTTTTGCCCTAATTAGGAGTCCTCCAAACCCTAAAATCCCAATATTGTCTGATTTTGACCTACTTAGTGTTAGTATTCTCCTTGCTATAAGAATTTCATATTTATATATATTATTTCATTTAGACAATAATTGGAGATTTTAGGTATTTGGCTCCTCAAATTGGGTAATTTTATAATTTCATGATTTTTATTTATGCTTATTTTAGGTATTTAAACCCTAGGACATCAAACATGTCTCATTTTATTTACGTTCCATATAATTTCAATTGTATATTTATGACTTGAATTTCATATTTTAGATAATTAGAATACTTAGCAAATTATTGATTCAACCTTCATCTTTAATAGAGAGGCTATAAGATTAATTTAAAAATCATAATTTGCTTATGATCTTTAGAGCTAGATATTATTCCCAAATACTGTTGACAACATTAACACTTATGTGATTATTGGTTATGAATCTATTAAGACTAGTTCTTAGCAATTAGAGAGGAACTTAACACAATATCCCTGTAGCTCTTAGTCTTCTTTTAAGCTCTTTAGTAATTGAATTAGAAGTGTTTTAATTTTCTTAATGTTTTGTAGATAACATATAGACTTCAACTAACTTAATCTAGAAATTGTAACTAGTAATCCATTCTTTCCCTTATACTTGGACAACTCCTACCAATTGATCTTAATTAGATAAGTGAATGATTTGATTAGGAAGCTTTCAATATAAGCTAATTAGATGAAGTTAGTAAATAATATGTTAACCTCCACTTCAATTAGTTTAGTAACCCATTAGCATTATTTTTTCTTATTAGTTTCCTAAACCTTAATCATACTTACCTGATTTGATTGCTTTAGGACTAGTGTAGAATAAGTACCATTTGCATAAATATACTTATAAATTATTTTGTCATTTCATAAAATTGATCAAAATATTATTTTCCAGGACTACTTCACTTATACTATTACTTTTAATTTACTCAGAGATCAATATATAAGTTAATTGGAAACTCAATTAGTTCCAATTATTAAGTAAATCATAAAAATTAGATAACTTTTGGATGTCACATAGTTTACAATTACTTAAAATTCTTGAATGCTTACTTTGCTTTGTGCCTATACTTTTGAACATACATATAAGACTTTGTGTATAAATAGAACTTTCATAAAATTATAGTGGTTTTCTTGGTGGATAGCCATGGGCAAGCTTTAAGGGGATATAAGGAGTGAATGTGAGTGTTTATTTTCTATGAGACCCTACTTTCCTTTACTTGTTAGGTAGACGTGCTTAAATCCTTGTTTCATTCTGTATGTGCCCGCAAAATGAAAATTTTCATAAGTAAATTTAATAATTAAATTATGAGTCTTTTATAATCTCATTGATTGTGAGATCTCATCATAGCTCTTCAGTTATGTTTACTTTGCATAGTTCTAGACAATGTGTTCTTAGCTATGAGGCTAAAGACTTCCTTTACTTCCTTAGTTTACACTTTCATTTTTTGTATTGTGCTTTACTTACTTACAATTCATTATTATTGCTTTAATTTCAAATAATACTTCACTGCTTTAATTTGCTTTACTTAGCATATATTCATTGGACATATATATATTTCTATTTCATTATTTTCATATATACATTAGTAGTTTCTAGCATTATTAGGATGATTTTCCCTTACCTTTTGATTGCAGGCTAGAGCATTATACTAATTAGTTTTTACTCCTCTTTCCATTTTACTATTCTTCTTTACAATTATATTTTACTTTCTTCCTTTGATGTTTTTAAATGCTCCGCTGTAGTTTTTAATTGTAAATTAGCATGTGTGATATCCAATTGAATTTTAATTATTAATTAGCTAATTTTAAAATGTGCTTAGACTATTTAGTCTAATTATCTTTTTCTTTTTTCTTAGTTGTGTCCTACAGTATTTTAAATACCAAAAATATGATAGAGCGGGAGCAATATCATGCTCGTGGTGCTGGACCTAGTTCTTAAAGATTATTACTGCTTCCGCATTTTCATTTCCTTTACTGCATATGTGAGAGAGTGAATTTACTTTTATTTCTCTTTCAATTTTTAGAGATTTTAATAATTATTTTCTGTTATGTTTTTACTTTTTTCTGTGATGATTATACTTTCATTAAATACTTGGATTGGATAAGTGGATAGTTTTTCATGCACTTGTTCTACTTGCACTTGTTTCATATTCTTCCTCCCTTACTATTGCAATTTTCTTAACTTAATACCCTCAGAAAGATAATTGGCCACATAACACTTAGTGTTGGGTTAGTTTCCTTCTAATCTAGTGTTAAGCGTTATGGTAGCGATCCAATCTTAGATTGGATTCCTAAAGTAATATTGGGGTTGCTACAATATCGTCCGATCTGGCTGTCACGTGTTTGTTCTAGGAAGGTGGATCCCCTGTCGTCCAATAATAAATCCAACGGCTATATCTGTTTAAATAATTATTATTTAATTGCCTAATTAATTATAACTAATTTAAATAAATACAACACTAGTCAAAAGATCTCCAAAAATTCCTAAAAATCACCCTTAACTAATCTGTGTGAGAGGAATGAAATTAAATTTTTAATTAAAGGTCTAAATAAGTATCTCATTCTTCCAATTGATTAAATTGATCAAAATATTCATTACACTCAAATGACCTCCAATCTTCTCTAAATCTTCAGGATTTGGTCTAAGATTATTTTAAGAGGAATAGAAAGGTTCATAAGCTAATCTAATGAGTAAAAGCTCAAGTAATAACTATGGATTGTTTCAATTTTCCACAAGGTTTTGCTATATAGCGTGTTTGCCACTTCCAAAATTTCCTCTCCACATTTTATGCAATGGATGCTTAACAACTGACTTATTTAAACGATAATATTTTATCATGAGACAACTTAACAATTAAAAATTTTCTAAAATTCATGAAACACATTTATTTTGGATCTTTTTTATCAAATTAGTACTAAATATTAATTCATTTAGATTTACTCCTCCAATATAATAATCTCATTTAAACAATAATTTTATAAACATCAAATATTTAATTAAAACATATTGCATGGCAATGCAATGAATAATCAAAATTCAATGATCAACTTTTAATTACTTTATTTATTTTGTATAATTAGATGATGACCTCATCTACATCGGCTTACAAATTGATGCAGGGAGAGGAAGGAAAATATAGCAATTTTATGGGATTGTTTTAATAATTTTGTAATTGCCTCGGTAGATATATGCAGATTTTCGATTATAATTGTTGCTGCAAGCTTGGGTTGGTCTAATCTGTACGATGTGGCTCGACGGCTCCAGCGCATGGCACTCCATACACGCGGACATGAGAAATCCTAGCACGCCCCGTCGCCCCTCCGCCGCCTCCTTCACAGTCGGTCGCTCCACCGGGACACCAAGGCTTCCGGTTCTTAGCTGTTGGATTGGCCGTCCCGCGATCGACGGCGGAGATTTTGCACCCGCCTGCACATCGTTAATAGAAATAATTATTTTTTAGTTATACCATCATTTGTCATTTTATAAATCATATAATTAAGCTAAGTGGCATCAAACACATACTTTTTCTCTCTCTTTCCCCTTTTTCCTGGTGTTGTTTGCTTAAGTTCACTTGTTCAGGGGATGCGCGGCATGATCTTAAATGGAGAGGCTTTGTTCTTTTTAGATACCCTTTTTTAGTTGAGCCATGGCCTTGGGATTTTATGCCTTGCTCCTTAGCCTTCACTTTCATTTCCCATTTAGTTAAATTTTTCAAACTTGCCACATCAATTGTGAACTGAATCTACAAACCAACTATGGTCTGCGGTCTTACATCCTCTCAAAACAGCTTATATTTGCAAGGGTGTGCATTGAAGTGACCTTCCACCTATATAACTCCTAAATTTATTCAATTGGAAGTTAATGGGAAAACCAATAAGCAACTGATGCTCCATGACTGTTTACCTAACGTATGTGAATCTTGTCACTCCTTTTCTCAATAGAGATGTCATTGCTTTGCTTCAAACCCTACTATTCCAGATGTAAGCGGGAGGAGTCATAGTAGAAGGTTCAAAAGTTGAATTAGAAGGTCTTCTTTTTAGATGCCAGTTTGCTTACCTTGTAATTTTATCTCTATTTCTTCTACTTCTTTGTTCTACCTACCATTATAAAAAACATTCCACAACCCCCTGCGTCTATTGTTGTTGCTATTGTACAACTGGTCCTATGCCTATCCCTGGTGATCAATCTCTTGGTTTTAACCTTCTCTGTTGAGAACTCTAATCTATCTTCTCCAACATCCCTCATCCCATCCCTTAAAACCTTTTATGGCTCTCCTTGACCGAGGGCAGCTTATCTATCAAAGCTAAAGAGATGTCCAACACTTTTAAGGTACTTTAGACCACGAGCAAAAAGGTAGGCTTAAAAGTGGCTGAGGTCAATAATGTTGTTTTATATTGTGTTTTTTTCCTGATATGTATCTTATATGGCCTAACATTGCAAACTGGTATGCCAGAGGTTTCCAGACTATCGTATTGTTGATGCAAAAAGTTTTGCAAAATTATATTATATTAATCTTTTGGCCATTTTAGAACCCGAGTTAAAATAGCTAAGCTTTCTGATGTTTTCTTGATGAATAAATGTCTTCTCTCCGATAATAATTCTAGTTGCCATAATTTCTCTTATTATATTTTCATCAAAATTTGGGCTCTCTTATTATATTTTCATCAAAATTTGGGTTAAATGGGCATATGATAGACTCATTGAATCCTATTGTCTCTGGCTCTCAGTTTATTCAAGATTCCTTTCATTTGTATAAGTCAACAGCTAGTTGTCGATCATCTTTGATATCAAATTATTCAATAGCTTACTTCTATTATTAACCTTAGGTAATACTGGGAAATTTCACATGCATAAGATAAGCAATAAGAATGGTAGGGATTCTTCTACCCCTTCTTGCAATTACTCATTTTTCTTTGATACAGCTCTCTTTATATGGGCTGAACTTCACCTAATCCAAGTAGCAAGTGGAGAGTACACTTCTATCACTAAATTTTAAATCATGTCTTTGGATCGTTATCCTTTGCTCATCAAATTTAATGCTGATATTGACAAACAAGCTTCTCTTTAAAGGTTTAAAAGCATTTGGTGGGTCATAATAATAATTTCTTGGAGGCTATATAAATAATTTAGGATCAAAATGAAGATAGTGATCAACTTTTCACACATTCACAATTATAGGCCAAAAAAGATGGAGGCTAGCAGTTGAGCTCTTGGGTAGTTCAAATTATAATGACCTCATATTCGCTTTAAATGACTCACCTTCCTCGAAAAAAAGTGCCATTTCTTGAGGAGCTATGAACCGAATAAGCGAACCTTTGCTTGCAACTCAACACACTGAACCTCATAATGCTTCCCTCAATTCTGAGTTTATTAATATAAATTCTAAATAGGATGCTTCTCTTAAAATCAGTCTCTGGGCAAACAAAAGGCCAAGGTTAGTTAGCACACGAAGGGGGAAGCAGACTTACAATTTCTCTATTCATATATGCACTTCTAGAAAAATAAAATCATGATTTATAATGTTGTTTTTTCTGGGATTTCAATTGAATATCAAACCGTTAATTACTTTGTATCCACTAACAACTTTCCAGCCAACGTAAATATAATTCTAGGTCCATTCTCGACATCAATGCATGCAAATGCTGTTCTTATTCTTTGTAGCAATTTTCTGAGCTCAAAATTAAAAAAGTAATATTAAGTATTAATTGAAAATGGCTCCCCAGGGCCATACAATTTTTTATTCTTATTTCTACTAAACTACTTGGTCTTATTCCAAGTCCTACTATATGCTATGCCATTAATACAAAAGTGGCTGTATCACTCAGCAATAACATTGATTCCAAAGAACAATAATACTAACTCTATATCATTGATTCCAAAGAACAATAATACTAACTCTATATCGGAATTCAGCTCCATATATCTCAATAATACAATTTATAAAATTTGTTCTTACTTTGTATGTAGCTCATTTGCTGTCTGACGGCATCCATCCAGTGCAAACTACATACATCATCCAATGTAAGCCACCTTCATAAAATATTGATGTTCATCTACTAATGTGAGCTTAGCAAATGAAACTAGTTATGAGTTCAATTCAATTCTAAAGGAAATTCTTATGAACTAAATTAGATCTTAAGAAAGTTTTAATTATATCAATAAAAGCTATATTCTCAGTAGCATGGAAACTACGGGCCCTATTAATTTCTTAGGTAAAAAGTTGCAGTTTAAATGTTCATTACTCGTTGATCATCAATAGTTTAATGTGAACTTCTCTAATAACTTGTCATCTTTAGGCTCTCTTATTCATTATCGCCATGAATAACTTCAAAATTTTGGATCATGCACATTCCAAACAAAATTTTTAACTATTTATTAGTAGAAAGTTTAAATATTCTCATTTATGCTTTACAGATAACATTTATATTTTTGGGCTGACCAACAAAGCTAACATAATTGCACTTTGGAAAGATTCTTTATACCTTCAAACCTTTGCTGCAATCTTGATAAGTTCAGCATCACCTTTTCTAAAATGTTTTTAATACCAATGATTTGGCTGCAGTTCTGGAATTCATGTGTACTGCTGGCCTAAATGCAAAACTCTAATGACGATGTTAAGAAGATTAAGTGGCTTTCTTTACTTGAAATACTACAAATTGTGTTATTTCTAATGGTTATTTTGGATGGCATTTCTGGAAAAAATTTTTACTCTTGCTATTGATTGCTAGTTATGGCATTGGAGTGAATACACCATCAGGCATGCATCTAATAATTTTTCAGCCAAAGGTTTTTGGCTATAAGTTGATATATTTCCTTGATGATGTTATCCTTCCTTTTTTCTCTATAAAGGTAAGTCTTCCTTTTTATGAACAAGAAAGACATTGAGATTTCTAACTGAATGCTTTTTGGGCCTGATTGAATGGTCCCACATGCTATTATTTTTCATCTATCCACGAGGCTTTGTGCTGGATTTTATAGTGTATGCTACTCTAGAGTGCAATCGCAATGAAAACCTAGATCCAAAAAGTAAAGGTCAGTTGTGCCTCATGTTTGATCATTTTTCTTTCCTTTTTTTCTAATAGAATATAATTTCAATCATTGTTACTGCTTTGTGTTATTAATCTGCATATATAAAAATTTTGAGACTAACTGAAGCCCTCGTTAACTTTCAAGAAAAATTGATAGAATTTTGGAAAAGTGCTAAGAAAAAATAGACTTCACTATAACACTACTAATCTCCTTACCATTAATCGTAACATTATCATTAATTATATTCTGAGAAATGTTAAACTGTTTGAAAATTAAACTAAATATTAAATTTATTCTAAGAGTGTTTTCATGTATTTAGAGTTTTTTTTTTTAAATATATTTAGAATTTTCTAGAATTTCTATTTCTAGATCTCTCTTAATTTGTAACTCGCTTAGTCTTAATGATAAAAGCCTAAATTCCAGCAATTAATGTAAGTTTTAATATAATTCTATGTGTTTGTATAAATAAGCTATGGGTCTCTCATATTGTATAAAATTTTGAGTGAATAAGAAATTAGTTCCTAAAGAATTTCTCTTCCTCCATTCTCCACAAAATTTATATTATCTTCTACCTTCTGCATATCATTTTATCAAGTGGTATCATAGCAAGATTGGCAAAATGACGAGTGGGATGAATTTGTAGGTACCTCGTCTCACAAAGGATAGTTATGAGAATTGGAGCATCCAATGAAGGAGGACATGCATGAAATAATGGAGGAAGGCAACACAAAATAAAATTTGGGCAAAAGTTGTGCATGTTTAGTCTACATTCTCAATCGTGTCCAACATCAAGTCTAAAGGATATAATGCTCAAGAAGCATGGATGAGACAAAAGCAAAATATGTCTCACTTAAGGTATTTGAAAGCATAAGATATGCTTATGTTTTAAAATAAAGGAGAACTAAGATGGATGAATGAAGCTCCCAACTTATATTTATTGGGTATCACTTCAAATCTTAGAAACTACTTGATTATATCACCTATAAAGTAATTTTTAGCAGAAATATCAGGAAAAAGAGAACCCATAAATTAAAGTAGACCTATAAGATTCCCCACCAATTGAATATGCTCACCCATCTAATAAATATAACCCAAGGCTAATAAAGATAAGAAGTTCAAGAGAGATTTATGATGCTAAAACTAAAGTTAACTTTGTATGCTTACTTGTAAATACTAAGCAATTAATTTTGAAGTTGTTCAAAATGATAGGTGGAAAGAAGCAATGAATGAAGAGATCAAGTGTTTGGAAATAGATGGATACTGGGAACTAACATCTCCTACCAACATGACAAAAGGCCATTGGAGTTAAATGGGTGCACAAGATAAAACAAAATGCAAATGCTGAAATTGAACGATACAAAGCAAGGTTGGTCGCAAAAGGATACATATAGAAAGCAAGAATTGATTATGATAAAGTCTTTGCACCTATCATCCACATTATTCGCCTAATTATTTCCATTGCAGCATAAAAAAATTGGTCCATTTATCAAATGAATATCAACTTAGCCTTCCTAAATGGATTAATTAAAGAAGAAGTTTATATAGATCAACCTCAAGGTTATGTCAAAAGCGAGCATGAATCAAAGGTTTCAGGTTGAAGAAGGCATTATGGCTTGAAGTAAGCACCAAGGGAAGGAATACTAATATTGACTCATACTTCAAGAAAAATAAATTTTGTCGATGCCCATATAAAAACGCCCTTTATGTGAAGATAAATAAAAATAAGGACATCTTACTCGAATGTCTTTAGGTGGATGATCTCATCACATGCAATAATCCATATATATTCAAAGACTTTAAAAAAGCAATGGTGCAAGAATTTAAAATGATAAATATTGGTCTCATGTCATACTTCATTGGCATAAAGGTCAAGCACGATAATGAAGGTATCTTAATGCAAAGAAGATTCTCACGAAGTTCAAGATGGATGATTGTAAGCTTGTAAGAACCCCAATACAATGTGATACAAAATTATCAAGAAAAGATGAAGGAAAAGAAATAGTCCAACTACTTTTAAGATCTTAATTGGAAAGTAAATATACTTGACATGTACAAGGCGTCACATCCTGTATAGTGTTAGTATTGCAAGCCGCTGTATGGAAAGCCAACAAAGACATTTGAAATTGGCCAAAAGGATACTTCGATCGATAAAAAGGATATTAACTCATGGATTATTATATACCCCTCAAATGATTTTTAGCTAGTTGGCTACTCAGATAGTGAATGGGCAAGAGATCAAGATGACAAAAAGAGTACGAGCGGATTTGACTTCTATATGGGTAATATAGCTTTCACATGGTATGTCAATCAATTGTTGCACTATCTACTTGTGAAGTAGAATATGTTGTTGCATCTTCATGTGTGTGCCATAGAATTTGGTTATGAAAGCTACTAGTGAAGATTGGTCAGCATCAAAGTAAAGCTACAACAATATTTGTGGATAACAAATCATCAATCGCCTTAGCAAAAAATCACATGTACCATGAAAGAAGCAAGCATAATGGTGTTCATTTTCATTATATAACAGATCAAATCAAGAATAAAAAAGTACATATTAAGTATGTAGAGATAGTAGACCAAGCTCACAAAGTCGCTTACTTCGTAGCATTCATTAATTTGAAGACTCTTCTTGGTATAATTAATGAAAGCATATTTGGTATAAGGGGATGGTTGAAAATTTTACTTAATATTAATTTATTCTAGAGTGCTCTTATATTATTAATGGTATTGAGAGTTTTTTTGTGTTGAAAAATATTAGAGTTTTCTTGAGATTGATATTTCTAGATCTCTCTTGATTTGTAGCTCCCTTAGTTATAAGGATAGAAAAGTCTAAGTAATTAGTGTAAGTTCTTATATAATTCAATGTACTAGTATAAATAGGCTACGATTGTACAAGCAATTTTGATTAATATAAATAAGTTCGCAAAGAATTCCTCTTCCTCCATTCTCCACAAAATAAGTATTACCTTCTACCTTCCGAATATCATTTCTAATCATAAATGTCCTATCATGATCCACATGCAAAAGTATGCCATAAATCTTATTTTTATGCTTAATAAATTTCACCTAAATCAAATTTATCTTGTATTAGTTTATTGGTTCATGCATTAAAACTCAAATTGAGTAGAAGAATTTTTCATAAAAATTTATGATTCATAGAAAATAGAACATATAGTAAAGACTCCAGTGATAGATATGATTGATATTCAGAAAAAAGGCGAGACAAAATAGATGAATTTGATACAAAAAAGACCTGTCTGAATTGGAAAGACACGCGCTTTGATGCAGACATCGGCAGCTTAAGACTGCCTCCACGTTGCCCGGCGGACTCCCTCAGGCATCGTGGGCGAGCGATCCCGCCGGTCTCCAAAACCGGGGAGCGGGGAAGGAGGAGACCGTTTGAGAAAAGGAGATCTGCTGGGGATGAGGGGTTGGGGGCTTCAGCCGAGGGGCGGAACTCGAACAAAGGATCGCCGGGAAGGGAGGGCTCGCGGCTGGACTCAGCCGAGAGTGACACGACGCTTGCCAAATTGACGAAGGAGAGTGACTCCTCCTCCTCGTAATCCACGATCCGCTTGCCCATTATCATTTTATGTTAATGATTAATTGATTTGCTGTGTTGAGCGTTTTTCCGCCGAATGTGAGCTGCTTATAATTGCAACTCAAAAGAGACGCCAGGTTGCATGTGCCGCAAGAGTTCTTACCTTTGATTATTAAAAATAATAAAAACGTTTCCATTCAAGCAAATCAATTCTTAAAAAGACATGCTATTTAGATTAGCTTAGATGGTCTCTAAAAAGTTCATTTGAACATTATTTTATCAGAGTTTATTTATTTACATTAAAATAATAATATAAATATTATTTTTAAGATTTATATTGAAATGATGTTCAAATCTTATTAGATTAATTTTTTTTGGATGTCACGTCAATAAATCTAAATATCATTTCTTTCATATAATATGCTGAAGGATTCGTCAGAAAAGGAGTGCTCAACACTATAGTTTGATATTATTACAGCTATGAGTACACAATAAATAATTATTATGATTATGTACTTGATATTTTATTTGAGCTTAGTTATTTGAACAAATGAAAATTTTTCATTAGTCATTAGTAGTTAAATAATGCATGAATATTTGTAAGAGACTAGCATATTCCTAAGAAATGATGAACACTTTAGTATTGAATAAGAACAAAATTAACATATTTTGATTTTATTTTTGAAAAATTATTATTCAGGTTTCTATTTTGATAGCATATTATACCTCAACAATTATATCATTAATCAGTAATTCGATCTTCACAAATGCAATACTTCAATCATGTTACCCTTTTTTTCATGTAGTGTCTTAAAAAGTGAAACTCTATTGATATATTTGCCTTTCCAAGTTCTTTGAAATACTTGACCATTTTAGTTCTTGAATTATGTCCAAAAATTCTTTTAATGTAATTTAATGGGGATTTATTTCTTGTTCATATGATTTACTAAATAGTATTCCTTGATAGAGTATTGGAGGTTGCTTGGTTAACAAATTAACACTACAATGCAACCTAGTTTACTTCTTATGAAGATCATGTACAATTGAGTCCACCCGATTATCAATCGAGCTGTTATCACATAACCAGCTTAAGTTGGAGTCAAATATGATATGATTCACTCACATTTGAGTTATACCCAATTAACTAACAAGATTTGGTATAGTATCTTGGCTTTGCATCAACTTAAATTTAACCATGATGGCATATATTTGTCTATGATTGTGGCAATTAATGCATAGATTAGTTGTGTATATAATCATGGAGGAATGTGTATGGACACGTGTTACCATATATTAGAATAGCAAATTAAAAAAAATAGTAGCCAATTGTTAATGCACCATTATTATAAATCTATCTGGAAGATCATTTAACATTATTGACTTTGCATTATTGATTTAACTCATAAGTTTCATTCCTAATCCTTGGTTGTAAGTACTATCAATCTCATCATCTCCTTTGCACATAAATGACCCTCTTCAGTTGGTTTTAAGAATTAAAATAATCGAAGCATATAGATAGAATTACAGAATTATAGTTCTCATGCTTGCTATATAAGGATAAGATTAGAAATAATATTGATTGAAAATGATCGTTCAATTAACATTTCAAGTTGTTGTATCATTATTAATACCACAGAACCAACAACATTAGTTTGCAAAAAATAATAATAATTTAATAATTAATATATAGAAACTATATTTCTTCTCTATATCTCATTATTAAGATAAATCAAGCATCATAATGAGAATGTATGTGAGCCTAATCATGAGATACATCAAGAATTACTAATAGTCTTGTAACATTGAATTAGTGTATGGTACTTGTAAGATATTGAATTAGTGCATGGTACTTGTAAATATCAAGGCTTTTGAATATCAAGGCTTTTGAATAATATTAGCTTATGAGGCTCATTATATAAATTAAGAATATCAATTTAGATATTACAAATATGATTTAATTAAAGATATTAAATAAATAGAAATATCATACAAAAAAAAATTTAAGTAATAAAAAATAATAATACACACTTTTGAATTGGATAAGCTACATGCTTGCAAATAATTCATCATATGTATATGACGCATGTACAAAACTTTTATATAATCAAACACCATTAGTCATTCTTCCATTGACAAAGAAAGTAGTGCTAATAGTGTTTTGGGGTAATGCAAAGCTCTCTTCCCATTTGGACAAATATCAATACCTACACCTCATTTAATAAAACATAAGCTTTCATTTTAAATGTTAAAATAATTTTCAAATTTTCATATTTAAAAGTCTAATGCAAATACATTGTAAATAAAAAACTAGAATATTTTAAACCAACTCAAAAAATATGCACAAACTTTGAGATAAAAATTAAAAATTTATCATTAATAAGAATTTATTTATGCAATAATAAGTATAACATATATTATTTATTGAATCAAGTTGTTTAACAAAAGTATGTTCACCTTATCATTATTATCCATCCACCATCAAATCAGCTTCTTTGCCCCCACTACATATTTATCATCACATTCAACATTAACATCATCCTCTTCTCCTTTTGCACATAAACCTTATGCATCACTATCCACCATCATCATCATCATTTTCACTGCTGCCCAAGCATAAATACCACTATCAACATCAATTCATTAATTTCATCACTTTTTGAACTCTTCAATTTTATCAACTTACTTTTATAGCTTTACCATCACCACCGTTACCTCCATTATACACTCATCACTTTGGTATTCATCAATCATCATCAAATCCTTCTCTCAATCCTATTAACATAAGAAATATATTTATTCCCACAATAATACTATTATAATTATAAAAAAAAAATTTCCAAATGCCTAATATCATAATTTATAACTAGTGGAATAACAACCATTGGTTGAGGGCTTGTTGAACAATGTTGTTGGAACTTGAGCTAAGCTCGCTTGTCAAGGGTGCAATTGGCAACGATGTGCTTGTGAGAGGGACGTTGTTTTAAGAATGGTGGTGGCTAGTTTTGATATTGAAGTAGATTAGTTAAGTTTCTGCCAAGGATGTTAGGATGATGATAAGGGCCAACAATTCTACATCAGGGATGCTCGAGCATAATAACGCCATCGGCACTATTGTGTTCAACTTATTAGAAGTGTAGGAGACATTCAAGTCAAAATGTGGACTACTAAACAAATGCATGATTAAGTTCTACAGTGATAAGTCACATGATAATGGCGTGGGTCACTCATTGACGCAGAGTTGAGTGGATGAAAGTCTAAATAAATGCTTGTGAATTGGTTGGAATTTGGTTAAGTGATGGAGATAAATTTTAATAATATTATTAATAATGATAATAATTATAATAATAATAACAAAAACATAATTGGTTTCTCTTTAAATGCCTTTTGATACTTAATAGAACAAGTCTTAATGTTGTTTATTTTAACATATATGTATATATATATATATATATATATATATATATATATATATATATATACCAGAGGGGTTTGGTGGTTACAAAACTCCTCTCTTAAAGGCCAAATACCAACTTCAAAAGGAAAGGGCCAAAAAGTATCATAAAAGGTCCTTTCGATGAGAAAGAAAAATACAAAAGATAAGCAACCAAAAAAAGAAACATAAAAGTCACAAAAGAAGTATGAAGCCGAGGAGCATAGAATTAATAAAATAATAAAGGATAATCAGCAGCAAACTCAAGAAAAATAACATATAAGCAACAGCAGAAGTCCTCGCATTTTAAAATCCTGAATCACATAGCATCATCACGTGTAGAACAAAATGACAACAATGGCCCAGGAACAAACAAAAGTTGCCAATAGGACAATCCTAACTCCAACAACCCAAACTAGCAAACCAACATTGTAACACCCTGGTGCTAAGTTAGTAAGCTCTAACCCAGCACCAGAGGTTACCGTAGTTCTTAATATTGAATTAGTAGGAAGCAAACTCACTATTATGCACTATGTGGCTAAGAATATTTTTGAGATAAGTAAATTTTATAAATAAATGAGCAATGTATAAGTATATATATACATGTCATCCAAACCATTCATAGAAAAAGAAGGAAAATACATCTACCATAGAAAAGGAAAAGTAAAAATATTCAGAATTATAGTTATTACAAATAATTTATAAAATGATATAAAATTCTCTCATCCCCACAAATAATAAGAAAATGAAGTCTTCAAGGGTACTGCTAAAGGTCAGGATCAAATCCAACTCCAAGCTCCTCAATATGCACCTAATCTACCATATTTGATTTTTAGTACGATATGGCACAACTAATAAGAGAAAAATAAGTGATTAGACTTAAAAATTCTAAGTTAACTTAGGATTTCATTAAGTTGTATTTAATTTAATCGGATATCACATTAGCCATTTATAATTTTTAAGTAAGGCAGTGCACTAAGCAACAATAGGAAATAGGTACAAAAATATGTAAAAATTGAAAAATAAGTAAAAAAAGTAAGGGTACCCACACGGGGGTGCTCTAGCTTGCATATGTAAGAAAGAAACAATATATAGCATTTAAAATACTAGCATGCATATGAAAAATGAAAGAAAGCATGTATATCTCCAATAGGACATTATGTTAAGTAATAGTAAAAGTATAGCAACGTAAGGATAAACGAGAGTGAATAATGAGTAATACACTGCAAGTAAATTAAAGTAAGAGTTGTAAGGAATGTAATACATAAACAGAAGGAAGTACAGTAATGTAAGGTAAAGTAATGTAAGGTTTAGTCTTAAGGACTGAGTAAATATAATTATAAGACTATGATAAGTCATTCACAATCAATAAGATTGTGATAAGTGTAATGTAATATTATTTATCTTATTTAAGATTTTATTTTGATGGTACATTACTGAACAAATGAGGAGTTAAGCATATCTGCTTAACCTTAAGTAGCAGAGTTTCTCATAACACACACTCTGTGATAACCTAGTGTGTTATATTAGATGTCCTGACCCAACACTTGATGTCATTGTAGTACTTGATACTGGATTAGTATCTCCTAATTCACTATTAAGCACATCTACAAGCAAAGGATCTTTAAGATAAGGAAAATATAGATGCATTTTTAAGATTAAAGATAAACAGACATACATTCCATTATATTTATCTAGAAAAATAAAATAAAAATATTCGTCTCATAATTTAATAAATAGTATAGTCCAAAATATAAGCTCCTAGAAGTATAAGCTCAACATTCATATTCGAAAACAAATTTAAGCTCATCAAGAACTAACAATGTTAAGTCATAGTTGATTAGTCTAACTCTCCCTGATCTTTAAGGCATTGATATATCCTTATAATTTGGAGATTTATTACTTTGCATGCTTAGATCTAATTTAGCAACAAAACCAAAATCTCAATTATTTAAGCATTAGAAGAAAGAAAAGTAGCTAATAACCTTTAATTAATCCCTGATAAGCATAAATCTAGGATTCACCATTCCTATATTACTTCAAACCATGTATACTTGTGTGTGATCAAAATTCACACTATTTTGTGGCCAATTACTAAGTGAAATATTGCTTAAGGAGTGGAATATGAAAGATAAGAAATGCTCAAGTTCGCATAAATCCTCAATCTAAAGCTTTGCTTCGATCATGGGTTCAGTGCTACTTGAGCGGCATGCAATCACATGCACATTCATCTTGATCAAAACTTTTGGCTCGATAAAAGAGGTAATGCAATGTAAAGGTGACATTAAGAATATATTAATTTTAATAAGCAACATTAGAGATTTTTATAATGAAATGACATACATACATCGCAGAAAAATCTAAAATATTTGCTTAGCATTCACATGAAACTATCTACTACATAGGTCAAGCCTAACCATCCCTAAAAGTGTTTGAAGGATTGCAATCATTCATGATTTCACAATAAAATTATATACAGAAAAGAAATAAAGAAATAGTTCGATGTTACTTAAGGAACGTCTTTTGGAGAGTTCTCTTCTTCTTCTCCTTCATCTTTTTCCCCCTTCTTCTCATTTTGGATGACAACTTTTATAACAACCCTAGGTTGTTACCTATTTTATAAGAGCTTAATTTAGGCTAAAAACACCACTATTAAACTATAAGCAACATTAGGATCACCCTGAAGTTTAGAGATAATTTGGAAGCTGGAGCAACTTTTAAGTCTTATTTATTTTTCTTTGTTAGTGGGGATGAGAGTCATTTATAAGAAACTATTTGTATACCTTAATTCATCTGTATCTTATTATATTCTTTTATATGATTAATGTACTTAATTTATTTTCTATATTTAATGGAAAACTAGACCTGCATAATCACTCTTTCATGATGTATACATTTATTTCTTATCTCTGTTAGATTCTTGGCCTAGGTATTACTTGATATTGGGTTACTATTAATAGTTTAGTATTAAGTATTACTGTAACACTTAATGTTGAGTTAAAGAACCTAATCAAATATCGGGTCATTATATTTTGTATCTGAGTAGGTTTGAGAAAGAGAAATAAATGTATAAATGAATACGTTTCCATTCATGCAAGAAATCACAAAAAAGTAAAAAAATTCATCAATAAAGACAACATAGTAGAGTAAACACACCTAAATAAATAATATATAATAGTAAGAGTAATTTATATGTTAATAAATTATTTTTTTTCCTAAATCAATAAAGTATATCTAATAATAATAAATTTAAAAATTGTTACCATACGATGAACAATGAATATGAATTGAACTATTATTCAAGGATATTCTATCAGTGTTGGGAGAGCGACCATCAAAATGGCACTATATTTGGAAGCCTCTACTTTGGAGTATCACCAGTTGAAGTGAACATCCTTAATAGGATATTGATATGCTTTGAATTGTGAGAAGATGACTTTCCACTACTAACAAAGAAGTGGCTTAATAGGGTGACAGATGCCTTTCATACTATAGAATGCCCATACCACATTCACTTTTGGATCTTGGATGGGCTTTTTGAAGATAATGTGGAGCAATGGTGGGTAAATTCTTATTGGGAAATGATCTAGGAGAGCCAAAGGCTTCATCGTCCACCGACCTTTTTATACATTCATGTCATTTTCTTTGTTAAATATTGCAGATGAGTGCATTTTCATCTTATTTTGTGGTAGTATTTCTACTGGTATCTATTGCTAGTTATCTTAATGATTATTAATATACTTTAAATCTGCGCTTATACGCAAGTGTACGTGTCCAAGTAATAAGTGGAATGGCAAGTTCTGGGAATTTATATCATCCTCAGAGAACGATGATTTTGATACTAAGTCTTATCTACTTTCACTAATGTTTAGAATAATAGGTTTTTGGGTTTTTAATGGTTCCTATATTAAGAATACAAATTACTTAAGGTAAGATGCTATTTGTTCAAGAGGAGAGAGTTGGGGAATGGTTATGGGACTTGTAAGGGCTTGGTGCTATCATTTAATCATTGAAACTCCTAAAGTGTTCTCCTATGCATAAACAATCAAGTGAACATTGCCTAAACTAGAGCAATCCTCTAATTCAACAAGTTCAAGTCTAGTTGAGCAAGGAGAACACCCTTAGGGTTCTACCTCGGCACATAGACCCTTATGAGATCTTTGTTTACTTCAATTCTGATTTTCTACGTCTAGGTCACCAAAATGTTACTTTTAGTTAATTAATCTCACAAGCATGATTTCCATCAATCTACATCATGTGCATACACACACAGTTTAGCTAAATGAGTGAATGCATTGGACTCATTAGACTATGTCACATCATCCAATGGGTGTCTAATGTTCTCTCATTCCTTCTACTTTGCTGAGCCATGGAGCAAGATTGATGGGGACTTAGCTCACAGGCATCAATCTCTCGGATGAGCTTTAATGAATGGTGCTAACGAGCTTGAGAACTTATCACATAATTCTCAGCTCTAATTTGCACTCATTCCTCACTCTAAACCAATTGATGAGCTTTGGTACATATGTCCTTTTTAATGATAATTCATTTCTAGTTTGATTTAATAAAGATTTTTATAAGATACATTCAAGAATTTTCATTAAACAAGGATAAGAAATAATTCAACAAACAGTTTTTATTCATTTCAAGATAGTGTACAACACCATAGACCCTTATATTGTCCCACAACTACAACCCAACCCTCTCCAAGGAGGGTTTAGCCTTCTATTTCAGAATTAATGCAAAATGATAGGCAAAATAAAATGAACCTTGACATCGGTTCACAACAAGGAAAAGAAGACAGAGTTTAGAAGGGGTACTAGGAAACAGCCCAGAGGTTTTATGGGATTCTCTTGGTATTCCTCCTTTTCTCCCATTTCCTTCTCTTGAGATCTTCCACTATCTATTCTTTTTAATCTGTTACAGTTCTTTTCACTTTCTCCTTAGAGAGTTCTTTTCTCTTTTTCTTACAGCAGCCTCCCTTTAAGATATTATAATATAGAAATTTGGAACCCTTCTTTGGTCTGAAATTCCATCTTAAATAGGAGAGTTTTCAGCCCCTATGCATTAATCACATGTGACCCTTCATCTTCCATGATTCAATGCAAGCAATTTAAATTTTATTCTGTTATTCACTTGGGATTCATCAGATTTAATGTTACTTCAAGTTTCAAGAGACTGAAGAAAGCTAAAGATCTGAAATTGTGGCATTCCCTATGCAGTATTAAATACAATTTCTAGAGTTTTTCTGTATCGGGTGCTGTGGCGTGCCGCTACGCGCTGTAGTGATTGCGTTTGATTCAGTTAAATTTAGCTCCATATGGGTTGTTCTGCTGAGGATCCACCGTAGAGCGCTGTGGCACCATCAATCCAAACAATATTCCGCTGTAGCGTGCTATAGCGAGTCGAATTAATTCAGTTTATCGCTATGACGTGCTATGGCGGTTTGAGTTTCAAAAATGCGGAATTGTCACTGTTCAATTATTTCATATAAGGTTTTCATGAATAATCTAAAATGTCGTTGTGGCGCGTTGTGGTGTGCCACGATGGGCAACAGTGATTTTGTTCCAAGTCTGCGTAAATCTTTATAAGGCATTGTGCTTGGAGCGCGTTGTGGCGCGCTTGGAGCGCGCTGCAGCGGTCAAAAGTTCAAAATCACAGATTTGGCACTGTTCAATTAGTTCATATAAAGTTCATATTAAGACTCTGAAATGTCGCCGCAGCCCGCTGTGACGCGCTGCAGCGATTTGCTTCCAGTTTGACAGATCAGGTTCCAAGTCTTTGCTTAGTGCACTTGTCCGCCGTGGCCCGCTGGAGCGCATTGTGGCATGCTACATCGTTTTTCATCCATATTTTTACAATTTAGCTCCGGCTTGCCCTTTTCTCCATTTTTCCTAAAAATGCACAAATTCTACTCAAAGTATGCTGGCTTGCATGATGTTTTAAATATTTTTACCACTTTATTTTTCTATAAATTTTGGATATATCAATTATGCTCAAATCATTATAAATAAAATCTTTTCCTTATTTGCTTTTAAGCTAGTTTATGTTTTTTCAATTCGTAATGAATCTTAACTCGAACATTCCTTCCACCATTATTAAGAAAACAATAGCATCTAGTTCTTCTTCAATTTCAAATGAAGTGCAACCTCTAGTAGAAATTGTAAAGATCATTATTGAACCTCAGACTCAAGCAGCTTAAATATCCTTGAACTCATCTAGTCCTTAAGTAATTCTTGTCAGCTCTCAAGAAGCAATTAGTTATGTAGTAGATCGATTCCTGCATACTTTCCTTCATCTGAATCCTCCAACCTTTAACATATCAACTACAACAATTGAAGTGGCTAATTGGTTAAGAGTTATGGAGAAGGATCTATCAATTATCAAGTGTGTAGTAAGTGAAGTAATTCAATTAACCATGCATGCATTTGTCAAAAAAGTTGAATATTGGTGGGATGATGAGCTGAATTCTCGATTTGCTAGGCGAGACATATAAGGAATCTCATGGGACGAGTTTGAAGTAGTGGTTAAAGAGGAATTCATTCTATTTTTTGCTCAAATAACTATTGAAGATTAGTTGATACAACTAACTCAATGAGATAGGACCGTGTTAACATACGAAATGGAGTTTAGAAGATTTTCAAGATTTTCTTCAGGCTTAGTTTGGAATGAAGTTGCAAGATGTAGTCACTTTATAAAAGGGTTAAGGGATTCAATCAGGGATCACTTAGCATCCCATCATCATGATAACTTTGATAAACTACTTGAATGAGCTCAATTAATAGAGCACCACTGGCAGCAAAAGGAGCAAACAAAGAGATCTCTACCACCTCTAGTAACAGTATATGCACTAACACCTATTATTGCTCCTAAAGATAACAAAGTGGCATTAGGTATGCTTTTAATTTAATTTTAATCCATGAAACTTGTACTTCTACTTTTGAGTTAGATAATAAACCATTCAAAAATATTCAACATTGGAACACTTTATATTAATGATCAACCTTATTGCACCTTATTTGATATGAGCACCAGCCATTTGCTTATATCAAAATGTGTGCAAATATTAAACATGTAGCAAAGTAAATTGGGTAAATCAGTGCATGTCCAAATGCTATCAGGAGAAAAGTTAACAACGAATAAATTTTGTAAATTGAAAAACCTAATCAGTAATCAAATGTTTGAAGTAAAACTTTGAATTTCTTATGTGAAGGATGGGAAAAAGTTTGAATTTCTTATTAGAAGATTAGGCCATGTTGCATCCATTATAAATTTAGAAGAGTCCAGAAGATTGATAAGGGATGTGACGCTTATCTAGTAATATGGATAGGAGAAAATAAAGAAGATAAGACTATGATAGAGATAATGGTAGTGAAGGAATTTATGAATGTATTTCCTGATGAATTACTAGGACTACCTCTAGAAATGAAGTCAAGTTCTCAATCTAGTTAATTCTTAAAACATAACCTAAATCAAAGGCACCTTATAGAATGGTGCCAAAAAATTGCAAAACTAAGAGAGAAATTACAATAATTGTTGGATAAAGAGTTAATAAGGTCTAGTATGTCCCCGTGGGGAGGTCCAATATTATTTGTAAAGAAGATAGATGGATCAATGAGAATGTGTATAAATTATTGAGAGATGAATAAAATGACAATTAAGAATAAAAATCCATTCCCAAGAATAGATGATCTGTTTGATCAACTAGCAGGAGCAAAGATTTACTAAAAGTATAATTTGAGATCAAGATATTAACAGATAAGGGTTAAGGATGAGGACATTCTTGAAATTGCATTTAGAACTAGATATGGGTACTATAAATTCTTGGTCATGTCTTTTGAACTAACTATTGTGCTATCCATATTATGGATCTAATGCATAGATTCTTAAAACCTTTCATGGACAAATTTGTCAATGTGTTTATTGATGATATTTTAATCTATTCTAAGAGTCATCAAGAGCATGAGTGGCATCTTAGAGCAGTATTCAAATTTCTAAGCAATAATATATTACTTACTAAATACTACAAATGCAAATTTTGCTCGATTTTGTGGCATTCTTAGGGCATGTAATTGATGTTGAAGGGAAAAGAGTAGACTTGAGAAAAATAAGTGATATTAACCAGTGGACTTAGCTAAGAATCATTTCAAATATTTGGAGTTTTTAAGGTTTGGTTGGTTACTACCAAAGATTTGTACAGGGATTTCGAAAATTGCCATTAACCAAATTGACTAGAAAGGAAGTTTCTTTTTAGTGGCATTAAGAGTGTGAAGAAGCATTCCAGTAGCTAAATTTGGTTTTGACTGCAACACCAGTATTAGTCCTAACTTAAGAAGGGAAAGACTTCCAAGTTTATTTTGATGCTTCTAAATTATGACTAGGATGTGTCATAACATAAGACAATAACGTGATAGCTTTTTCCTCTATGCAATTAAAACCAAATGATAGAAATGACCCTATGCATGACTAAGAATTGACAGTTGTAGTTTTTGGCTTAAAAATCTGGAGACATTATTTCTATGGAGCAAAATGTGAAATATTCACATTTCATCAAAGTCTTAAATATAATTTCACACAAAAATAACTTAACTATTGGTTGTAAAAATGGTTGATTTGTGACTACGATTTGAAGAACTAGTATCATTCTAGCAAGGGAAATGTGTAGCTGATGCACTGATTGTATGTTGGTAAATGAATTTGAAAAGGTGGAAATTAAGCCAATCTAGAAAAATTAATAGTTAAATTATTTAGAAGTATGTGAAGATGAACCTATGTTAAAGATGCAAATTTTAAGATCCCAAAAAAAAGATAGTTATCATAAGTTGAAATTAAATATTTAGAATGTGTGGAGAACAAAATTGCAATTAAAGAGCGATGATTTTATCTTTCAAGAAAAGAAATGATGGTTTCTTAAGAAATCCATATTGAAGTTCTTGTTGAAGCGCATAACTTGGGTTACACTGTTCATCCTTAAAATAGTAAAATATATCCCTATCTCAAGAAGACATTGTAGCTCGATATGAAGAAAGATGTAGAAACTTTTGTGGCTAGGTGTCATGATTGTTGCTTTGTAAAGACAAAGCATCAAAAATTAGGTGGACTCCTAAAATATTTAAAAATGCTTGAATGGATGTGAACTGATATTTCCATGGACTTTGTGAGGATTTACCTTAAAGTAGAACAGGTGCTAATGTTATTTGCATATTATAGATAATTTAAGCAAATCATCGCATTTTATACCTATCCAAAAAACAAATGATGCTGAAAAGAAAGCTAGATTATATATTAAATAAGTATTTTGCCTTCATGTACACTGAGAATGATGATTTCATATCTAGATACTAGATTCACTTATAACTTTTGGCAAGTCATACATCAAGATTTAGGCAAATCTGGTCATGAGTGAAACAAGATTTTGTCAGAATAAAAGAGTGAATCAAGTTTTAAAAGATTTATTGCGCTTGTGTGTGCTAGATTTAGTGGAAGTTGGAAAGATTAACTAGCTTTAATAGAACTTTTCTATAATATTAGCTATCAGGACAACATACGTATAACTCCATATGATGCATTGCATGGTAGAAGATGCAACACTCCTTTACTGTGGATTGAAGTAGGTGATACACAGTTCTATAAATCTAAGTTAGTAGAAGAGATGAATATAAACATTAAGTTGATTAAAATGAGAATGTGAATAGCTCATGACAGGCAGACAAAAAACCATGAGGCTCATTATTGTCAATTGGAATTTTAGGTGGGTGATATAGTTTACCTCAAATTTAGCCCAATGAAGGGGATGTAGAGATTTAGTGTAGCTAGTAAATTGTGTCCCAAGATATGTTGGATTGTTTGAGATAATTGTTAATATAGGATCTTCAATGAAGACTACAAAATAGTGTGAATTTTATATACACATAACTGCATGTGGTCTAACGTAATAATGGAACAAAGTTTTAGATTTTATCATTCTCATGGATTATATGATGGTTATTATTATTTTTATGTTAATGGCTAAACAATCAATATAGGGTTTTGTTATAATACTATATTTATGAATGAAAATAAAAATCCTAATGTTAATGAGGATCCAATCAAGTTTAAGAGATCAAGGAGTGTTAGACCAATCAACTATGGCTCAATAAATCTATTTCTTGCTAAGTTTGAAATTGATCATTTTAAGAGAATGCTAATTTTATATTTCAAGTGGCTACAAATAGTTAAACCCACTAGTGATCTCTCACAAACATGGGTCATTCACAACTAAACCCAAAGGTCATCTTTAGTTAATCTCATACTAGACCCTTGAATTTAGACCTTAACATCTAAATAATTGCTTCCTAAAGTCATATCGGCATTCTAGCTTTGTAATCATATGCACATAGACATCTACATGTATAATTAAGAGCATGCAGATTTCTCTACTAGGACAACTCCTTACACGGTCTAACCTTATGTTTAAGTGAGAAACTGCATGAGGAGTGGAAAACAGAAGACATGAATGGTCAAGTGCACATAGATCCTTGATCTGGAGTTTCTTACTTATCAAAGCCTTAGTGATTCTTGAGATGCATGTAATCACAAGCACATACATCTTGTTTAGAACTTATAGTCCAATCAAAGATGTAGTGTAATATGAGAATGCCCTTTTTTAAATATATTAATTTCTTAGCATTCAAATAATAATTTATGCACAACAAAGAAAATGCATTCATAATAATGAACCACAAATACATACTAAGTATTTACGTCCTGCCTAACCCTTCCTGAAAAGGGGAGGTTTAGGCTCCATTAAAAAGGAATCACAAGCATAAATATTTTTTCTTTCAACGATAACATGATTTCTTACAATAATAAAATACAAGAAGCAAGAAAAGAGAAAAGGAAATCCATACTAAGTATTTTCCTTCTTTTTCTTCTTCCTTCTACAGCTCTCCAATGGTAGCATTAGGGTTCCCAAACGCGCTTTGTTTCTTGGACTCGCGCTTTTCTTTGGGGATTGATTTTTTGGCTCCTGAGTGTGTCCAAGCGTATATGTTTCTATCAATTTGGTGCTCGGGCGCACCTAAGCACACATGTTTCTGTCAATTCAATGCTTGGGCGCACCGAAGCGCATGAGTTTTTGTCATGTTGCTCAAGTGCATGGATTGAGGCTCTCCTCGATGAAATTATAATGTTGAAATCATTGGAACTTATGGATTGCTGTGAAATCAAAATGCAAACAAAACATAACAAAATGGATCAAAAGTAGCGTGACTTTAATACTAAATAAACTCTTTCTCCTCCTCGAGTAAGATGAAGTAGAGAATGTTATCACAAGTACTAAAAGTGAGGAATGGTCTAGCAATGATATATTGGTACATTTGAATTCTATTTGTCACAAATCCTATATTCCCACAAAGCTTAATCTCTTTGAAATTATAGATTCAATCTCAATTATCCCAAGCCATTATTCATGAACCTTCATGACTTT
Source organism: Gastrodia elata (assembly GCA_016760335.1). Classification (NCBI taxonomy): domain Eukaryota; kingdom Viridiplantae; phylum Streptophyta; class Magnoliopsida; order Asparagales; family Orchidaceae; genus Gastrodia; species Gastrodia elata. The sequence continues at coordinate 30,980,216 of CM028682.1, forward strand.
GTTGTGGAGTTAAGCTTAGTCATTAAATGGAATTTGTATAGACAAGGGTTTGGTATTTTGTAAGTATTATATGTGCCCCTTTCTCATGAAGTATACACTTTATTATGAGGAGAGACATTTTTCCTCTTCCCCTTTTTATTATTATAATATATATATATATATATATATTTCTTATTTATTTATTTGTTTATTTATTTATTTATTCATTTATTCATTTATTTATAATTCATGCACTTAAGCATGAAGATTGCATTTATGTGAACTTTCTAGGAGCCTATCACCTCTTAATCCATAATATATACTCATACTATCATGTCAACTTTGCTCTCCCCCAACTTATTCTTATCATCATTTCTATTAGAAAGGAACTTTATATTACTTATTTCAACTAAATTTCAACTGAGAAAACTTAGTGGAACTTTAATTCCAATTTTTAATTAATATTCAACCAAAACCTCAATCACTTTCTAGTCATTCCTCTATTATTAAGTTCAACAATGTTAGAAGCACATTCACAATCAACAAGACCACATTTTAAAGATTCATTCAATAATTTCATTAACTTGAGATGTTCATTTACTCATGTTATTTTTCACTTCAAGAAGAAATAAAAAAAACTACAAAAATAAAAAGAAAACCAAATAAACAAACACAATCTGGTAGTAACAAGTGATGAGATGGAGAAGTTTTTGGTTCAATTTTCCTCTCCCTACACATCCATGGGTTCCTGATCAATATCATCATAATATGTTCATGGTGTAGGTTCATCCTGCATATGTTGGAATGATGGGAGGATGGCTTTCTGTGGGGCTACGTGTCTGCCAATGATTGAAAGATTTAAATAAGGTGCTAAAGCACTCAGAGTTATAGCGTTGTTGGTGCTTCACATATCCATGATGAAATAATTTTGTGACTTAGTCCATGTTTTGGTACTATTGTGCAGGTTGATGAGTTAGTCAAACTATATGTGCAATTTTTTGATCTCTCACCTCCTCTCAGCTACACGGGATGATTCTGCTCCCCTATTCATGTCTCAATGGCTCTTGGATTGCTTTACGGGCATGGTCTTTGGGACATCAATATTAGGGAAGAAGGCATCTCATCTCATTCTAATATTCTTAAGAAGAGTAAAGTACAAATGGGAGTGACTGTGAAATAGAGACAATAATTTTTGGATGAATATTAGTTCTCCTATATGCTTATATTTATCTCATTTTTTCTAATAGTGAAATTATTGCTCTTTTAATTTTCTAATATTAGTCTCAAAAATTTTACAACTTATCTTATCTCATACTTCTTATTAATTTAAGAATTTATATTTTCTATTTATAATAATCTTATTGATTTTTGATAAAGTTTCTATTAAAGCATCATAACTCAATTAAATTTTCTTTAGCCCCACTATGTGTTGCCTGTTTGTTATCTTTCATATATATTTTATTTAGAATTATGGTGGTTTAATTATATGTTGGTCAATGAGTTTTAAATGCATCTACTCTTTTGTTAAATGATTATCTTATTACTAATATCACCTCAATGAGTTGTTCATTGAAGTTGATGTTGGTTAGCACAGTTTGTTATCCTCTTTCAACACTTTTTCAAGGTTTTCATGAAATGGATTTCGCTCATCTACTTGAGCTTTTTAACCTTAGCGAGATAAATTTACTAATATTTTTTTTATTCTTAGCATCAAAAAGCAATAATTGTGAAAACTTTTGAATAATCTTGTTTTGGGGAATTTGTACACAATATATTTTCATAAAAGAAACTATTAAGAAGATAAGCCAATATGTATCAAGTGGTTAATTACATTAAGGTGGCTTCAACTTCTTATAACTAATTATTTTATGACTTTCAACAAACATGTATGAATGTTTTGGATAGACAATGTGACACCCTTTTTACTATGAATTAAAGGTAATCCTAAGAAATACCAACATTTCAATTATTTAAGAGCATATTTTAACTAGATGGACCAGATAAGGCACAAAACATTAGCTCATCTCCAAGATTTTGCTTTTAAATTAAAGAACAGTGCCACAACATGACTTTTTGAGTTATCATTCGAGATAATTATAATCCAATAAATATTCTAAATCATTCGTTGTTTTCATCTTATATTTTGGTTTGGGAGTCCTCTTTCAAATTCATTATCACTCAGAAGACTTTTTCTTTAGCATTTTCATATTAACAACTTACTAAGAAAGCATGATGATTGTTTAAAGAGAGTCATCAATTTATTAATTAATAAGTAGTGGCTTATCTAACTTCAATACTAAGTGTAATGATAAACTAAGAAATTAATAAAATAGTATAATTTAAGTTTTATATTGGATATTACAAATCAATTTAAATTGCATTAGATTATCAATGAAGTCTTTGAATGATAGCTAACTAAGTGGTGGTACCAATCGAATTAATAAGTTCTTATACAAAATATAAAATAATCACATGAGAGTAGTCAAGCAACATGTCACCAAATAGTACTTATAAAGCATGACATTCTCACACTAATAATTTCTAGTTATACATTTACAAGGATCAACATAGGTGAAGAGAGAAAATTTCATTTCCTGAATTATAAAACGTGTGAAGCGATGAGAATAGATAATGATAATGCAAATTTGTTGGGTCTACAAGGTTATATTGCAATGTGTTTTATGTTCTATATAGAGAATTTGATATTATTTGAGCTATCTGGACTTCTTGATATCGTAGAAGAATTTTAACTCATAATTGGTGAGCTTTATTTGGGCTCAAGCAAGACACCTCTATATGGACACACTCGCTTAAGACCAAGAAACTAGCTTTTCGGTGAGGCACTAAAATTGACTTTTAGAATAAACTAAAAGAAAACTTAATTCAAGAGAATATCTTTGAAAAAACTTAAATCCTCTAATCATACATATTCCCTTAAAGAATATAACATACATTTAAGAGTACCCAAAATTTAATGAAAATGTATTCTAAGCTACTAATAATTGATCCTACACTTGTTGACCCATTTTAAAAGGTAGATGAGCTTACTTTAAAATTTATGAGGAATGAAAATTGGTAAACAATGATGAGTGAGGTTTTAATGAATAAGGCTATGACTATAATATGCCATGAAGAAGTACAACATTGAAAAATATGGTAGATCTTCATCTCATTAGTTGAACAATATAGCAGTGTAGAGAAACAAAAAAACCACCAAAACTAATTTAAATTAGTAAATTCATCATTAGCATGGCAAAATAGAGCATTATTTGTTAAAATCAGCATAAAGATGAGCATAACAAGTTGAAAGAGGGATAACATTTAAAAAACCAAGTAAATACGATGGAATGACACATGTGAAATGACAAAAATATGTACATGCACCCATTAAAAAATTTCTAAGGATTTTGAAACATGCTTGCTAACACTAGGATTATTTAGATGCCATATAGATTATTGTTTTGTTTTTTTATTTGCTCCTTCTTGAAATTGTAATGTAAATAGAAACCCTAAATTAAAATCAAAGAAAAATTATGGATTATTTGATCCTCTCCAACATATGTGTCTTTCATTTCCAAAACCAATAAATTATTTAATTTTAATCCTATTAACTTTTACATTTATGAATAATTATCTAGGAAATGTAAATCTATAGACTAATTATTAATTACAAAGGTGGAGAATGGTCATTGTATTTAGTTATAAGTAACTATATTTTTATTTAATAGATATAATGTTGTACTTGAATTATCTTTGATTTCATATATCTAAACTCTCGCTAATAAAGCATATGTCCATTTTTGACTGCTTAGTTGAGTCCTATAAGGCTATTATCAAGTCAGGACCTAAGTTGAGTTTTAAATATATTTATCTTCTCAAACTCATATATTTCACTCATGCTTGATTAAAGAATCCCAACGAACTGGCCAGCCTTAAACAATTTCAACATGGGGATTGTAATATTCATTATATAGATGTATTTCTAGAGATTAAAATAACCCTTTGCTAGATCAATCCATATGACAGACTGTAAATTTGTGCTTGCACGCAAGTGTACACATCTGAAGTAATAAGTGAACCGGTAAGTTCTGGGAATTTATATCATCCTCAGGGAATGATGGTTTTGATACTAAGTCTTATCTTCTTTCACTAATGTTTAGAATAATCAATTTTTGGTTTTTTTTGTTGGTTCCTAAATTAACAATATAACTTACTTGAGGTAAGATACTATTTGTTCAAGATGAGAGAGTTGGGGTTTGGTTATGGGACTCATAAGGCCTTGGTGCTGTCATTTAGTCATTGAAACTCATAAAATGTTTTCCTATGTCTACACAATCAAGTGAATACTACCTAAACTAGAGCAATCCTCTAATTCAACAAGTTCAAGTCTAGTGCAGTAAGGAGAACACGCTTAGGGTTCTGCCTTGGCGCATAGACCCTCATGAGATCTGTATTTACTTCAATTCTGATTTCTTACAACTATGTTACCAAAATGTTACTTTTAGTTTATTGACCTCATAAGCATGATTTACATCAATCTGCATTATGCGCATACACACACAATTTAACTAAATGAGAGAATGCATTGGACTCATTAGACTATGTCACATCATCCAATGGGTGTCTACTGTTCTCTCATTCCTTCTACTTTGCTGAGCCACAGAGCATGATTGATGGGAACTTGGCTCACAAGCATCAATCTCTTGAATGAGCCTTAAGGAATGGTGCTAACGAGCTTGAGAACTTGTCACATAGTTCTCAACTCTAATTTGCACTCATTCCTTGCTCTAATCTAATTGATGAGCCTTGGAGCGTAAGTCCTTTTTAATGATAAATTATTTCTAGTTTAGTTTAATAAAGATTTTTATAAGATACATCCAGGCATTTTCATTAAATAATGATAAGAAACAATTCAGCAAATAGTTTTTATTAATTTCAAGACAGCATACAATACCATAGACCCTTATATTATCCCACAACTACATCCCAACCCTCTCCAAGAAGGGTTCAGCCTTCCATTTCAGAATTAATAAAAAAAGACAAGCAGAATAAAATGAACCTTGAAAGTAATTCACAACAATGAAAATAAGACAGAGTTTAGAAGGGGTACTAGGAAACAACCCAGAGGTTTTTTGGGGTTCTCTTAGCATTCCATCTTTTCTTTCCTTTTCTTCACTTGAGATCTTCTACTGACATTTCTCTTAATCCTTTATGGTTCTCTTCACTTTCTCCTTGGAGAGCTCTTTCCTCTTCTTCTAACAACAGCCTCCCTTTTAGATGTTCTATTCTAATAATTTGGAACCCTTGCTTGGTTTGAATTTGGCCCTTAATTAGAGAAGTTATCAGCCCCTATGCATTAATTAAGTTGATCGTTCATCTCCCATTGATTTAATGCAAGCAATTTAGTATTTTCTTCTATTATTCACTTGGGTTTTATCAGAGTTAATTGTTACTTCAAGTTTTAAGAGGTGGGGGAAGGCCAAAGGTCTGAAATTATGGCCTTTCCTATGTTAAATGTAAATTCACGAGATTTTCTGTATCGAGCACTGTGTCGCACTGCGGTGCACTGTGGCGCACTGCAGCGATTGCATTTGATTCTGCTCTAGGTGGGATATTCTGCTGAGGATCCACCGTGGCGCACTGTGGCAGCTCTGATTCAACCACTATTTAGCTGCACCGCACTATGGCAGCTAAAATCCAAATACTGTTATACTATATTAATTATATAGTCTACCTTAGTGTCGCTGCTACCTGCTGTGGCGTGCTGCGATAGTTAGACTCTCGTTAATGCAAAATAATTACTTTTCAATTAATTCATATAAGGTTTTCATGAATAATCTGAAATGTCATCGTGGCGCACTACGGTGGCCACAGCGAATTTTGTCCTAGGTCTGCATTAATCTTTATAAGGCATAGCATTCTATGGTGCGCTTGGAGCACGCTGCAGTGGTTAATCTTTCATGGAAGCGGAGGGTCACTGTTCAATTAGTTGTTCCAAAGTTTTAATATTACCCTCGGGAAATGATGTTATGGCGCACTGCAGCGCGCTGTGGCACGCGCTGCTGCGGTCCTCCTTCCAGGCTTGCAGGTATGTTCCAGGTGAAGAAATCCATTAGACCGCCATGGCCCGCTATAATGCACTGCGGTGTGCCACAGCGATTTTCTTCCAGAATTCTCCAATTTAGCTCTAGCTTGCCCTTTTCTCTTCATTTTTCTTGAAAATGCATAAATTCCACTCAATGTATGCTGCTTTGTATGATGTTTTAAATATTTTCAAAACTTTATTTTGCTATAAATTTCAGGTATATCATCATACATCAATAAATTTTGCATTGGGAACACCATCATACCTCAATAAGTTGATATTTAACACTATCATAAAAAACCTCCATCGCCTTTTTGGCTCAACTTCTTCATTTTCAATTTTTTCCTTTCTTTTAATTCCAACTTAGATTTCAAGTGTTGATAACACTTCTTGGATGGATTCCTTCTTTATATCCTTTTATTTATAGTACTATATCAACATTGAGACTTATTCAAATAAATAATGCTTTTTATTTTTGTGTGTTGTCAATAGTATAACAATCATTGATTATCTTTTCTTTTTAAAATGAATTAATGGTGCTGAACTCTTTTCTTAAGTTTTGTTTCAAAGTCTAATACAAAATTTATTAAGCATAACCTTTTATAGAAAACCAAATGATGTCTCTAGTTTAAAGTTTTGAATGTAGACTTAAGTCTTGTGCACTCTCATGTTACTCCACCTAAGTAAATAATACAAATAATTCTACTTAAATTGTTGGAAATCAAATATTCAATACTAGGTTAATAGTTTAAGAGTGTAACAGCCTTATCATAAATTAGATTAAGACTACTTAAATATTACACAAGTTGTGATATTAATACATGACTACTTAATAGCATAACTACATGTGTTATCAAGGGGCACATGTTAGTACTTGGGAGTGAGTGTGGAAGAGAGAGAGAGAGAGAGAGAGAGAGAGAGAGAGAGAGAGAGAGAGAGGGAGAGAGAGAGAGAGAAGCAGTTTAGGACAAATAGTCTTTCTTCTATTTGCATGTATTTATCTCATTTGTTCTTATAATAAAATGCTAATGTTTATTATTTACATATTATCTTATCCCATACTTCTAATAAACTCCAAGATATTATAAATTGTTCTTACAATAATATTGTTGAAATTTTGATAATGTTTCTATAATAAACTCCAAATGATCAACTTTTCTTCAACCCTGCTAGGTGTTGCTTGTTTAATATCATTATTATATGTTTTATGTATAATACTTGGAGAAAAATTTAAATGTTGTTTAAGGATCTAGAAATGCATTTGCACCTTCATCATCATATCTTTCACTCCTTTATTAGAAGAGTATACTTTATTATAACCTTGATGAATGCTTCACTGATATTTATATTGGTTAGCACAATTTGTTGTTATCATTCAACACTTCTTTCTATGTTTTTTCAAATGATTTCACTTCTCTTCTTGATTTTTTTAACCTTGGTGAGCCAAATATAATAACATATTTCTTATTCTTCGCATCAAAAAGCAATAATTGTAATAAATTTTGAATGTTCTTGATTTTGTGCGTTTACACATATTATATTTTCATAAATGAAACTTTTAATATGATAAGCCATTAAGTTTCAAGTGGTTAATTACCTTAAGATAACATCCATCTTGTTAGAAGTAACTGTCTTGCCAATTTTCAATAAATATGTGTGCATATTTTGATAAACCATGTGACCCCCTTTTATTGTCTTAATGTTTCTACCTCGAAGGCATTGATATTTTCTTACTATGTTTTAACAGTAGTCCCAAGATGTAACTTATAATAACCCAGGTTGTTACCCAGATCGATAAAGACTAATCTATGTCTTAATTATGGTTCTAATATATAAATTAAGTCATTAGAAGCTCATCTCGAAGATCCAGTCCAAATAGTCAAATGGATCAAATACTGATTTCTGGAAAATCCCGAAACCCTAGAAATTGACCTATCTAAATTGACCACAAATTGAAAAACGGACTTCGCCATTACAATCATTGCCCCCAAATTAGCTAGGGGTGATGCTTTCGAGACAATCTGAAGTTGTCAAAATTTTGGCAAATATTTTTATATTATCTAAATCCCCCAAAAAATCAAATAATTAAGTACTCGTCAAAATAAAAATCTGACTGCACCATTGCGTTCCTCACCCCTCAATTAGCTAGGGATGATATATTGGAAATTTTTAGAATACATTTATTTAATTAATTATTAATTAAATAAAATCAATATTTAAATAATATTTATTTAAATTCTTATTAATGCCGTTAATTATTTAACTTATCATTTGAAATAGTAGGCGGAGCTGTTTGATCAGACAGCAGCTTAGTCCAGCCATCTGATCATTTGAGCCGAATGGATCGGACATCTGGCGTGCATCATCCCCAATGGAGAATGCATGGATCATGCGTGTCACTTAATGGCCGTTCGCGAACCCTGAACCACGCACGCGTAGCCTCCCCACCTCTTTAGGAGCAAGATAAAGAGTTGTATGCATTGTCTAAGACAAAAGTTTCACAAAAACCACCCTACCCGATAAGTTCTTCATCCCTGTGCAAGCCGTATGAGCCCTAGGATCCTTTAGAGCCGTTCATTTTAGGTACTTCTATATCTTAAATCTTGCATTCAATTCTTAATTTCTTGTTTTGAAATCATACTTAGCATAGTGTATTAGCCTTTGATCGAGTTCGATCATGTTCGATCGAACCCGAATTGTGATCTAAGCACCGAAACCTAACATTTTTCCCCTAACCCTAATTCCTCCTTGCCATCTCGGGGAAGTTGAAGAGGTTCGAGTCAGGTCGTATCGGGCCGAACCCGACTCACTTCGTGGTAGGGCCCACTGCTGCGAAGAGTTAAGGGCATGGGCGCTGACCAGCTGCCATTCGTAAAGCTCGGATGCGTAGAAGTGGGACCCACTGTGGCGTCCCTCTCCCCGTCGTGGTCCTGTTAACTCTTAAGTTAACAAGATTACGGTGAGGTGATCACCAAATGACAAGGTCCTTGCTTATGATTAGGTTAGTGATTAATATTAACACATTATAATCAAAGACTTTATCATTATCCAAAAAAATCATCATTAAATGCAAGTACAAGAAGAAACAGCGTGCAGAAGCATATAATAAACATACATCCACCATATATAAATACAACATCTCAGAATAAGTAAAGTGCGGAAAAGTAAAGATTTAATTTGTATTATTACATCATTTTAACAGCTTAAGAACTGAAATAGCACTCAATCTCACCCAACAGGAAATAAAGAAACTAAGTCTAAATGTCTTTAGGTACACGCTCCTCCTCCAATGGCAAGTCCTCCAATAGATCAACCGCTTCAAATAACTCTGAATCTATCATTATCGGTTTCATAATGATAGGGCCTCGGCCAACAAAAGAAAAACTTTAACTAGACAAAATATCTAAGTATATTTTAGGGAAATTAGTTTATCATGTTCATTGGATATCACCATAAGCATTTAAGCACAAAAGCATAATAGTAGAAGCAGAATGCATAAGAAAGAATAAGGTAAAGCAATAAACAATTAGTTTATAACTTAAACAAACTAGAAAGTAAACTCATATCTCCACCACAGCAGCAGTAACAAGGTCAGGTAAATAAGAAAAAACTAAAGCAAATGACTATAAAAGAAATACACCCTAGACATGCTTATGATCAATACAATATATGTTAATCTATTGAAATGAAAGAACATTTAAATGACTGTAAATAATACTAGCATCCTAACATATATATATATATATATATATATATATATATATATATATATATATATATATATACATATATGCAAGACTGTAAATACAAAGTGCTGAAAATAGAAAGTAAATTGAATACATAAACAAAACTAGAAACTGAATTGGCCAAACATGCCATCAACTGAATACATCACATGCATCTTACTTATCCATCAAGGATAAGGCAACAAATCAGAACAGTAGTGCACCTAAATTAGGTATCCATATTAAAAGAAATGACTCAACGAGTCTAATAGTCAAAACTGGCCACTAGCTAGTCATCATAATACTAGGCAACTACTAAACTGAAAGGCATGCTAATTAGGTCACAAAGTACAGAACAAATTCTATACATCACATAACTCACTTAGCCATCTAGGCTAAAGTAATCAAACCATAGTAGTAGTACACCTAAACTAGATCCGCCATATCAGAAGAAATGGCTCCACGAGTTTAATAGTAAAATAGAATGGCCCACAACTAGTAAATGTAGTACTAGGAGGCGAACAGAACTGAAGAGGCAGACTAAATAGGTTACTAACTACTAACTGAATCTGATCACTGAACTACTCAACTTATGTAACTCAATCTTGACATAAGATATTCATCAAATATCTTACATCCTAATATATGTTCAAGGTTTAAAGCTCATATTCAAAGAAAGCATAGCATCAAAGTCAAAGTAATAATTGATATCACATGTGTTCTAGTTGAGTCTCTTGCTTACTTTAATTTTGATGCTATGATTGCCTTGAAATTGAGCTTTAAATCTTGAACATATATTAGGATGTAAGATATTTGATGAATATCTTATGTCAAGATTGAATTGCATAAGTTAAGTAGTTCAGTGATTAGATTCAGTCAGTAGTTAGTAACCTATTTAGTCTACCTCTTCAGTTCAGTTTGCCTCCTAGTACTGCATTTACTAGTTGTGGGCCATTTTATTTGACTATTAGACTTGTGGAGTCATTTGTTCTGATATGGTAGATCTAGTTTAGGTGTACTACTACTATAGTTTGATTAATTTAGCCTAGATGGCTATGTGAGTTATGTGATGTATAGAATCTGTTCAGTAGTTTGTGACCTAATTAGTATGCCTTTCAGTTCTGTAGTCGCCTAGTATTGAAATGACTAGCTAGTGGCCAGTTTTGATTATTATACTGTTGAGTCATTACTTCTGATATGGATATCAAATTTAGGTGCACTACTGTTTTGATTTGTTGCCTTAGCCTTGATGGATAAGTAAGATGCATGTGATGTATTCAGTTGATGGCATGTTTGGCCATTTCAGTTTCTAGTTTTGTTTTTGTGTTCAATTTACTTTCTATTTTCAGCACTTTGTATTTACAGTCTTGCATATATATATATATATATATATATATATATATATATATATATATATATATATATATATATATATATATATATGTTAGAATGCTAGTGTTATTTACAGTCATTTATATGTTCTTTCATTTCAGTAGATTAGCATATATTATATTGATCATAAGCATGTCTAGGGTGTATTTCCTTTATAGTCATTTGCTTTAGTCTTTTCTTATTTACTTGACCTTGTTACAGCTGCTGAGGTGGAGGTATGAGTTTACTTCCTAGTTTGTTTAAGTTATAAACTAATTGTTTATAGCTTTACCTTATTCTTTCTTATGCATTCTGCTCCTACTATTATGCTTTTGTGCATAAATATTTATGGTGATATCTAATGAACATGATAAATTGATTTTCCTAAAATGTACTTAGATATTTTATCTAATTAAAATTTTTCTTTTGTTGGCTGGGGCCCTATCATTATAAAACTGATAATGATAGATTCAGAGTTATTTGAAGCTGTTGATCTATTGGAGGACTTGCCATTGGAGGAGGAGCGTGTACCTGAAGACCTTTAGACTTAGTGTAACAATCTTAATTGTTACCCTAGCTAAATTTAGATTAATTAAACCAAGCTTTAATTTTGATTATATTAGACTCAATGGGTCATTTTAACTTAACCATAGAAGTTTGGAATCAATCGGAGCTAAAATGGAAAATTTTGTATTTTTGGCTATTTTAAGCCCTGCAAAAAAACCTAAATTAATTTAATCTCCAAATTAAAATCTGACTTCATTTTTGAATTCCCCACCCCCAAATTAGCTAAGGGTGAAATTTTAGGAATTTTAGAGGTCATTTAAGCATATTTTGGATTTAATTTAATTTGGTTCAATTGCAAATTAGGGTTTTAAACAATTCTTAACTGCAAATTTATCCTCTTCAAACGGTCAGCCGGTTTCCAAACCGAGGGCGCCATCCGGGCCGTCCATTCTGCGGATTTAATCCAAGGTCCAGTGCCTTCGAATGGATCCGTCTCATCTCGACCGTTCTGCAATTTCGAGATTTTGATCCGACGACATCTAGCCATCCGCCGTAAGTACCCTCGATCAACCATTAGATCACCAGATCTAATCCAACGGCTGGCCTCTTATCCGCGGTGAATCGGTTAAGTAGCGCATCAAGACCGTCCGGGACCAACGGCTTAGCGATCAGACGGCGGACACGAACCTGAGCTCTGTGGATCTTCTCCCTTGTCTCGCCCCGTCCGCATATAGTCCCCACGACAGCCAGAAACCTCCCAGCCCTCATGGCAGTACGGGAAGATCCCAAAATTCTAGTCCTGCCCTCGACGCGTCCGTCTTGCCGGTCGTCTTCTCCGCAAAATTCCCATAGTCATTGGCCCGAGCCTTCTCTTCGGCCCAAGCCTCCTCCCATTGCCAAGCCTTGGAAACCACCCCCAGAGCTCCCTTAGACCTATAAATACCCCCCTGGAGCTCACTGTGAGTCCCTTTGCTCACTATGAACCCCTAATTCCCAACTAAGATCTCTCCTGATGCTCCCTTCTCTCTCGGTGCATTCCTGACAAAATCTGGAATTTCTGGAGCTGCGAACCACTGATAAAGGGTGCGTGTCTGGAGTTCAAACCCCCTGCTAGTTTGTGCCGAGTCTCTGGTAGCTCCAGCTATCTCCAATTCCTCTCTAACTAGACCTGCAACCCAATTTTAGGTACAACCTTCTCCCATGGATTTCCTTCGATCCAATTCCTCGTCTATCTCTGCATTGAGCCTCAGGATGTTGCCTAATCAGCCGTAACCACTTAGGGAACCAATTGTGATTGTCGCCTGGGGCTAGGCTAGCTCAAATCGATTGTATCGATCGATTGAGCTAGCAGCCGAGCCATAGCTGAGTCCGAGCAAGGACCCGGCGATCGGCTGCTCCCCAGGTTATGAAACCATAGGGGTTTAACTCGCCTCACCTCCTTGAAGGTGTAGGCATCAAACCCCAATCGATTAATGGCCTCTGTGAGGAGAATTATCTCCTCACAGTAGACCTTAAGCGTCCGTATCGACGGTGTCTCGGGCGAGTAGCACCCCATCGATCCAGAGGGATCCATATAGGGGTTCTTATCTTAATCGACGCGTCTGGAGTCAGGGATGGTGTAGCCATCGAGAATTAGGCGTGGCGTGGCCGGAGCACGACGAATTTGGTGAAGGAAAGTCGCCAACGTCGGACCCATCGAGAGGAAGAAGACGACTGATCTTGGGTCCGGCCGACCCCGACCCGCGTCTTTTTATTTTGGGTCGCGGCTAATAGCGATTTTTAGGAGCGCATTTTCAATGGTTATTAATTAAATTGATCAAATCCTATGATTTTAATTTAAATAAAAATGCAGAATAAATTATTTAAATAACTTTGGCTATACTGATCCAAATGGTATGATCCAATATACCATTTGAATCATAAAAATACAAGGAATCCAAATATAAAATAAAATCATAAATCCAATTGTTGGATTTAAAACTATTGATAAAACCTTTTTTATTTTTAATTAAATTATAATAAATTTAATTAATAACCAAATTAATTGATTAAGGGCTCTGATTGTTCATTAAACCCTAAGGAATATTTGTAGACTCTTAAAACAAACTTTGGACATTTAATTTTCTTAATCACCTCTTAATTACCCTAATTAAAGATTAGTGAATTAAACCCTAAATTAATCTCTAATTTTGGGGTAAGTTAGTTCTTAAAGTTAGGTTAAGTCTATTAGAACATAAGTGTGAGGTTGGATTGCCCTAGAGTGCCCTAATTTCACTAATCACCCTAATTGGCTTAAATAAGTGATTAGTACTAATTAAGCTTGATTAAGTTATCAAAACCTAAGATAAGTGTGTTTTCCACTTCAGTGAATAATATGAAACACGTTAAAATAGATTAGATTCAATTTGGATAACTAAACCCTAAAATCCCAATTGTAGCCTTAAGAGAGGCATTTTGGTCATTTTGACTAAAATGTGCTTAAATACTCCTTTAACTTAGGGAAATTCAGTAAATCAACCTCAGTTGCTGAACTTTAGACTAATAACAATAATAATATGGTCCTTAATCTAGGAAGTCTTCAATTCAGCCCTAATTAAGACACTTAAATCTTAAGTGATCCTAAAGAAGTCACTTGAGCTTAATACTTAAATGTAAAAAATTCAATTATTACAGAATCACATTAATAAGTTCAATTTAGTTAAATTGTGATCTTAAATGCCAAAAGAAATGCAATTAGTAAAGGCTAAGTTATGAACCTAGCTTAAGTCTAAAGTGATCAAATAATCAGATCTTAGATCTTAGACCTTAGACTTTAGATCTTCTACTTGAATTGAACCATCTCCTTTGGAATTTCCTTAAATAATTGATTATTTAATCCTTTGAAACCTTCCATGTGGGTATAGGATGATTCAATCTATAAGATAATGAGATTATCTTAAAAATTGAATCTATATCTCAGATTCTCAAGTTCTTAATTGATTATTTTATCTTATAATTAGTAGAATAACCCTTTACTAAGTTCTTAGTTCTTAGATCTTTCAGCTTATAGGACTCTTCACCTTCAGCATGGGTATTAAGTGTGAACCCTAGATCCTTAGTAGGACTTGACCTTGGGTTTAGGATTTGAACACCAAAGTGGAGCTTAAATCCAAAACCCTTAAATCTTGATTTACTAAAATTAAGATTTGGATAAAAGAGCAAAATATTAACATAATAAGTTGTTGATTTATTTATTTAAACCTTGTAGTCATCATATGATTTTGAGTTAGAACTTGTTAAGTTCTAATATTAATCTTAAGGTCGTAAATCTAAGTTATACTCGATAGCTAGATATTGGATATCCTAAACTTGTATATTATCAGAAAAGTTAGATTGGATAACTAGATAACAATGGATATCACATAAGTCTAGATTGAGTCTCTTGCTTACTTTGAATAGATTGCTTTGCACACCTTGGATATTGAGCTTTATTCCTTGAGCATAATAGGAGAACTTAGGATATGGATGATACATCCTAAGTTAGTATTTGAATTGCATACCATTCAGTTCTTGCCTTACTTGTAGTTGGTAGAATATGTCCTAGCATAGTCTGCCACTTCAGTAATAGTATTGTGTAGAACTGACCCAGGCCTAGAGGATTGGGATGACCTATTGGCTGGGTATTAATTGATGTTTCAATATTAGGGGCCCTGGATGGCCTATTGGCTGGTATGGCAGTATCATGTCTTAGGCTTATTGCTACTATAGCTGGATTGTTCAGTATTATTTTTTATTTTGCTTTGCCACATGCTTCAGTGGCCTTACATTCAATACTTGCCTTGCTTTTGCCACATGTCTCAGTGGATTTACATTTCATAGATTGCTCAGCTTTAATGTCTCAGTGGCCCTTTTATTTTCTTTTGTATTAATTAGCATGTTATATGTATAATTTTATGGCTTACTTATGAATATTGGCATGTTTAGGATGTTAGAATTGTATGTTTATTTTAGTATTTGTGCCCTTTATATACTCAGCATGTGTTAATATGATCATAAGCATGTTAGGCTCAGAATTTATATTATAGTCGATGCTTCTTTTAGCTTTAGTATCACCTTGGTTATTGGGTATTGTATGTTACTTTTCATACTAGTTGTTGGCTATAAATTGATAGTTTATAGTTTCTCATTTCTTTCATAGCTTGTCGTACCCATTATTGCTTGCATGTTAGATAATTTGAATGTGATATCTTTAAATTAATCAGTTCATTACAATAGCCTAAAATGTACTTAGACAATTGTCTAACTGTAACCTTTTTTTTTGTTGGCTGGGCCCTGGCATTTGTGATACCGACAAATGTCAGATTTGGACCTGTTCGTCGGTGAATTCGCAAGAGAGGAGCAGACTCCGGAGGAGGATCGTGCTGCTGCTGCTTAGTTAGATTTTGCATTTCCTTTTTAGTGAGATTGAGTGACATTTGTATTTTCTATTTAATTTTAGTATGTAATAATTAATTCTGGATGTATTTCATTCCTGCATTGTGATGAGTTACTATATTATTTTCCTTTTCTCTACTATGTATGCTTATGGATGTTACCTTACTGTTTATTGCTTCCGCCACTTTGATTCTTGTATATTGATGAATGTTATAGTACTTGGTGACAAGTCTTTGGCTTAAGGCAGGTTAGGTTTACCTAACTTTACTTAAGTTGGGAATTTTCCATAGTTGGAGCACCATACTTTCTTATTGTCAGTACAGGGGCCCCACACTTAGTTTCTTTATTTCTTGGTGAGTGAGACTGAGTGTTATTTTAGTTCTTAAACTGTTAAAATGATGTAATAATACAGGTTAAATCTTTAATTTTCTGCACTTTACTTATTCTGAGATGTTATATTTATATATGATGGATGGATGTTTATTTTATGCTTCCGCACTCTGTTTCTTCTCGTACTTGCATTTAGTGATGATTTCTTTGGATAATGACAAAGTCTTTGATTATAATGGGTTAGTATTAGTTACTAACAAAATCATAAGCAAGGACCTTATCATTTGGTGACCACCTCACCATAATCATGTTAACTTAAGAGTTAACAGGACCATGGTAGGGGATACCATAGTTGTTATCAGAGAATTATATAAGGTGTCAGATTGTAATTTGTATTCCTCTCTACCTAATGGATTGTTCTTCGACCAAATAGTCACTAAATGAATCCTTGAAATAATATCCATGTCATTATGAGTATAACTCAGAATAAAGTAAGGGATGAGAAAATCATAAAATATATTAAAACATAAATATCTAAATAATACATATATACGCTCAACAAATTAAAGGATTTGATGATAATTGTAGGCATAAAGTATAATTAAGAATGGTGTTCATGAATTACTTAAAAGAATTCGAGATCATTTGGAAATACAAAACAAAGTTGGGTTTGAAACAAGAGAGATCTATAAAAGGCGTATTTGACCAAGGAGCACAAATACTAAACAAGTTGTTAAAAGAAGGCATGTATAGAGGGCTTGACTTTCTAATTTTGGCTAAGGAATGGCTTGCAAGGGTGAATCATATTTTTAGTATTATAGAATGGTCAAATAGTATTAAAGTAGAGGTAGTATTATGTCTTCTACAAGATCAGGCAAGAGAATTGTGGATTAACTCATACGAGAGCCTATTCAAGAAACTTCAAGAAGAACATTGTGAACTTACCTATGAGGACTTTTGCGTAGCATTTTCTATTAAGAATATAGGGTGGGACTAGTAACACAGTCTATTTAATGATGTAATGGGCATGATGCATCTTTTTATTTGTAATAAGTTTCAATGATGAATAGATGAGAAGTTAATTAAAGTCTTATGTTTCATTCTAAATCTAAAGATAGTTATTTTGATTTCAAGAAATGAATCCAGCAACCTCACCCAACAATGTGCCAGTTGGCACTCCTCCCACTAATAAAGTTCCAATAGATAATGTAGCAGCTTTAAATAATGATATTATGATACCTAATGACATGTATGTGGAGGAATCAGTCTCTATGAGAAGTGTAATAAATACACTAAATCAACAGGCATTAGCCATACAAAGGTTGGTGTCTGCTCTTCCGTCTGTTAATGCCAGCACATCCTTCGCATCTCCAACAGCCCACTTTAGTCACAACAGATAATCCATTGATGGGATATTGCATATCTTCTTAAGACTAAGCCCATCCACATTTGATGGATCCTTATCCCTTATAGATATTATAGCATGGCTAAAATCTATAGAAAAGAATTTAACAAGTTTGGGATGTCCAAACAACTAGATAGTAAGATTGGCTACTCACCTACTTCAAGATGAAGTAGAGTACTAGTGGGAACATCTAAGAGGAATACGTTTCGAGGAGTTTGAGTTAGAAGATATAGAGTGGAGCTGGTTCGTAGAGGCATTCAAAGAAACATTCGTGCCACCGTCAGCTAAAATTATCATCGGTGACACATTACTAAGATTGACTCAAGGGAGCCAATTTGTAGCTGACTATGTTGCCAAATTTCAAAAATTGATTCATTTCACTCCACACCTCGCACCTACTGAAGCTGACAAATACTGTAGAATTCCATAGTGGACTTCGTGAATCCATTAAAGACCACGTAGTCCCACTTCAACATACAAATTTTGTAAAGCTAGTTAAAGCAGCCAGGGTGGTGGAGCACTACCAATCAGTGAAAGAGATTACGCGAAAGGCATTCAACATGAGCAATCGGCATCAAGGTTTCAAGCAACACCGCCCCAATCAAGGAAGAGCATATCAGATAGAAGCTTTTGAAACATTTGAGCAAGCTACTGAATGTGATAAACCTCATCCATATGGTAAGTGCTACCATTCTGATGGAAGGTGTTTCACATGTGGGCGTAAAGGGCACCAGTATCGACAGTGTAATGCCATGAAGACAATTGATGGGGTAGTGATTAACCGAGATCGCCGGAATCAAGTGTTCCGGGCTACTCCTATTAATACAAGGGAACCAAAGATGGCTCTCATGCTGCCACCTCCTACACAAAGACAAAATCCAACTAAAGCTCAGTCTAATTATAGACCCCCAGTTTAGAATATACAAAGGGTCAATCCAGTAAATAATCATCCTGTGGGAAAAGCAAGGGTGTATAATCTCACCCCTGTCGAGGCGGCTGAGGACAACAATGTAGTTTCAGGTACACACTTTTATTATCTCCTCTTACTTACAGCATTATATTTTTCTATTAAATGTCTTTGTTTTAATTTGATTAAATTAGGCACTATATGCATTAAAGATGAGCCATGTAATGTATTATTTGATACTGGGGCTAGCCACTCATTCATTTTTGAAATTTTTGCTAAGAGTTTAGAATTACACTCCTACAAACTCGCAAAAACCTTAAATATTGGACTTCCATCTGGATCCCAACTTAGCGCACTCAAATTTTGACATTCAAGTGCTGATAAATAACCATACTTTTCAAGCCAAATTAATTGTATTACCTATAACAAATTTTGATATCATACTAGGCATGAATTGGCTTAGTATGCATAATGCCACCATAAATTGTCAGAAGAAGAAGATTATCTTACAGACTCCAGAGGTATCAGAAACATTTATAGGGAGGTACAGCACCAATAGTTCCTTAATTAATGCAATCTAAGCAGAGAAATTAGTATGCAAGGGTTGTATGTCCTTCTTAGTAACTATGATGGGTAGTAGTAAAGAAGTAGTTCATATTTCTGCTATAAAAGTAGTTAGAGACTTTGAAGATGTATTTCCTAAAGATTTGTCTGGCCTACTACCAGCTAGAGAAATAGAATTTGAGATCAACTTAGTTCTGAGTACGCAGTCATTATCTAAAGCACCATATAGAATGGCATTGAAAGAACTTCAAGAACTGAGCGATCAACTTTAAGAATTATTGAATAAGGGGTTTATTAAATCTAGTAAGTACCTGTGGGGAGCTCCAGTATTATTTGTGAAGAAGAAAGATGAGTCTATGAGGATGTGCATAGACTATAGGGAGCTAAATAAGGTGACTATCAATAATAGATATCCACTTCCCTGAATCGATAATTTATTTGATCAGCTTGCTGGTGCAGTTGTATTTTCTAAAATTGATTTAAGGTCTGGGTACCATCAAGTAAGAGTGAAAGACTCAGATGTGGAGAAGACAGCGTTCAGAACACATTATGGACATTATGATTTCTAGTGATGTCCTTTGGTCTTACTAATGCACCATCCCTATTCATGGACTGAATGTAGAGGATTTTGAAACCTTAGACAAATTTGTAATTATTTTTATTGATGATATTCTGATTTATTCAAAGACTATAAAAGACCATGAGGATCATTTGAGGATAGTTCTGGAAATACTTAGAGAGCATGAATTATATGCAAAATATTCAAAGTATATATTTTGGTTGGATTCAGTGTCATTCCTTGGGCATGTTGTTGATGCTCATGGCATCCGAGTAGATCAAAGTAAAATCAATGTTATTCAAGATTAGGTTCAGCCAAATCAGTTATTGAGATCTGTAGTTTTCTGGGTTTAGCTGGATATTATAGAAAGTTTGTAAAAGGCTTCTCCCAGATTGCCTCACCACTCACAAAGTTAACTCAGAAGGCAATACCCTTCATTTGGTCACCAGAATGTGAGAAGGCCTTCCAGACACTAAAAGATGCCTTATCTTCAACCCCCGTACTAGTTCTGCCTAAAGAAGGTGTAAATTTCCTAGTGTACACAGATGCTTCTGGAATTGGTTTAGGATGCATTTTAATGCAAGAAAGCAAGGTTCTTGCATATGCATCTCGTCAGCTGAAACCACATGAGAGAAACTATGCAGTTCATGATCTAGAATTAGCTGCAGTAGTTTTTGCATTGAAAATCTAATGACACTACCTATATGGAGTTCAATGCTCCATATTCACCGACCACCAAAGTTTAAAATACATATTCACCCAATAAGAACTAAATTGTAGGCAAAGAAGATGGCTGGAATTAATTAGCGACTATAAGTTAGATATTTAGTACCATCCAGGAAAAGCTAATGCTGTAGTAGATGCCCTTAGCCTTCATGCTACCCTTTCAGCTATGATTGCAACAAGTTCAGTAGAAAAAGAGTTTAGAAAGTTAGACATTAAACTAGTTCGTGGCAATATGTTGAGCACAATGATATCAATGAGTAATGTAGAACCAACTTTTCATCGGGATGTTTCCATATCACAAACTAAGGATGATGAGTATTTGAGCTTTAAGCAAGCAATTGAAAGTGGTCGTAGAACGAATATTCATTTTCATAGAAGTGCTATTTATCAAGGGAATCGTCTATGGATTCCAAAATCTATGCATCAAGAAGTGTTGATCGAAGGTCATGGATCTGGATACCAAATTCACCCAGGAAGTGCAAAGATGTATCAGGACTTAAGGCAATCATTTTGGTGGCCTGTCATGAAGAAGAGTACAGTAGAATATGTAGCTAAGTGCCATGCCTATAATCTTGTGAAAGCCGAACATCAAAGACCCGGTGGTCTTCTTCACCCATTAGAAATTCCTAAATGGAAATGGCAAGATATATCAATGGATTTTGTGATGGGCTTGCCTCGAGTTAAGTCTGGAGCCGGTGCAATATGGGTGATAGTTGATTGTTTAACCAAGTCTACTCACTTTGTTTCTATTTGACAAACTGATTCAGTCGAGAAGCTCGCCAAAATTTATATTAAAGAGATTGTAAGACTTCACGGTATTCCAAAATCAATTGTGTCTGATAGAGATAGCAGGTTCACATCTAGATTTTAGCAAGCGGTTCATCAGGACCTTGGAACCACTTTGGCCATGAGTACTGCATTCCATCTCCAAATTGATGGCTAGACAGAAAGAGTAAACCAAGTGCTCAAAAATCTACTTAGACTCGGTATTCTGGATTTTGCTGGTTCTTGGGAGGATCATTTGTGCTAGTAAAGTTCGCTTATAATAACAGTTTTCAGGTCAATATTAAAATGGCACCATATGAAGCCTTATATGGTAGAAAGTGCTCAGCTTCACTTGCTTGGTATAAAATAAGAAATACTCAATTATATGGATCATAATTAGTAGAGGAGACAAACAAGAAAGTGAAACTTATTCAACAGAGAATCATAATGGCTCAAGATAGACATAGTAAATATTTTGATTCACAATCGGCCTATAGAATTTAACCAATGAAACTTCGCATATCTAAAAGTCAATCCTATAAAGGGAGTTTTCATATTTCGCATAGCTAGGAAGCTCAGTTCCTGTTATGTCGGACCATTTGAAGTTATAGAAAAGATCAGATCTTCCGCATATAGATTGAATCTACCTGATAATTTTGCGGCATTACATAATGTATTTCATGTATCATCTTTAGGGAAATGCCTTAGAGATCCTTCTCACCTGATTTAACTTCCAGAAGTGGGAGTTCAACCTGACCTCACATATATTGAAGAACCAATCAAGATTTTGGATCATGATAAAAAGCAACTGAGGAATCGTTTCGTCCAAATGATTAAGGTTCAATGGAGGAATCGTTCGTGTAACGAAGTAACATGGGAAAAAGAATCGGATATGCGTCAAAAGTATTCAAATCTCTTTAATCAAGATATTTTTTCAATTCTAGTAATTTCAATTCCAATGTTCTGTTCTATTTTATTTTTCCACTTGAGTAATGTCGAGGACGATATTATTCTTAAGTGGGGGAGTCTGTAACAACTCAGGTTATTACCTAGATCGATAAAGACTAATCTATATCTTAATTATGGTTCTAATATATAAATTAAGTTATTAAAAGCTCATCTCAAAGATCCAGTCCAAATCAGGAGTCAAATGGATCAAATCCTGATTTTTGGAAAATCCCAAAACCCTATAAATTGACCTGTCTAAATTGACCACAACTTGAAAAATGAACTTCGTCATTGCACTCATTGCCCCCAAATTAGCTAGGGGTGATGTTTTCGAGACAATCTGAAGTTGTCAAAATTTTGACGAATATTTTAATATTATCTAAATCTCCTGAAAAATCAAACAATTAATTACTCATCAAAATAAAAATCCGATTGCACCATTGCGTTCCTCACCCCTCAATTAGCTATGGGTGATATATTGAAAATTTTTAGAATACATTTATTTAATTAATTATTAATTAAATAAAATTAATATTTAAATAATATTTATTTAAATTCTTATTAACGCCGTTAATTATTTAACTTACCGTTTGAAATAGTAGTCCAACCGTCTGATCATTTGAGCCGAATGGATCGGATGTCTGGCGTGCATCGTCCCCGATGGGGAACGCGTGGATCACGCGTGTCGCTCGACGGCCATTCGCGAACCCTGAATCGCGCACGCGTAGCCTCCCCACCGCTTTAGGAGCAAGATAAAGAGATGTGTGCATTGTCTAAGACAAAATTTTTGCAAAAACCACCCAACCCGAGAAGTTCTTCGTCCCTGTGCAAGCCATATAAGCCATAGGATCTTTCAGAGCCATTCATTTTAGGAACTTCTATATCTTAAATTTTGCATTCAATTCTTAATTTCTTATTTCTAAATCATACTTAGCATAGTGGATTAGCCTTTGATCGGGTTCGATCGTGTTCGATCGAACCCGATCGTGTGATCTAAGCACTGAAACCTAACATTTTTCACCTCACCCTAATTCCTCCTCGCCGTCTCGGGGAAGTTGAAGAGGTTCGGGTCGGGTCATATCGGGCCGGACCCGACCCGCTTCGTGGTAGGGCCCACCGCTGCGAAGAGTTAAGGGCGTGGGGCCCGCTGACCGGCTACCGTGCGTAAAGCTTAGACGCGTGGAGGTGGGACCCGTAGGCCTGTTGTCCGCGTATTAGGGCATGACGCGTGGCATGCAGGTCTTGTCGCTGGCAGTGCTATCACCTCAGTGGGGCCCACAGAGGTTCTTCAACCAACTGTGCAGTGCCATGTGTCATATGGGGACCACCTGCAGAAAATAAAAGTTATTTTAATATTATGTATATAAATATATATATATATATATATATATATATTACAATAGTTATAACATGAATTCATATACTATATATAATTTTATTTATATATAATATATATATATATATATATATATATATGCTTAAGTATATGAATAGACATGGAATATTTCATATTAATGTTAATAGATGTTTTAATTAATCAAACGGATTAATGGATTAAACAGTAAATGTATATATATATATATATATATATATATATAATTAATTAATTAATTAAATCCCAAAATTTTATGTATTCATAACTTGCTAAATACATATCCAAATACCACAAATAAATATACCACTATGATCAGCAAAAATAGAGGATCACTTTAGTACTGTCCAATTTTCCATAGGGTCAATGTTTTGCTTAGTGACATTTATGGGTATTAAATAATTCAAATTATGTCACAATACTTCATTTAACTATAATTTTATGTGTGCTTACCCAAATATACCCAATATAGGTCTCAAAGTAATCAACAAACTCTCAGGAATGTCTTAGTAGCATTAGATTTGTTGTTTGATTAATATTTTGACTAATCACTTTTAGGACCTAACTATAATTATCCTAATTAACCCTAGAACTTCAATTGATTATAACTTGGTCAATTGAGCTTCAAATTAGGTCTTCCAATATACCATTTTGATCAAGAAGACCTAATTAACAATAAACTATAAAAATATTTATGATCCAACTGTTAGATTTCTTAATTAACCCTAATTACTTTAAATCTTGATTAGTAAGGATTAGCATACTTAGTGATCCAAATTGAGTGATTTAAATTTCAGAGAGCTTCTAGAGTATATTAGAACCTAGTGATGTAGTTAGTTTAGTGATTTGATGATTAATTTTACTAATCACTCACTAATCATCCTAAACCTTAATTAGGCATAACCTAGCCAATTAGAGTTCGAATTGAGCCTACCACTAGTCATTGTAATCAGTGGATCATTTGTG
Source organism: Gastrodia elata (assembly GCA_016760335.1). NCBI lineage: Eukaryota > Viridiplantae > Streptophyta > Magnoliopsida > Asparagales > Orchidaceae > Gastrodia > Gastrodia elata. The sequence goes on from CM028682.1 coordinate 31,004,838, forward strand.
ATCTACAGCCATTGATTTTGTCTAATTTGGACACCAATTGGAAAAGTTAAGATTTGTGAACCCTTAATTAAGAAATCTTAAATTACCCTTTTACCTCCCTTAGCTTGTATTGGCTATAACTTAGTCAATACTTATCATAATTAGACAGTAAGTAGTAATAAACTGATAAAAAATTTAGATTTCATTAGGCCAAATTACCAAAATGCCCCTATGAGTCAAATTCATTAATTTGATCTCATGAGGCTTAATAATTACCCAAAACTAAAGTAATTACTGTCTAATCTTATATTAGATAATAAGAAACATTTTGCCACTAAATATTTTAGATTTAAAACCTTAGATCAAAAATTGATCTTTAAACCCTTAAGTAGGGGCAAAATGGTCATTTTGCCCAAATTTAAGGCTTAGCATTTTAAAGCCCTAGAGTCATATTCTAATTATTATAAACAGTGAGAATAGTATTTTAAATCATAAATTATGTGAGCTCAAGCCTTAATTCGATCATTGATCAAAATCTCATCTTATATCTTTAAGAAAACCTTAAGTAAAATTTGTGAGTCCTTCTTCCTTAATTTCTTAAATATTTCCATAGGTCTTAATAACATTTGTTAGGATGAGTGTCTGAGAGATATTCTTAAAAATTAAGAGCGTATTTCCTAAGGAATTAGGATTAGTTCTTAGGTTAGATTTCATCTATTGAGTAAATTGGGTTACTTAATAGGTGAATCCTTGATTTTGATAGTTTATAGATTTTCATAGTTTGTCATTGATTATTCAATCTTTTAACTTTAGACTTAGGAATAGAGATCTATACTATTAAGTATGACTTTACTTAATAGGATTTTCCTTAAATCTTAATCTGTGAGATTGGGTGGTAAAACCCTAGTCCTTTAGGATCACCTTTTGGATTAAGTAATTAAACCCTAATATTTGGAATATAATTCTTAATCCTTTCATCTTGATTTGGCTAATCAAGATGGTTTGAGATTTTCTTAAATTATTAAAATAGGTCAATTGACTTACTCATTTTAACTTATAGTCGTCAGTTATTTAATCAATTAGGACTGGGCCAGTTCTAATTGTTTTCAATTCATAAGGTTGTGAATCTGAGTTACACTTGATAGTAGGACTTGGAGATCCTGAACTTATGTAACTTAGAGTAGATAGAACAAATAAATTAGATAATAATGGATATCACATATGTTATAGTTGAGTCTCTTGCTTACTTTGACTTTGATGCTATGCTTGCCTGGAAATTGAGCTTTAAACCTTGAACATATATTAGGATGTAAAATATTTGATGAATATCTTATGTCAAGATTGAATTGCATAAGTTGAGTGGTTCAATGATCAGATTTAGTCAGTAGTTAGTAACCTATTTAGTTTGTCTCTTTAGTTATGTTCGCCTCCTAGTACTGCATTTACTAGTTGTGGGCCATTCTGTTTGACTATTAGACTCGTGGAGTCATTTCTTCTAATATGGTAGATCTAGTTTAGGTGTAGTTACTTTAGCCTAGATGGCTAAGTGAGTTATGTGATGTATAGAATATGTTCAGTAGTTTGTGACCTAATTAGTATGCCTTTCGGTTCAGTAGCCGCCTAGTATTGAGATGACTAGCTAGTGGCTAGTCTTGACTATTAGACTCATTTAGTCATTTCTTTTAATATGTATATCTAATTTAGGTGGACTACTATTCTGATTTGTTGCCATAGCCTTGATGGATAAGTAATATGCATGTGATGTATTCAGTTGATGACATGTTTGGCCATTTTAGTTCTAGTTTTGTTTCTGTGTTTAGTTTACTTTCTATTTTCAGCACTTTATATTTACAGTCTTGCATATAGATATATATATTTATATATATATATATATATATATATATATATATATATATGTTCTTTCATTTCAGTAGATTAGCATATATTGTATTAATCATAAGCATGTTTAGAGTGTATTTCCTTTATAGTCATTTTCTTTAGTCTTTTCTTATTTACCTGACCTTGTTATAGTTGCTATGGTGGAGGTATGAGTTTACTTCCTAGTTTGTTTAAGTTATAAACTAATTGTTTATAGCTTTACCTTGTTCTTTCTTACGCATTCTGCTCCTACTATTATGATTTTGTGCTTAAATGTTTATGGTGATATTTAATGAACATGATAAACTAATTTTCCTAAAATGTACTTAGACATTTTGTCTAATTAAGATTTTTCAATTGTTGGCTGGGGCCCTATCATTATGAAATCGATAATGATAGATTCAGAGTTATTTGAAGCGATTGATCCATTGGAGGACTTGCTATTGGAGGAGGAGCGTGTACCTGAAGACCCATAGACTTAGTTTCTTTATTTCCTGTTGGGTGAGACTGAGTGTTATTTTAGTTCTTAAATTGTTAAAATGATGTAATAATACAGGTTAAATCTTTACTTTTCTGAACTTTACTTATTCTGAGATGTTGTATTTATATATGATAGATGGATGTTTATTTTATGCTTTCATACTTGCATTTAGTGATTATTTCTTTGGATAATGACAAAGTCTTTGATTATAATGGGTTAGTATTAGTCACTAACCTAATCATAAGCAAGGACCTTGTCATTTGGTGACCACCTCACCATAATCATGTTAACTTAAGAGTTAACAGGACCACGACGGGGAGAGGGACGCCACATAACATCATTTCAATCTTTTTATGAGTAAACATGTTCTAACTAGTTGAGCCACATAAGGCTTAGCAAATCATATCATCTTCAATATTTTACTCTAGAACCAAAGAATGGTGCCACAAAATGACTATTTTGGTAATCATTGGATAAAGTTATCATTCATTGTTCTTTACTTTCATCTCAAATTTTAGACTAACAACATCCAAAGCAAACATGTTTGTTTTTTATAGAGGGTCATCAATTTCTTAATCAACAAGTAGCAGCTTTTCTAATTTAATTCTAAATTTAAGGTTAAACTCTAAATTAATGATTAATAATGACACCAATTGAGTCTATTTTGATATTACACATGAATCTAAATTACATTTAATTATCAACAAAGTCTTTGAATGTCAGCTAACTAACTAATGGTGCTGACAAAGTTAATAAGTTCTTGAAAAAAATATAAATTAATCATTAGAGAGTAGTCAAGCAATTAAAGGTCACCTAATAGTAGTATAAAGATTTAATTAAACATCACTATATCAAGAAATCAATCTCTAATTAACAATTTAGTATGGGAGGAAACTTCAATCCCTTAATTATGAACCATGTGAAGTGGCAAGAAAAGACAAAAATAATGCATATTAATTGTTTCCACAAGCTTATGCTCAAATTTGTTCATGTTCTATATGAAAATTTTGATATTTTTTAGCTATCCATACTTTTTGATAAGGTAGAGACAATTCCACCCACAATGGATGAGCTTTATTTGGGCTCATGCAATACATTATCATATGGTCATGCATATTTAAGTTCATGAAACTAGCCTCTTAGTGAGGCACTAAAGTGACTTTTAGAATAAACTAAAAGAAATAGTTTATTTAATATGATATGTGGTATATTAAAACATGAATCAAGAAAAAATTTCCAAAACATAAATCATCAAATCAATCTACAACTTTATAGTTTGTGGCATATGATTAGAAGAACCCAAAATTCAATAAAAATGCATACTGAGCAACTAGTAAACATCCAACTATTGTTGAAAAATTTTAAAAGCTAGATGTGCTTACTTTGAAAGTTATGAGGAAAGAAAGTTGGTTGGCAATGATGAGCAAGGTATTATAAATGAAGAAACTAGAACTATAATATGTCCTGAATAAGTATAATAGGGAAAAATAATGGTACATGTTCATCTCAATGGATGAAGAATCAAGCAATGTAGAGCATAAAACCACTAAAAATAATCTAATTAAGTAAGCCAATCATTAGCCAGATTAAATAGAGCATTATTAGTCAAAATAAGAATAAAGATGAGCATAACAATTTGGATGAGGTATAATGTTCAACAAATAAATTAAGTTCTTTAAAAGCATAAATATAAAGATAATGGAAAGGCACATGTGAAATGGCAAAAATGTGCACATTCTTTCATTAAAAAAATTTAAAAGAAATTTTGTAGCATGCTTGCTAGCACCCTGATTAGTTAATGCCATATATATTATTGTATTGTGTTTTTTGATTTGTTTCTTCTTGGAATTCTAATGTAAGTAAATACCCTAAATTGAAATAAAGGAATAAGTTGTGCATTATCTTGATCCTCTCCAACAATTGTCTTCCACTTTTAAAAACAATATATTGCTAACTTTTTATCATATGAACACCTACTTTTTATCAAATGAGGCAATAAATTAATAATTAATTAAAATGTGTTAGAATGGTCAAAGTATCTTGTTGTAAGCAATTACATTTTTATTAAATAAATGGAATGTTGTATTTGAATTGATCTCCACCTCGTAAATCTAAACTCTCTCAAATATATATATATATATATATATATATATATATATATATATATATATATATATATGTGTGTGTGTGTGTGTGTGTGTGTGTGTGTGTGTGTGTGTGTGTGTGTGTTTGTGTGTGTGTGTGTGTGTGTGTGTGTGTCTATTTGTAGGTGCTCGATTGGATTTAATAAGATGATTGATAAGGTGATGACCAGGGTTGAGTTTTGAATATCTCTATTTTCTAAAACTCAATTGTTTCATTCAAACTTGATTAAAAAATTTCACTAAAATTGCTATCCTTTGATACTCTCAACACGGGGACTATACTATTTAATAAAAATATGTATTATTAGAGTTGGATCAACCCAAGCATCAATGAATTTTGCATTGAGAACACTATTATACCTCATTAAGTTGATCTTTAGAACAGCCATAAGTAATAATCACCTTTTTGGCACATTTTCTTCAATTTCAAAATTTTCCTTTCCATTAATTCTAACATTATTTTGAAGTGCTAATAGGCACTTTTTGGAGGCATTCCTTCTTTTAATACTATTACTTAAAGTACCATATCAACAAGGAGAATTATTCAATTAAGTTTTTGATTATATCTTTGTGTGGTGTCAACATCATAACATTCTTTGGTTCTTTTTTTTCTCAAATGAATTACGAGTGATTAACTCTTTTTCTGAAGTTTTGTACCAAGCTATAATACAGATATTTATTAATAATATATGGTTCCATAGTGAACCTAAGCCTTTCTCTAATCTCATCGTACTATACCTGTGAATAAAGTATGAGTTCTTATATGAAGGAGATGAAGAATTCTATCGTAAACCCTTGGCAATTGAATATTCAAGACTAGGTTAATTGTTTAATAATTCATCAACATTTTCATTAATTAGAATGAAACTTTTATGACATTGCAAAAGTTGTGATAAAAAATAATTGACTATACAATAGCACAACTACATGTATTGTCAATACACGTTCCTTCTTGATTAATTTTAAAACCAATCCATTACTCAGCTATTTAATAAGTAGTATTATGTTTCTGATAATTAAGCATGGTCTTGAATCAAGGTATAATACTTAGTTAGCCTTCCCAATGATATGTATATAAATTAGTGGAGTGATAGATAAGTTGGATTTTTTAAAAGGAATTAGCAAATTCTAAATTTCTTTAATTGATTAATAACCACTCAATTGATGGTTTAAGCTTGATTGTGAGTTTGTTTGATCAAGGATAAACTATTTATGATTTTAGTGTATATCTCTCAATGAATAAGCTTATTCATTAGTTATTATATACATAAAAGCACTTATTCTTACACTGTACCTTTGATTCTCAAGTTTTCCATTACATAGTGTCATACAAGAAAAGCCAAAATAGTAATTATGTATAAAAATCTTAACTATACTTTCAATTATAAAATTTTTAAAACATCAACAAAATTTAATTTTATTAATTATACCTATTATAAAAATCTATATATGTTTGTATTTTTAATTCCCATAATAAATAAAAGTTTTTAATAATATTATTAAAAAATATACTTACCATAAATGTTAAATTAAAAAAATCAATTAATGTTAACTAATGGCATACCCATAATTATTTCCAAGTGCAAAATAATTGGCATATTTTAAATAAAAAAGTAAAACTAATGAATTAGAATAGTTGGCATAGTAAAAAATTAAAATAAATTCCTAAAAGAATGTGAAATGCAATATAATTTATTGTTAAAAATTTAACATCAACATATCCTTAGTGAATTGTGTTTTAATTTAGTTGTCAGTAATTAATTAGTAAATCACACTTCTATTATGTTAGAAGTTCAAATTTTACCACAATTAAAAGCTTGCCGGTAAAATAAGAACATTTGGGGTGTTATAAGACTATTGTTATGGTTCATGATTAGCTTTATTTGCCAAGTATAGAGTGAGATGTTGCCTGTATGATTTCTCAATGTCATATATGCTAGCTAGCAAAAGGAAATAATTTAGGGCTCTACACCCCTCTTCATATTCTTCATAAACCTTGGTAAGACATAATTGTGGATTTTATATTAGGCTTACCTCGCACTGCATGATATTGTGACTCTATTCTTGTAAGTTTGATCGATTTTCGAAGATGGAACACTATATGCCATGCTACAAGACTTCTGATTCCACTCGTATTGCTACTTTTATTTCTTAGTGAAGTCAAGATGTGCGCTATTTGAGTTATTTTAGGAAGACTCTTTGGAAGAAATTAGGCACAAAACTTCACTTATTAATATCATATAACCCCCAAAAAGATGGCCAAACATAAGCGTTAAAAAAAGGTTAGGAGGTTAAGAGACCTACTTAGGTGTTGAATTTCAAACCATTCTACTAGTTGGAACCTTACTTTATCCACTACTAAATTTGCTTATAATAGTTCTATAAATAGATCAACATATAAAAGTCCTTTTCAATATCTAACTTGTTATGCGCCATGAAAACCTATCGACTTAGCTGATCTTCGTCGAATTTCAGACCATTCTGCTAGTTTGGACCTTACTTTATCCAATACTGAATTTGCTTATAATAATTCTATAAATAGATCAACATATAAAAGTCCTTTTCAATATCCAACTTGTTATGCACCATGAAAACCTATCGACTTAGCTGATCTTCATCGAATTTCAGACCATTCTACTAGTTGGAACCTTACTTTATCCACTACTGAATTTGCTTATAATAGTTCTATAAATAGATCAACATATAAAAGTCCTTTTCAATATCCAACTTGGTATGCGCCATGAAAACCTATCGACTTAGCTGATCTTCGTCGAATTTCAGACCATTCTGCTAGTTGGAACCTTACTTTATCCACTACTGAATTTGCTTATAATAGTTCTATAAATAGATCAACATATAAAAGTCTTTTTCAATATCTAACTTGTTATGCGCCATGAAAACCTATCGACTTAGCTGATGTTCCCATAAGATATAGAGCTAGTGAATTTGCATAATCATTTGCATAGAACATGTAATAAGTAAAAACCTAATGCAGATAAGCAAATAAAATTTTCTAATTTGAAGTGGGTGATAAGGTGCTTTTAAGTATGAGTCTTGAGATACTTCCAATAAGAATACTCAGAAAGTTGAATGCTAAGTGAGCAGAAACTTATAAAATAATAATTAAAGCTAACAAAAAATTTTATGTAGTTGATCTTCTAATTTCTGTCGGAGTATCATTTGTTTTCAATGTGGCAGGCCTTACATTATAACATGACTATGCTTCTTCTATTATATTGGATGCTTCTACTTCTACTACTAACCCACATGAACGACCAATCCAATAGATATTATTACCAATGCTACTACTAACTCAACGCCTTTGGTCTCATCGTCCATGCCAAGTACTTGATGATCAAATAATTGCAAGAACTAACCCACATGAATAAGGTATTGTCCAAAGATACCTTATTCGATGGAAGGGTCTTTCACTTTTAGGAGAGTTGTGGTTAACACTTGAGGAACTACAATAACTTGATTCAAATGTGTTTTAAGATTATCAGAAGCTTCATTCACCTGAGGTGAATTCTCTAAAGCTGAGGAGTATTGATGCAAAACCTTCACGAAATCATTGTCAATATTCCAAATAATAAATTATGTTAATATTGAAGTTTAGAATGGGAGATCTTAAGCACCTCTTCATAAGATCGCCTTAAAACATTTAAAAGACCTAAATTACATATACCTTGAGGTAGGAGCACTTGTATGATGCATTGAGGTAGAAGCTTAGAAGATCTCATAACCTTAGAAATTGGTTTTATCCCCCTCATAGTTAGAAACACTTAAGACATTAGAATGATACTTCCCCTTATGGTAGAATCCATGCTATGTGATCCTTGATTACATTTTAGTGGGACCTTGTATAGGACTTACCTATTTAGCATAGGCATTTATAGTCTTGATAATTCCTTGCTTGACTAAGTAGACTTATTTGAACCTCGATCATTGGGTGGTGTAGTATAGTATACCTATAGTACTGGTTTCCCAGTAGCATTCGAGATTGGTTGATTCACTCTAAATAGGGACTTATGAGTAGGTGTTATCTTACGGGATTAGACGAATACAGTCCCGTTAGAATAAATCATTCAAACCTAAGAGTGTATTGAACGGGTACTCATTCCTTAGTTTGATTGAAATACAAGTTGCCGACAGACAATGCCTCCTATCTAAGATCACTTCAATAGGTATGGCTCAAACAAACTAAGTAATTGAAGTTACCTTCTTTGAGACACTAAGTGTGATTGCAAGTAGGGCATCTTAATAACTTAGCTTGAGATACAAATTGCCAACGGGTGATGCCTCCTATCAAAGATCACTTCGTTAGGGTGGATTAATCAAACTAAGTGATGAGAACCACCTTCCTTGCAAGGCCACTAAGTATGTGTATACTATCATTCTATCTAATGATCTTTAATTAAATATGTACCTTTTACCAATTATCATTCTAGGAGCTAAGAGTCAGAATACTTTTAGCAGGATTCTACACAGTGGAGACTTAGAATTCATTATCAGCATTCCAATCTTTCATGGATTTCTGGATGTTACTCATATAGAATAGAAGCATGGGCATAAGCATGAGCATGAACTTGAAGTATTATTTCAACAGTAACACATGAGTATCAGTGATGAAGTATGGGTTATGGAATGTTACATACACATACTAGGGAATTTCAGGGTGCATCTGCGTCATCATACTGTATTCCCAACTGGGTATATATTTATATTGGGCCATACTACTCATAGTCTTTCAGTGATAGTTCAGTGCATATCTGTGACATACGTGGTGTGGCATATTTGGGTGCATCATTTCAGTGATATATAGTACAGCATTCGGCATTTCTTTCATCTTTATTTATGAATATTCGATGTTTCCTTTGCTTCCAGTTTTCATTTGTGTGACAGTTTTACTTACTTAGCTATTATTGTCTTACTTACTTAGCTGTTATAGTTCTTTCTTACTTAGTTCTTTTTCCCAGTTTTCCTGCAGTCTTACTTTACTTTACTTATTACTTGTATTTTAGCTTTATTTCTGCATAGTTAGTAGCGATGTGTTAGACTTCTTGTCTAACACGGGATACTTTTGGGATCCGGCAATTTGCTAGATCCTGAGCAGCTGTAGAGACAGGGCAGGAAGACATATAAGAGATCCAGGAGGAGTACGTGGAGCCTTAGCAGATTGGACATCTACCGTTACTTCCTGCTTTATTTTAGTACTTCAGATAGACTTTTTATTGCTACATTTAAATCAATCTGTAATAAATTCTGGATGTATTTTTACTTTTTTTTTCTTTTTCTGAGACAACTGTTTACTACTGCTTGTGATGAATATATTTTGAATGTTTTGTTTTTACTTTTTTCACTCTGTTATACTACTATACTTAGTATTGTGATGCAATCAGCATACTGAAAATGCTGATATATTGAAAGCGTATGTTGGATCCTTATTTGCTTCTCTAAATCCAATGTACATACCAGTCTAATACATAAGATAAGTATTCTACTCTTATCTTAGGTATCAACTTTCGATCCTACTCGTAGGATCGAGTCAGCAGTCTTCAGTGTGGCTCAGTCTCTAGCCTCTTAGACCCCACCTATTCAGGAAGATGGGTTTTGCTTGTATATCCGTCCTCCCGAGTAGCGTACCGCTCTGCCGTTGAATATACAAATAATACTTGTCTTTTGCGCGCGGCGATGGGGCGGGGCGCTACACAGCCAAACCCTAACATAATCCTAACAAGTGAACTCGACAATAATAGGTATGCCTTATTTCATGCATTTACTCAATGAATCCTCCCAATTCAATTTTTTTTCCTATTTCATGTGTCAAAGAACCTTCCTGAGGAGTCAATCAAGCTCGATAGAGCTCGATTCAACTCCAATTTCATCGGGCATGAATAGTTCCTACACTGAGTTATGCCATAACCCAACTCATTGAGGCTAAGACATCACTTTTACCGGTGGTCCAATCACCGACAGGCCCTATTCTTAGGCTCTGCATGTCGGCTGTGAAGTGACCTTCACGCCGACATGCAAGCCGCGTTGTGGGACCCCTGGTTTGACCGAGTAAGTGAACCATAGTGCGTCTCCTTGTTGTTCTTATTGGGGACGAGGCTACTAGTTTTTGGTTGGGTCAGGTCATCCTCGACCCAGCTAATGCCACTCCGGGTCAAGTGCACTTAAGTGCTCAGTGCGGGCCGCGCGCGATGATTTATTCACGTGCGTCCCGCATGTGAGACACACGCCCTCTGTCGCGCATGAGAATCGTAAACCCTAGCTTTTATACAAATAATTAATTAATTAATTAATTCAAATGTTATTTATTTAGTAACTTTAATTATACTTATCCAAATAATATAAAATTACATTCCATTTTGATCAGAAAAAATGAGAGGAACAATAATACGAAATCAAATTTATGATTGGATGCCTAATTTTACTAATCACTTTTTAATTGCAATTAGGAGTCTCAAAAACCCTTATTTTTCCAATTTATGATTGGACCTACTTAATGTCATTTTACTCCTTGTAATGTGAGGATTTCATATTTACTTATTTTATTTTGATTGGACACTATTTGGAGAAAATATATTTTTGGCTCCTCTAATCTTCATTAAATATAATTTTTCATGATTCTTAGCTTGCTATTCTAGATCTTTTACCCTAGGACAATAAACTTAGTTTCTTAGTTGAGCTTTTATGTCGAATTAGGAAGTGAGCTTAGGCATTGGAAATCATTGTTGAAATTTGACTTAGTGAACCCTTCCTTTCAAGTGCAAACCTTAATGAGATTTAAAGCGATGAATTTACAACCTATATCTTCTAATTATAGATCCTTAACTTTAATTCAAAAAAACCAATGAAGATTGATTGGCTTAGGATTAGCACTGGATTAGAGTCATGTTGCATGTATATATTTATAAATTATTTTGTCATATAAGTATACCTTAATCAAACTACTACTTTCTAAACCTCAAATATTTATAATATTATCTTTCAATTGACCTAAAAATTATTATGTCTAAGTCAATTGGGAGCTTAATCAGCTCCAATTATTAAGTTAGATAACCAAATTAGACAACAAAGGATATCGCATAATTTACAATTAACTTGAATTCCTAGAATACTATTTTGCTTTGAGAATACAACCTTGAACATTTATAAATATATTATGCATAAATAAATCATTAAAACATTAAATATAAGGGTTTCATATGGTGGACTACAAGCCAAGGTATGCTATAGAGTAATAAGGAGACATCACACATCCAAGAGGAGGAATGTGTGTGTTTTGGGAGACCCCGCTTTATTTACTTAGTTAGGCAGATGTGCTTAACTCCTCATTTGTTCTATAATTTATGCCCATAAAATAAAACCTTATATAACTTAAACAACTTAACATTACTTTTATCCCAATCTTATTGAATGTGAGTAAATTGTCATAGTCTTTTGGCTATTCTTACTTATCATAGTCTTTGACTATGTTTACTTAGTTCATATGACGGAGCTTTACTTTGCTTTATTTTACTGTACAAAACTAATTTTTTTATTATTTTCTTCACATTACAATCTTTACTTTACTTGCAGTGCATATTATTTTTCACTACATTTATGCTTCATTACTTTCTTTATTTATCACTTAGCTTAATTCTAATAAACATATTCATGTATCCCTTCATACTTTTATATGCACTTTAGTAGTTTTTAACCTTTATAAGATGTACATTTCCCCTTACTTATTGTTGCAGGCTAGAGAAAACTACTAGTGAGTACTTAGTCATTTTACTTTACTTTACTATTTTTACATACTTTAATACCCGACTTTTGATGCTTAGTGAAGACTAAATAGAACTTAGGGTAACCTTAAAATGTACTTATAATTTTTAAGTCTAATCACTTGTTTTAACTTTGTTGGCTGTGCTCTACCATACTAAAAACCAAATACAGCAGATCAGGAGCATCATTTGGACCTTGGAGCTGAGTATAGTACCGGTCATCATTAGCTTGAAGATGTGCTTCCTTTTGCTACTTTTTAGTGAGGATGAGCGTATTTTTAATAACTTTTATTTTAGTTTGTAACAACTTAATTATGTGATGTTTTTACTTTAATTCTATGATTGATGTACTTTCCATTTGTATACTTGCTTGGTTTGGAAAATATATTTGGATGCTCCTACGTACATTGTTTACTCATTCATTTTTACTTCAAATTCCTTTTCCTCAAAAAGATTTTTGGCCGCATAGCACTTAATAGTGAGTTAGCTTCCTACTAATTCAGTGTTAAGTGTTATGGTAACGCTCTAGTATTATATTGGGATCCTGAATCAATATTAGGGTCGTTATAGCCTTACCCATGTTTCAACCAATGAGCTTTCATTTTCATATAAACCAAAATTTTGAGTTAAATTATAATATTTGATGGATATGTTTTCAAACATTAGTGTTCGAACCACATAAAATCTAATTTTTTATCTTTTTTATGAATAACTATAATCTATAATTTTTGATGATAGTGAACTTCTCAAGTCAACACAACTCTCAAATGATTGTAAAATGTAGGCTACGAAGAATACTTTAAGTCGATCCACACTACTACTCAAATATCACCATACAAATCCAATTTCTAGTGGCTCTTAGAGAGACACTTGCGATATTGAAATAGAACAATATTTATGAAGTAAGTATCAATATATTTGTTCCTTAATTAACAAAGCTCCCTTTTATTATATGTAGTTTGTCTTTTGTTGTGCTTTCCCTATAGTTTGGTGCCCGCCCTATAGTTTGGTGATGCTAAGAACAAATTGCCCAACTTCTTTTGTTTATTAAGTATCAACACCATTCAGCTTAAACAAGCAACTATGCAAAATTGGTTGGGATTTGTGGAGCCTTGAGTGTCGTATAAAGAAACCACAAGGAGGGTTGCATCCAAGCATGCAAGCAGGAGCATCCATATGCTTGTGAGCATCAAGAATGTTCTATGGTCACCAGCATGTATGCCCTTACGCACAAACAAGACACACTGAGATGCGTGTAATCTATCGCTGAGGTAGAGGAGTGCCCTTATGCGCCAAATTGTTGGAACTTTAACAGTAGAGACAAATACTTGGGTGTTTCAGCATGCCCAAATGTTGCACGCTCAAGAGAATGAGTGAGGAGATGTATCTAGGCACAAAGTGGCACGCCTATATGTTTCCACATTTATGTGGTTGGTGGCAGCAGTGATCAAAAGATCATGTACGTTTAAGGAATTGTTGCAGCAAGCTCCCAGGCACAATCGCACTCGTGCCCAAGCACAAACGTACAACTAGAAATGATGTGGAAGGGGGTTGATGCAATTAATCATGGCACGCGAGGATGCATATGAGGATGCAAAAATGTTGCGAGCAAAGCTTGCCTAATTATGGTGATGTACCTAAGCCCTTGGTAGCTCGTGCCCAAGCACGTGAACAATATTTTAGCTAGGTTGAAATTCTAAGCACGCATGAGGTGATAGAAGGAAAATATGTCGGATGTTTCAGAATGCGTTGGTGCTGTGTGGGTGGTGTGATGGTTGAGAGGCTTGTAAGAACATTTTAACCTTCCGCATGATTCATAGTGAACTATTTTTGGTCTTTTTCATGGGTTTTCACTTGATTAGGGGTTTTCACTGAGTTTACAATGTTTCAATTATTGGTTGATGGGTGTGTTTGTCTTCATCAACTAAAATTGCTTGTGTTTGCTTTCAAGTGGACTTTCTTCCTTTGGAACTATCACCTAAATTTCTCAACAATTAGTACCATAGTGAGGCTATTTTGTTCAAGAGGGAGTGATGGGAGATGATACAATGTACATCGTCGACAAGTTCAATGGCTCCAAATTCACATTTTGGAGGATGTAGAATATAAATTTGTTGTCCTTGAAAAAGTTGTATGTCGCTGGGTGGAGTGGCAACAAAGTGGTAGTGTTGGTAATAAATCTCAGCCGAGTGTACACTATCCGCAGCGGAAGCAGTTTCTTTAGCACACTCTTCTATTGAGGACCAGGGTTGTGTTGACAGTTTCTGAGCAAATTCAAAACCACAGATTCACAAGAATAAAATCACAGCACATGCATGCAAATAAAACTCAAGTACACAAACATCCAAACACAAAGGATTACATGGAAAATCCAATGGAAAAAACTACAGAGCCACATTACAAAAAAATCCACTATAAAACTTGAAGTGTACAGAGTTATAAAGAGCTTATCCCTTGAGTGAAAATACACAAGCTCTTACTCTAATATGGAGATGAGAGGATGCAGCTACCACCAGGAGTCTCTACTCCAACATGTAAGAGGTTTCTTGCACAACAGCTTCCTTAGGGTTTCACCTTGGGATCTTCGCCTCATAGCAATAACACAGCTTTCAACTTAAATGCCAACATTGTTACCTCCTCCCATTTTGTTCACTTAAGTACCCAGCTCATTTTCGGATCCTGAAAAGTTTAAAATGCCCTCCAATTTACTTAGGGCGTAACCTGAACTGTTGCAGAAAACTGTCATGCACTACGCTGTAGCGCCCGCGTCTCGGGATTGAGCCTGCTGCGGCAAGCGGTAGCGCCCGCGTCTAGAGATGGCACCCATTCTGGTGCACGGTAGTGCCACGTCTTGGGATGGCACCCGCTGCGACAAGCGGTAGCGCCCGCATCTAGAGATGGCACCCATTCTGGTGCACGGTAGTGCCGCGTCTTGGGATGGCACCCGCTGCGGCACTCTACAGCGTCAATTTTCACTACGATGCGCTGCAGCGCCTACTTCTCTGTCTGACGACCGCTGAGGCTCGTGTCGGTGCCTCCGTCTCGGGTGAGGGACCGCCAAGACGTGCTGCAGCGCCTATGTTATTTATGGATTACTTTGATCTGAATCGCATCGGAATCTCCCGGAAGTTCACCGGAGTACCATTAGGATCTCCATGATGGAGTAAATGATCTCCACAACACAGTAGGCAGAACATGTGGTTCAAAGAATGAAGAGTACTCCGCAAAGCATCATTGAAATTAATTCAGTTTTCCCTAAGATTTTTGTTTAATTCAACATAGAGAATGAAAGAAGTGTGGATAATCAAATGAATGCATTAACGAGGAAGTGTGAAATCCTTTCGAAGTTAAATAAGATTTTCTTAATGGAATGATTACTCAACATAAATCTAGAGAAAGGAAGTTTGGTGATGGAGCATTTGAATAAATTCAACATCATCACTATCTAGTTATGCTTCATCAACATCAAGTTTGGTGATAAGGTCTGAGCTCTAATGTTACTGTCTTCTTAGATAAATAGTTCAAATGGCTTGATGATGGCATTGAGAAACTCATGAGGGGAAACAACCTTAATATTTGACAACATGGTTGGGGTAATACTTAACAAGGAGGTGATGAAAATATTCAATGATGAGGTGTTGTCATTTATCTTGTATGTTGAAAACAAAGGGAGGAGCATAGATCCTCCTGACTCGAAGTCATGTTTGTGTAGCCCAAGAATTGGAAATTGATGAGAAAAGTCAAGTGATATGATTGAAGCAAAGTGGGTCATCACACGAGAGATTGTACATAACTAAAGAGGATTAGGAGTTCAAATCAGAAGAGAGACAAAACAACCAGCATGACAATTGAATTGAATCTTGAGCATGCATTAAACATGTCCTAGGACTAGAGGGCTTCTTGGGTGGTAGACTCATGAGCATCACACAATGTAAATCCAATTAGATACTTATAGTGCAAGAGATCTAGGGACACTTTGCTTAAGAACTCACTATGCATGCAACAACTAGGCGAAAGGAGAGGAGGATGTTTAACTACTAAATGGGACAATATTGTAGCTAAAGGATGCCAAGCATGTTCTAAGCCTGAAGAGAAGCTTATTTTATGCTAGTTAGCTTGCATAGGATAGATACATGACCAAACGGACACTTCTAAGAGGGGATTAATTAGTTATCTAACTTAGAAACTGAACTTGAAAATGTTTTTGAAGAGTTTGAGAAAATTTAATTGAATTTGTTAAAAAGCACAAGCAAAAAGTAATAAACACTTGAGATAAAAAGTAGGCAAATAAAAGACAACTCAATTAGTGCACGTGAAGTTCACTCTTTATCCAAGCAATTCTATGGCTAAGTATCTTCAATTCCCTCATTAACGCTCTATGGGTACAAAGTCACATAGTCTTCCTTATTTTCCAAGGCAGAGAAAATATATTTAATATACTTAAAAAAAGACTCTATTATATGATGATAAAAAACAAATAAAATATTTATCAAACTTATATGATCATTTTTTTAACGGACCTAATCGAATAAATCGAAATAAATTATTATCTTTATCTTATCAAGATGTAGATATCAAAAATTTATCAGGAAGATTTTTTTATCTGTCAATAAACCTATAGAAGTAGAAAGAATTACTATTCCTAGTCCTCCTAAAACCTTAGAATTTTTTTAATAATTTGAATATATTTGTAAACCCGAACAGCTTGTATTACTTAGTTGTCTATCCTTCACAAATAATGCTTAGAGGATGCCAAAGTTCTTTTGCACACCCACTAGAGCTAGGTTACAAAATAAAAAAACAATTATACAAAAATAAAAATGCTTCCAATAAACTTTAGATGAAGTCCTCAGGTTCAAAAACTTTATAATGGCATGATATTAGGTTAATAAAACTAAATCGACATTTAGAAGTTAACTCCTCAAGACTTTATTGGGTGATGAAGCAAACTGGCATAATTAAATAATAATTCTATTATAAACATCCAAAACAATGCAGAAATAAGATGAAAGCACATTCCATTCAATTTAAAACTAGAAAAGGCTTTCAATTACAAATAGAATACACATTAAATTAAAAATAATTAGATATTTTATTTGTCCTTTCTATTATACAAACAATTTTGATATTAAAATTCTCAGTAATTAAAGAATAATTTAAATACCAAAGAAAATTAATGTTTACTAATAAGCTTTCTGAGATTTAAACACTAATACGTGCAAATGGTAATAAAATAATTGAGGCAACTTATAACATTTTCTTACAAAACAAATAAGTGTGAAACAAAGCAGGTAAATACGTGAGATGGTCGTAGCCTAAGCATAAAAAAAATAAAAAAAATCATCAATGCATCATTCATCGGGATCAAACTCCACGGTGTCCTCAACGAAAAGGCCTAAGAGTCTCTCGAAGAGCACATCTCCCCTAACAAAAGAAAATTCGTCTTGTCGGGTTAACATAGAACAAAAATCTACCGCACGATTTGTTAGGGGTTAGGGTTTGAAGTGTTGTGAAAGAAGAAGAAGGCTAGAGCTTCATTGTATGTCACCTGTGGAATGATTGTGATCTTAAAACTGTTTGAATCACAAAGAATCATAAATTGCACAACAAAATTCATTTCCAAGTAAAAATGTTGTCGATAAAAAAGCCCGATTTAGAAAGGTTCTCAGATTAGTAAATCAGTCACCAAGAGGAGTAGTACCACATGATTTGAGCATTCGTTAGTCAAGCTAATAGGTGATTGTCGTGAGAACGATTTGAAGGTATCAAAGCATTTTTCAATTTCAAATACAAAGAAGAATGATGGAAAATACTTTCAATAAAAATAGAAAAGATGATGGGACTACGAATCGAATCAGCCGAAGAAGCCGGTTCGGGTCCAAACAGCATCACGAACCCTGCTCATATCTCGACCCTTGAGGGTCCGGCCGACGCCCTCGAGAACCGAGGTCGCCAGCGCGTGCTTGCTCCGCTCCAGCGCCAGGTACTCGTGCGGTGGGACCCACTCTCCGCCGCCCTTCATCTCGCCCTCTTCTTGCGCTGTTCCTGGCAACGGCAGAGCAATTGCCACGGGAGCCGAACTCGCGCCTCCCTCAAAAACCCTTGACAAGCCGCCGGCGTAGTGCCAGCAGTCCACCCGGAGCCACGAGTTCCCGCCGGATGACGCTGAAATGGCCGCTTCGGCGGTCCAAACATCCTCCTCGGCGAGGTCAGGAAGGTCCGACTCGGAAGCTGCAGCTCCTGAAGAGGCGTGCTGTCGGAGGAGCCGTTCGGCGTAAGCTGCTGAGAGGAATCTTCGTCCCATTTCGTTCGCTTAGAGATCATTCATTGGCGCCGACTGCGCGTGTCTGCCTTTTTTATATTTAAAAAATATTTTTAAATATCTCCTTAAAAATTATATTAATTTATAATTTAAAATAAGTATTTTTATGAACTCATACATAAATAAATAAATATAATAATAATTTTGTATTACATTTAGAACTCTAAATCATAATCCTCCTCGCCATTTCATTTGTGTTTCATTTTCCGAGATTTCATCTTAAAGATTCTTATGATGACTGAGAATCATTCTGATACCTCTTAATAATTTATTTTAGACGTGCTTAATTGCACTACGTCTCCCCTAATTTTTTAGGAGTTTAATTATAACTCTTAGAAAATACAAATATATATATATATATATATATGTATATGTATATATATATATATATATTTAAATTTTAATCTAATTCATCAATATTTCATTTTTTCAAGAGAAAAATGGGAGCCAAATATGTTATTTCATTTTTTTAGTATCGAGAAAAAAACACTTAAAATGTGTTAATTATTTTATTTTTAAAATATTTTGGAACATTATATAATTTTCTATACTATTTTCTTATAGATAACAAATTTATTTTCAAATGAAAGAAAAAATAATAATTTATATCTTATGCATTCTTACTCATAAATACATACCTATAACTAATTCAAACATGATATTTTTACTTAGCTTAAATGAGCCCAAAAATGTAACTAATAGGCTCCAAACATCATTAGACTCCTTTCCTATGACTCATCAAAATTGTCCTTATATTTTATTTCATTTGCATTTTATATCTGCATTGTAAATTAATAGACCAAAAATAAGTGACTGCGCTTACACGCAAGTGCACGTGGTTTGCATTAATAAGAAAATTGTGAGTTCTCGAGATTCTATCATCCTCACAAAATGGTATATGTTTATTACCAAATACTTCCTCTTTTCAACAATGTTTGAACAATTGAACTGTTGATTTTTTTTAATCCTAATGTTGCTCTAAATTATCGTAATTTATTTTGTGATTGATTGGATAAAATTAGGGAGAATTATGTTTGAACATACGAGTAGTCATAAACCTGTACATGAGGCTCTCTTGATTCATTATTTTCATTATTCTCAGTTTCATTATTGTCACATTATTTGTGAAGGGGCCAATGCTGCAAAGTTTAGTGATTACAATGTTTTCACCCTGCCAAGTGCTACATAGAACTCCATAGATCTTATAATAAGCACATACATAGCATTGTGTTCAATTTAATGTTAATTATAATCCTTGCATCTAAGGGATTAAAATTACAAGTTATTTAGTGACCACAAAAAATCTTGATCAATTCAAGGCTCACATGCATCCACTATTGCCTTAGCTATGAAGATGAGCAGCGAAGCTTAGTGAGTTTATGTCACGTCACTTGTGACTTATCGTGCTCCAAAAGTTTCGCTCAAGTCACTAGTGAGCAATGGGGCTCAATGAATGGGTTCGGCTCGCATGCATCAAATTCTTAACTTAACATAGAGACAAGCAATAATCTAGGTGAACTTATGTCACATCATCCATTGCATTACATGCTTATCTCTTTGTGTCTATAATTGAGTTATGGAGCTCAGAGATTTCTTAAATTTGTTTTTCACTACGTAGATGCATGAGTCTTTGATTTCAAGCAATTGCACGAGCAATCAAGCTCGATAAATTTACGTCACATCGTTTGTAGCTTTGACGCTCAATGTGCATATAATTTAAATAAGTGACAATCATTTAGCACAAAGAAAATTTTTATAATAAAATCCTATTTCTTAAGAGTTCATAAAGATAGACAAAATTTAGCACAAAGTTTTATTTCATTTCACTGAATCAATGATTTCAATACATGCCCAATGACTACTTCTCACTACAGTGTTCTTAGCCTAATTTTTCCCAAAGAGGCTTTAGGCTATCATTTTAATGAATATAAAAAGAGAAATATAGGAATTGCTAATGGATTTCATTGTATTCTTACAAATAAAAATATTGACAAGCAAAAGTAAGAATATGATGCACAAGAACTGTTGTGGGCATTCTCTTCATCTCCTCATCTCTCTAAGCTTTGTTCTTTGTACTTGGCACTGTACTTCTTCTCCTTTCTTCTTGAGCATTCTTCCCTTTGGATGGGTCCAAAATATCCTACTTGTATTTTAGGAGTATGTTTTTATATCCCCCTTTCCTTCAGCCTAAGGGGCTGATTAATTTAATTTCTCCCCTTTTATCACTCTTGGAAGCAAAGACTTTTTAATGCTTGATTCCTTGATTATTTTATTTTAATCAGTCCTAGGAGTTGAAGGGACTAATAATTTAATCCCCTTGAACTCCAAACAGCTTCTCATTAATGGGCTGCCTGGACAACTAATGTCGCTTGAGTCTCGAGTGACTGGCGCCACAGCGCGTAGTGGCATTTGTTTTTGAAGTGACTGGTGTGATGGCTCATTGTAGCACTTGGCTCTAGAGTGGTTGGTACCGCGACGCACTGTAATGCATGGTCTTCAAGTGGCGAGCGCTTTGACGTGCTGTGGCGCCTAGCTCTCGAGTGACTGGTACTGCGACACACTGTAGCGCATGGTCTTCAAGTGGCGAGCGCTTTGACGTGCTGTGGCACCTGGCTCTCGAGTGACTGGCTCTATGGTGCGTTGTAGCACTTAGCTCTTCAATCTTTGCAAAAATTGTCTTTTTCACTTTCTTTTTGTTGATTTGGCCCTTATGCTAGAAAATTAATAAAACATATCCAAATATGCTGAAATAGCAAATAATTCTACTAATAATACTTATTTTTATATGAAAATATATATATAATTGGGGCTAATCATAGCCTGCACTTAAATTCTTGCTTGTTTTCGAGAATGTGGTCAATGAGTTCTTTAGATAAATTAATTAGAATTATATTTTTCTGCTAGTCTAATTTAATATTTTGATAAAAAGTTAGTAGAATCAAAAGTTAGATCATTGTGATTAATGCTAAATAGAAGTTTTTTTTTCTTATTTTTTTGAAAGACAATCATAGCCTAAGCATAAATAAATAAAAGCATCAGTATATTAACAATCGGGATCAAACTCGATGGAATCCTCAATGAGGAGGTCTAAGAGTCTCCTAGGAAGCACATCTTCTCTAACTAATAGGCTCCAAACACCATTCAAATCCTTCCCTATGACTCATCAAAATTTTCTTAAATTTTATTTCATGTGCACTTTATATCTGCATTGTAAATTGACAGACCAAAAATAATTATAAGTGCACGTAGTTCGAATTAATAATTGAATTGTGACTTCTCAAGATTTTATCATCCTCACAGAACGGTGTATGTTTGTTACCAAGTACTTCCTCCTTTCAACAATGTTAAAACAATTGAATTGTTGGTTTTTTTAGTCATAATGTTACTCTAAATTTTCCTAATTTGTTTTGTGATCAATTAGATAAAATTGGGGATAAATATGTTTGAACATACGTGTAGTCATAATCCTGTGCGCGAGATTCTCTTAATTCAATATTTTCATTATTCTTAATTTCATTTATTATCACATTATCTATCAAGAGGCCAATGTTGCAAACTTTAACGATTCCAATGCTTTCACCCTGCCTAGTGCTACATAGAACTCCATAGATCTTATAATAAGCACATAAATAGCATTGTGATCAATTTAATGTTAATTATTATCCTTACGTCTAAGGGATTCAAATTACAAGCTATTTAGTGACCACAAAAAAAATCTTGATCAATTCAAGGCTCACGTGCATCCACTATTGCTTTAGCTATGAAGATGAGCAGCGAAGTTCAGTGAGTTTATGTCACGTCACTTGTGACTTATCGTGCTCCAAAAGTTTCGCTCAAGTCACTAGTGAGCAATGGGGCTCAATGAATAGGTTCGTCTCACATGCATCAAATTCTTAACTTAACATAGAGACAAGCAATAATCTAGGTGAACTTATGTCACATCATCTATTGCATTACATGCTTATCTCTTTGTGTCTATAATTGAGTTATGGAGCTCAGAGATTTCTTAGATTTGTTCTTCACTACGTAGATGCATCAAGTCTTTGATTTCAAGCAATTGCACGAGCAATCAAGCTCGGTAAACTTACGTCATATTGTTTGTGGCTTTGACGCTCAATGTGCATATAATTTAAATAAGTGACAATCATTTAGCACAAAGAAGATTTTTATAAAAAAATCCTATTTCTTAAGAGTTCATACCAATAAATTGTTATTTTTCATTCATTCATAAAGATAGGCCAAATTTAGCACAAAGTTTTATTCATTTCACTAAGTCAATAATTTTAATACATGCACAAGGACTACTTGTCACTATATAGTTCTCAATGTAATCTTCCATAATGAGGATTTAGGTTGTCTTTATAATGAATACAAAAAGAGATATATAGGAATTGCTAATGAATTTCATTGTGCTCTTATAAGTAAAAAGATTGACAAGCAAAAGTAAGAATACAATATGCAAGAATTGCTATGGGAATTCTCTTCATCTCCTCTTCTCTCTAAGCTTTGTTCTTTCTTCTTGGCACTATACTTCTTCTCCTTTCTTTTTGTTGTAGCTTTCTCCATATGAACTTCGTTAGATTCTCTATGGTGGCTAAGGTTTCTCCACTTTGGATGGGTCCAAGAGATCCTCATTATATTTTAGGAGTATGTTCTTATATCCCCCTTTACTTTAACCTAAGGGGTTGATTAATTTAATGTCTCCCCTCTAATCACTATTGGAAGCAAGGGCTTTTTAATGCTTAATTCCTTGAATATTTATTTTTAATCAATCTTAGGAGTTGAAGGGACTAATAATTTAATCTCCTTGAGCTCCAAACCGCTTCTCATTAATGGGATGCCCGGACAACGGTTTCCATGGCGCCCCATGGTGCTTAGCTTCCGAGGGCTAGCATCGTGGTGTGCGGAGGCACGTGGTTTCCAAATGGTCGGCACCGCGATGCGCGTGATGCTTGGCTCTAGAGGGACTGACGCCACAGCGCATTGTGGCTTGGCTTTGGAGTGACTGAAGCGATGGTGCACTGTAGCACTTGGCTCTCGAGTGGTTGGTGTCGCGGCACACTGTAATTCATGGTCTTTAAGTAGAGAGCCCCTCCATGCACTGTGGCACCTCTCTCGAGTGGCTGGCATTATGGCGCGATGTAGCGCCTAAGTTCTTCAAATTTTGCAAAAATTGCCTTGTTTCATTTTATTTTTGCTGATTTGGCTCTTATGCTACATATTAAAATATACTGAATAGCAAAAATTTAACTAAAAATACTAATTTTTACTATGAATATATATATAATTAGATCTCATATCAGACCCCACACTTAAATTCTTGTGCGTCCTCAAGAAAGTTAATGAGTGAGAATTATATTTTTCTGTTGGTCTGATTTATATTTTTGATAGAAGTTAGTAGGATCAAAAAGTTAGATTACTGTGATTAATGCTAGATAGAAGTTTAATCAGGTGTTTTTTGGTTTTTCAACAAACTTACACTTAGATAACCTTAACTAACTTAATTTTATGATTAATGTAAAATATAATTTTGGAGAACTTTGGCTTTTATTGATTGAATTTGTTTGGTGATTTTAATAGCTTAGGTGTTGTTACATGAACTTGGGTAGTCCAAATTGCTTAAAAACCCCACCAATAAGCTCCAAATATTATTTGGAACAATCCATAAAAATTTGAGTCAATTTGGAGATCATTTGAATTAATTTATTATTTTTATAAATTTAATTAATTAGAGAATTATGAAAATTTAATTGACCTTCAATCAAAAATTTTGATTGCAATTTTGAATTCCTCACCCTCAAATTAGTTAAGAGTAAATTTTTTAGGAATTTTTTAAGCTCGTTCAATCAATAAAATTTGTTTAATATAGATAATATTATTTTATTATTCATTTAATTAATTAAAATTATTAATTAACCGTTTCGATCGACAGTTGATCCACACTGTCCAATTCAAAATAGCACTAGAATTAGACGATTATGAGCGGCCAGTGGCTTTGATCTCGATCAAGCCGTTGGATCAGACCGCTGATCCAATGGCCAGATCTTACTCATGATTAGTTAAACCATGGGATCTAATCTGAAGCGTCGGAGCAAGATAGTATGGCCATGGATGCATGGGGCACTATGTGCAACAGCCCTAGTGTTGTTATTCATGATTGGGTAGCATAATTAACTTCATTTCACTTTCAATACTCTTATAATAGCATTAAGAGTCTACACTTGAAGTTAGGTGTGATTTGGAGATCATTTGTGATCAATGAAAATTTTTGATTATTTTAATCAATATGAAAATACGTAATTTAAACTGAATTCAGAATCAAAATCAGAGTTTGTCATTGGACTCATCACCCCCAAATTAGCTATGTGGTATTTTGTGAATGTTTGGAAGTCACCGAATTTTTCTCGAATATTTTAATAATATTTAAATACTCAAAAAATTAAGATAATTAAATTGATCTCTGATTTAAAATCTGACTTTATTTTTAAATTTCTCACCTCTTGTTTAGGCTGTTTAGCTAAATGTGAATTTTTAAGATTTTCAGAGCTCATTTGGTTACTTAATTTGATTAAATAAAATGGTTCAAATAATATTTAATTAATAAAAATTAAATAAATATTATTTATATATTTATTCAACCAACGATAATAACATCCAACCGCACGGATCCCGTGAGTGAGTCCAACACATTGGACTGCCGCGCGATTAGATCTTAGCCATCGCGTCTTTTTCTGAGGCATCGAATGGCTGTTGTGCGACCAGATGAGTCAGATATAATTTAACCGTTGGATCAAGTCATTGATCCAACGACCAGATGACGGCATGGTACTATTATCGTATCGTCTAAAACGGCTGAATCAACCACGACCGCTCGGTTGCTGCTATACGTAGCACGGCCGGACCACCCCGACCTCCCCAACTAGCGCTAAGCCTGCCGATCGACTCCCCATCCTTCATTCAATCGTTTGGAGCTTTGAATTGAAGTAAGGGATTTCTCTGTCATCATGAAAATGTTGCCAGAACTCTCTTGCATCGGTGACCAGGTACACATATTTACCTATCTAATCTCCCATATTTTGTTAGGCTTTGATTATAAGGCTCGATGTGATCTTTTAAGCCCTAATGTGCTCGGATATGTACATTATTGTATAGTGCTCGAGCATCGTTTGGGTTAAGCTCCACTCCCAGTGGCTCCCCAATGCCATCAATTGGTTCTTACTGGATGATTCGAGGCTCGGGAGTTATCTGGGATTGGTCGCATTGTAGTATGGTGTACTCAGGAAATCCCAATTTGGCCCATAGTAACCCAAATAAAATGACACCGAAGCTAAGTAGACGCTGAAGGATCATCTCCATACTCATACTCCTCACTTGAGACTGACTCCCCGAACAACTCTAGATCTGATATGTTAATTTTTACATTTCAAGTCTCAATTAAGAAAAATAAAAAAATATCGTGTTAGACAATTATATAAGTACATTTTAGCTAAAAATTATATTGCTTAATTTAAGATATCGCAAATTTGCCTATACATTTAGGTGTAGCAAGTAACATATAAAAATAAGTAGCTATAAATTAAATATTTATAATTAAACAAAATGAGGTAAGAAAAACAACATATCTCAATCCAAATAGTGCAAAATGGTTAAGCAATTTTAATATAAGTACAACTAAAGTATATGAAAATTTTCTAAATAATTATAATCAAACTAAATATGTTGAATGTACTGATATATAAATAAGATGTTATAACTACAAAAAAAATTATAAATCTAGCAACCTAGCATGCATATATATAAAGCACGAAAAAAATTGTTGAAATAGAAAAACATTAAAAATAACTAAAAAATAGAAAGACAGAAACTGAACTATTTGCATTTATACTGAAATATCATTTTATTGGAAATATGTCTAAACTAGCCTGCCATAATAATAACTGGCTAAATGTAGCCATTGAACAAAAAGTCCCCACGTGTAGCATCTAGACACTCACAAGGCTAGCTACGAGCCGAACTATAGAATTGTGCAAGTATCATCTGACAGACTCATGGCCAGATCCAAGATGATTCTACGCAACTAGAACTGAGGAAGCAAACAAACTATGACATACTCCACTAAAATGTTACCTTATTTACTATTGTTAATTTACTAATCGAAATTGACATGATTTACAAAGCCAATATTATGTATTCATCAAATACACAATATCGCTCAAATTCTTAACAAGGTTGCGAAGCTCAGAACAAGGCAAAGCAGAGCATTAAATCAAGGATTTAGCAAATTCTAAGCAAGATCTCTGGTATCCTTTATTTTTTAATTTGTTGATTCAAACTATTTTAAGAATATACAAGCTCGCATTCTTTGATATTCTATTATCCAGTATAATCTCAGACTTACAGTCTTATGTGATTAAAAATTAGAACTAATGCAGTTCTAATTCAAAAATCAAATAATATAGCCTACTGGAGTTAAGTGATTAAATCAATCATCCTATTTGATAATTTTTATTATCCAAAACTAATCCTGATTAATCTCATCAAGATTAGGAGTTAAGAGATTAAATGCCACCCATGGGGTTTAAGTCCTTTAACTTAGGTATTTGGCCATCTAGGATCTATGCTACTCAAAGCTGGACTCATCTAAGGTTTAGATTGAGGGAAGTCTTATAGAGCATAATCAAACCCAATAAGATCAAGAATGCTAAAATCCTTAGCTTGTTCGTTAAGGAAGACTAATATAGGTTTTAACAAATTATAATTTAAGCTCTTAAAGCTAAAATTTAAGCTAAATTGAGTTTATTTAAGGGTTAACTTCAACACTTCCATTGAGAATTTATTCTCCTTAGAATACTATATTAAGCTAAAAAATGAGCTAAAGAATGTGGATTCTCAAATCACACTAAATATATATTTACTAATTAGGTTACCCTATTTAAGTTAAAATTAGGGTTTGGTCTATTGGATGATTTATAGGTCTAAATAAATTTAAGCTGATTCTGAATACTTGAAAATAGTATACTAAGGGTTTATGATGACAATGTGGATTCTAAATCTACATTAATCACTTAAGGGGTTACATATACTTAATTAGGGCAAATTTAGGCTTTAAATTAACAAAGCAACTAATGATTCAAATTAAACCCGAACAAGGTTCTAAATATTTTACTTGCTAGTTCTAAGAGTATAGAACATATTAGAGATTCTAAATTTCAAATTTAATTACCTTTGACTTATAATATTTAAAATGTCATTATTAAGAGTCCAAAATTTGGCTTTAAGATTTGGAGTTTCCAAATTGAATTCTCTCAATTCCAATTTTTTTTATTGCCTAAGGAGAGGATACCTTAAACAACTAATATTGGTTAAGAAATGAGCTTAATAGACACAATTATGATTTAAGCTTAATGGAGGGTGATTACCAATTTAAATCTCAAAAAATAAAATTTTAAGTTATAATTAGGTTCTCTAGTGTCTAAAGAGTTATTAGATATCTCAAACATCAAAATCAGATCACGAATAGTCATAATTATCACTAATCAAGCTTTAGGGCGATTAGTGAACGATTAACAGAGTTAAGCACAAGAAAATATTTTTAATTACATAATCATATTATCCTATGCCTAATGAGAAAATCAAGACCAAAATCTTGGAATTTGGCTAATTAACAAGCTCGATATTCATTAATCTATTTTTTAGAGAAATTAAGATAAATTTCTAAAAATTAATCATAGAAACCTAAATGTTATTGCAAATTAAGATTCTACAACATTTTTTAATTTCAATGGTATTTTGGATCATTAAAATTGTATTTGAATTGATCACTTAATTTCATTATTTCATTTGATATTTTTACATTAATTAATTATAGACTTGGATTTAATTAAGGAATTAATATAATGAATTTAAATCAAATAAATTAGATTTTTTAAATAACCTAATCGAGAACGTGCATGTTAGGAGGTGGCCCATACCACTATTGTTTACCTTCTTCTGTGGAAAATCCTTAACATATAGGAATGATGGTTAGGTTTAGGAACCAAATCATAATCTCCCAAACCACGTTATTGCTCGATTTTAATCGCTACGCATTCCACGGACTGAGATGCATCTATTGTGCCTAGAAACCCTCTATGAGTTCATTGCAGTCGCTGGAACCTTACTTCACTTAATCTATGCTTTAGGGTTTACTATGGGGTGTTAACTCTCCCCATAGAATTGATCCTACACCTACCTCTTGAGTGCGAATCCATCAAGGTCTTAAGATGATTAGAATGCACATACTAGCATGTAAAATGGCTGGCTAGATCATCTGGACCCTATTTGTCACATTGCACTGCAGTGCAATGCGGTGGATCCGATGATCCGAGGTCCTTTGGGCTAACCTGAGAGACATCACTTGGGTAGATCAATTGCCCGCAAGGTGCAATAACATTTACTGGCAATTAGACACCCAAAGGTGGTGTCAATTGCCACCTTCTTGTGATAGTGGCTCAGTTTATTGGCACCACCCGCCCAGATAGTGACTCTCAATGTTTGGTCTACAGTGCAGTCAGATCAATACCTAAGAACCAGTTGCAAACCATCCTAGAGAAGAGCAGGTGCTCAAACCGTTGGTGCATAGAGGGGAGTGGGGACAAAGAAGATCCATGTACTCTGCCAGCCTGGTAGCTGATTAGGATGCTATTGGGCATGATTGGGAAGGTGAGAATAATGATCAACAGTGTGTGCTTAAGTCTTGGGCATCCGATCCTACTTAAGATCCAATGGCAGAGGGTGGATTGGGTAAAGGTTGGATCATAGTAGTTGGATCGGCTGTCTGAATGGCTAGATGGAGTTTGGGAGCTGGCTGTCGCATA
The DNA here is from genome assembly GCA_016760335.1 of Gastrodia elata. Taxonomy (NCBI): domain Eukaryota; kingdom Viridiplantae; phylum Streptophyta; class Magnoliopsida; order Asparagales; family Orchidaceae; genus Gastrodia; species Gastrodia elata. The sequence continues at coordinate 31,034,270 of CM028682.1, forward strand.
GGAAGAGCCCCACAATGGATCGCCCACTGTCCACACAATGGATCCAGAAGTTTGGCTGACTATTAGAGTATAGAAATGCAATTGATAATTTGCCAAACCCTAATTAGCAATTTACCTAATTTAAAATAAATCAAATTTAGGCTCAATGATCTCCAATAATTCTTAAAAATTCACCCCTAGCTAATTTGGGTGTGAGAGATATAAAAATAAACTCATAGTTTGATTTGAAGGTCAATTTAATTTACCTAATTTTCTAGATCAATAAACTGACTAAATAGCCAATTAATTCAAATGAGCTTCTATGGATCTCAAATATTTAGGATTATGTTCTAATGATATTTAGAACCTACTTAGAACAAAAATATAGACTTGGTTTACTCTAGATTAAGCATGATAACAATCTAAGGTTATAAAACTAAGTCTTCTTGCTAAATCTGGGATAGCTCTTTGATTAATACCTTAAAACTGGAATATATGGATTATAAATATACCATCTAGTTAACTAACTATATATTTTGGTTCTTAAGCTCAAGCTACTCAGACTCAAATCCTAATCTGAATCAAAATTCATTGAGTTTCTTAAGTTTGAGTCGGACAGCTATAAGTTATCAAACTAACTAAGGATATTAATCTAAGAAGTTTCTAAGAATATTTGGGGTCTAAGGCTATAAATTTATAATTCTCCAAATTTGAGATTAAAATAGTCATAATTTAAGATCTAAAATTGACATTATGAATTATGCATTCAAGCCTCTAGATTTCTATCCACATTTGATACTTATTGATTAAGGAGTTTAATGAAACCTTAATAATTAATTTTGGGTGACTATAGGTCTTTATATGCCCTAATCAAGATTAAGTATAATTAAGGAGTGACTAGTAAAAAATTATCTATTAAATTCAAAATTTAATTCATATTTTTGTTGCTCACAATATTCAAATCAAAATGATATATAATTTAATATATTTAAGATTTATATTCATCAAGTTATTTTATTAATACAATCTGTATTAAATTACTAAAATTTTGATTTATATTAATTATTCATGTTGTTTAATTGAAATGGAATATTTTCAAAATATTTCATTTGTGTTGCAGGTCTAGGCTCAGGTCAACAGAGTCTGATGGGTTTTAGGTGAATATTCCTTCCATCAAACGATGCAGGTCAAATAAGAAATATTCACTGATAAGTACTACAGTAACCTCACAAAGAATGTTACATTTCATGCCTGGATAAAGTATATATAACTTTGGTACAATTTTATCCGGACACTGTTGGAAGAAGGTCAGCTAACACTGGAAAAGATTCATACTTTAAAGAATCTTGCTAACATGTTTTTAAAAGCGTTAACAGTAGAGAAATTGAAGCTATGTTCTACTCTAGTTGGCCTTGGTATGTGATGAGAGGACAGGGGTGAGCCACACCATATTTTCGATAAGGATGAAAGAAGAGAATGAAGATCCAAGATTGAACAAGGAATTATCCCAATAAGTATCCAAGTGAAATATTATTAGAATGTGAAGACTATTTTGATCATCATGGAGGTGCCAATGAAGTTACTATGGGTTCTTGGAGGTCTCAGGGTGTTCTGGGACAAGTCAGAGGAAATTTGGGCGTTCCAGCACGCCTCGGCGCATCCTGCAGCTTTTACAATCGAGGACCAGGCACCACAGTGCACCGTGGCATGCCATGGCATGCTATGGCATGCGATGACACCCTATGGCTTGATACTGGGGTGCCCCCGTGCGGTGTGTTGCCTCGTGGTTCGATGCTGGGGTGCCTTGGAGCTCCATAGAGCCCGCTGAAGCCCAGTTACGGATTTAGGTGGTCTCTTAAGTATAATTAGGGGAATTTTAGGTTATTTGGAGTCCAAGTGATGCCTAGGTATATAAGGAAACATATGATGATATTTTCTATAGTGAGATCAACCCTAACTGGCATTGTGACTACTATTGGTCTCCTTCAACCTAGAGTGAGAGCTGGAGTTTCCTGGAGGAGAAGAAGTTGATTGGGAGGCTTTGTACATGGTAGATCCTTCTTATTCATCTAAAGGTGAAGCTCTCTGTAACTTTGTAATTATCTTGTGCATAGTATATTTTTCTATGTGGTGTGGCTCTGTGGTTTTTTTCATTATCGAGTTTTCCACATAAAATTTTCTATGTTTTGATGCTTGTGCGGTTTATGCTGTAATTCTTGTGTTGTGGTTTTACTCTTTCATGCTTGGATAATTTTATTTGTTGGTTAATAAACACCAATGGTATTTCATCTTGTATCATTTCTATGTGCACTAATAATAGATTGATAAGTTTATTTATTATGCTATTATGTATAGTATTCATGACTTAAATTCTATAAAAGCTTTATGTAGTCAATCAGTCAAATTAGGACACTTAATTTTTCTCTTAGTATGAACTGGAGATCATATTTAGTCAGAAATCATGCTATGAATTGTATAATAAACTATTTTAGTATTTCATTCAATCAAATTAAGACACCAATTTTAATCTTAAATCAAGATCCGTTAAATATCAAGTTAATAATTACTTAATAAGTATGTTTAGTATTTTCAGTTAGTCATGTTAAAATATAATTATGTCTTAACAAATTATGAAATAAGATCAAAATAGAATAATTTAGTAACTAACTTGGCATTTAGGTTAAGACACTTGTATCTCATGATATATTTTTAGAATCAGTCAAATGATTTAGGCAATCTTAACATGCAGATCAAGAAATTAGAAAAATCTTAAGTCAATATATTTATTGAGTAATTAATTAAATAATTAATCAAAAACTCAAGATCAGTAAGTAATACTAGATAATGAAAGTAAATTAGACAACAACGAATATCATTATTACAACTAATTAATTTGACATTTTATGATGTTGCGCATGCGTTGACACAATTTCTTGTTGCATGACATCAAAATTTTGCAAGAAAATGAGATTACAGTAAATCAAAAAATATTCAGAACTCAAGGAGGATTAGTCTGTATTGGCATAATATAGTCAAGATAGTCTTTCTAGAGAAATAAATAGACTACATATATTCTTAAGGGAATTATGCAGTTATTTCGGGAACCCAAAATCACCCAGATGGCTAAGCAGATGTGACTAACTCTTCACTTATTTTTGTATGTGCCCATATAGCAAGAACTCGATAAAATAAGATTAAGTGAATAATTGCACTTATATTAAGTTTAATGATTATAGTCTATAATGACTATTTTCACTTTCAATTACATTCTTAGTGATTGTTTAGTTTATTTTAGTTACATTCAGTCATTTATAATTTTATTCTTAGCCAGATTACTTTCAGCATTGTTTACATTCAATAGCTTACTCTTAGTCAATTATTTCTTAGCTCAATTTACTTATAGAATTTTAATGACTATAAAGTTTTACTTTAGTTTTTAGTACTTTCATTACACAATATAGTATACTTAGCATATATTTTATTTGAGCATATTTTATGTACAATCTTTATTTATGTTCATATATGCATGCTCTAACACTTTCTACAACATTTGTTCAGCTCAATAAATATGGTATAGAACATTTACTTTTATTTTTCTTTACATTTTCTATCCGTTTTTACTTTTAGTGTTTACATTCAATTTAGTCTCTTTAGCATTTTTACACTACTTTAAAATGAATTGTATTGCTGTGATATCTTAAAAATGATAAAACATTAGTTTAGTAGCCTAAAATCTACTTATACATTTTGTTTAACATAAGATTTTTCTTTCTTGGTTGGAGCCCTAGTACATGAAATCGGCATGCCAGATTAGAAGCATTCAAAGGATCCTCCTATCTACGAGGTGGAGTCGATGCACGAGGATGAGTCAACTTCTTAGGACCTTACTTCTTTACTTGTGCTTATTTTCAGTTTGTGAGGGAGAGTGGACTTTATTTTATATTTCATTCAGTCTGTATTAAATATTTCTAAGCATATTTTCTTTTCTTTTCTTTTTGAGATGAATATATTTTCCTTTCTTTTCTGGGTGAATGGATGTGGTTGAATGTTAATTTTCATTTTTATTTTTTTATACGCTATTATAGTGCACCTCAATAGGATCTTTGGCTCAATTAACATCTGACGTCTGATTAATATCACCAACCCGGGCCTAGGTCATTATAGGGGAGCTACAATGGCACATGGACCTTAATTCTTTTTCATCCTTTCTACAATTTTATTAGTTCAAATTAAATTTTCTTAATAAAATAATTGCATATTGTTCAATTTTACATTAAAAGGTGTGCCTTGTGGAACAAACTTTTGATTAAGAATATGGAATAGATTATTTCAAGGCCCTTAGTCTGGTAGTTAAACCACAAGCAATGTGTCTAACTCTCACTATTGCCTCAACTTTCAATTTGAAAGTTTGGCGATTTGATTTTAAATATGCATTTCTTAATGTTGATATACAATAAACCATTTATATGGTTCAACCATTGGGTTTCATAATCCAAACAAACCACCTTATTTATCTTACATCAAAAAGCAATATATGGTCTCAAGCAGTGGCCTAGTGCTTGGTATAAAAAATTATCTTCCAATTTGCTTCTAATGAGCTACCAAATAGTAAGGTTGACTAGTCCCTATTTTTCTTTAGTGACTTTTCCATCAAATTTTATTTTTTAATACACTTTGATGATGTCTTAATGTGTGGAGCAGATTCTTTAATTAGTATAGCTCATATTACCACCATCTCACAATAGAGTGAAGTATTTCAATTTCTAGGTGTTTCATTCAGTAAGCTTCCTACTGGCTATCACATCTTGTAACATCAATACACAATGTCCCTACTTCAATTTGCAGATCTAATTGATTACAAGCCTTGCTCCACACATATGCAGGTTGGTTCTTTTTTGTCAGCCAGTCGAGGTACACCATTACTTGATCCTACACCATATTTTTGGTTGGTAGGAGCTCTTTAGTTCCTATCTCTCACACGTCCAATTATAAGCTATAATATAAACAAAGTTTGTTAATTTTTATACAAACCAATTATGGACCATTGGGCAGCAATTAAACATATATTACTATGTTAAAAAGACACCCTATATCATGGTATTTTCATCACTAAAGCCAACTCTCTTAGGTTGAGTGCCTTTAATGATGTTGATTGGGCAAGCAATCTTGATGATAAAAGATCTATAATTTGCTATCTTTTTTCCTTGGTTCATGTCTTATATCTTGGCCCACTAAAAAGCAACCTATCGTTGATCGCTCCAGCAAAGAATTTGAGGAGAATGTCATTGCCCAAGCTACCTTTGAGGCTCTCTAGACAAGCTCAATCTCTCCAAACTTGGGTTTTTATTTGTAACGGCCCTAATATTAGATCAGGAATCCAATCCAATATTAAGTATTATTGTAGTACTTAATACTATGTTAGTGAGTCTTAACCCACTATTAAGCACTACGGGAAGCCAAGGGTCTCTAAAATAGAAAACTAGATGCATAAACATTAAATAAATATAAACCATTCCAGCTATCCAAAAAGAAAGAAAAAACACAGCACATAATAATAAAGTAAAACATCCAAAATTAATTAAAGTTATACAACAATTGACGTAATGACACTCATCCTCACGGGATACATAAAGTAAAGAAAAAATAGTGCAAAGTAAAAGGTCTTCAAAGCTGCAACTACTAAATCTAATCTATCTCAGGTACAAGATTCACTCCAAGATTTTGATCTACCTATTAGTATTTAATACAGTAGGGCATAGCCAATAAAAGAAAACCAAATGATTAGACTTAAAAAATCTAAGTACATTTTAGGGCAAAGTTGTGAATATCACATTAGCCATTTACAATTGTTATTTAAGCGGAGCTCAATGCAGTAAATAAGGAAGTAAACTAAGTCAAGTAAATGACTATATGTAACAATTAAAAGGCTATAAAGCAGTAAAAGATGAAAGCTGATACAACTTGCATCATCTATATAAGTAAAGAAAATAGGTACAGCTATACCAACAAATGTGCAATAAAAATAGTAAGAAAATATGTATAAATTAATATATGCTAAGTAACATGAGTGAAAGCAGTGTAAGAATAAATGTAAGTGATAATAATATATACTACAAGTAAGAAAAGGAGCTAAGAATATAGGTGAGCCTATAATATATGCAAGCAAGAAAATTCTCAATCTCAATGACTGAGTATAAAGTAAAAGCAATCATAAATGACTGAGTATACATAGTCAAAAAACTATGATAAAGCATCCATAATCACGAAGATTATGGGAAAAGTAAGAACAGTTATAAAGGACTGTAATGTGTCAAGTTATTTATCTTGTATTCTTGTTCTGTGGGCGCAGAACAAGTGAGGGGTCAAGCACATCTACTTAACCAAGTAAATAGCATTTCCCATAACATACACATTCCCTATCTAGGATAAGGTCTCTTTATTACACCATTTTCCTGCCCTGGCATAGTCCGCCACATGAAATCCCAAAGTAAATATTATAAGTTTATTTTATGCACAATGTTTTTATGAATGTTCAATATTGTAATCTCAAAGCAAAGCAGTATTCAAGGAATTTAAATTAATTGTAAACTATGTGATATCTATTATTATCTAATTTTAGTTATCTACCTTATGATTGGAGCTAATTAAGCTCCCAATTGACTTAGACATTAACAATCTCCAATTCAATTGAAAAATAATACTATAAATAGTTGAGGTTTGGAAAGTATTAATTTGATTAATATCTTATTGATGTGATAAAATAATTTATAGATATAATTGAAATGTTATAAATAACATCATATCCTATTACTAACGCTACACTTATCTAAACTATCAAATAACACTTCTACTATAATGGGACACTCTAGCTTAGATACCAAAGGTTTAACTATTACACAACTTAAGTTGCTAGATTCCTATGACTTAGATTACTTGAAGATTTAGCTATAAGATTCTATAGTTACTATGCTTAATCTCTCACTACACTTTAGGTATATGGTTCTCTTGACTTATACTGTCTAAATACTTAATTTAACTCTATTCTATAAGTTCTATATCTTATTACAATCTTAAGGTTATATGCTTATTAAGGTTACTTTGTATAATAACTTAAGTTATCTTACTCTTAAGTATGTCACTAATTGGAAATTTCTATATACTTAGACAGGGGTTTTATAAGACTATAAGTCTAATATGGTAAGATTTAAGGTTTAACATTACTTAAATTATTATTATCTAATTTTATCTCAAAATAAGTTACTAATCTAACATTATGGTTCTTCTCTTAATCCTAAGGTTCCAAGCCTTAGTAGCACAAACACTAAGATCCTAAGAATAACTTCAATGCTAGCACTTAAAGGATTTCTAGGCCTTTTTAACACTTAAGGAAATATCACTAAACCATTCTAAATGATTTTAAGTCTAATTGATAAGGACACTAAGTCCTAGCTCTTACTTAATTGGTCCAAATCTTAAGATTCTAATCCTCCTTATTATTTAAAATTACTATCAACTTAACATATTCATTGAACCTTTCTAAATGGATCTTAAGATTCACACTAGAACGGAATAACTAACTACAGTCCACTAAAAGGTTTCACTTAACATACTTAGATCACACTATAAGTTCTATACTTAGCATTATATGGCTACTCATACTATACTAAGTAGGTTGCACTTAGTTACTTAGGTTAGTCTCTACAATCAAGTGGAAGGAACTAGTCTTCCTAAAATGTCATCATTATAATTATCTTACATGTCCTCTCTTTAGACATGATTACTATATTAAGAATTACTTAATATTATTCTAAATAACTCACATGATCTAAAATTATTTATAACTAACTATCCTACAAGTTAGGATTCAATCTATGTTATTCTAAATAACTCACATGATCTAAAATGATTTATAACTAGCTATCCTACAAGTTAGGATTCAATCTATGTTATCTAGATGGCAATAAGTATTATGTAATGATCTAAGTTGAACATAAGAGTTTAACTTATTACCAACTTCCTAAATTCATCAAGTTATTAGACTTAGCTTAGTATTAATATCCTTAGCTAGAAGACTAGCTTAGGAGTTCTTCTAACCTTTAGTTCACCAAGGATCCTTAAGATTAGGATACCTAGTCAGTTGGTGAACTAAAGGTTAACTATGATCTAAATACCATCTTATTAGTAAGGTTCTTAAGTGAAGATTCCCTAACCACTAGTTTCTAGGCTCATATCAAGGCACTAAGAGTCCTAAAGGTTAGTTAAGTGATTGGGCTCACTACATTAGTACAAAGTTACTTAATAGGGTGGCTATGGTCAAGCCTATACTTAAGGAAGGTAAGGTACTAAGTTAAGCTCAATCTAACAATTTAAGAGTTTCACTAATGATTCTTACTAATATAAGGAGCTAACTTGTCCAATCTACCCTAGAGTTTAGGATTATTATAATAAGTATTAAATCAAGTATTAGGACCATAGAAGATCAATTCCTTTCTATGATGAGGCTCTAGCTTAGTTTGCTAATACTAAACTAAGAGTAGGTTATTCTAGGTATTTTTCTACTTAAAATATTATATAATGTTGTTATATGTCATAAATTATATTTTCTAAGATGTCCTAGCCTTTCGGAGGCCTAAATATGCAAAATCATAAATTTGAGAATTTAATATTATTTTATTCAAGGGTTAAAAACTCATATTTTTTATTTGATGTCCAAATCACATAAATAAGGTGGCTATAACCTCTTTATTGCACAATGAGTAAAATGACACTAAGTATGATCAAATTGGACACCTAATAGTTAATCGAGGCTTTAATGACTCTTAATGACACTTAAAAGTCATTAGCAAAATTAGATGTCAAATTAAAAAATTAACCTCATATTATTATCCTACATATTTTTGTGATCGAAATGAACTATTAAATCATCGAATTTGGATGAGAATTGGCTAAGTTAAAGTATTTGCAAGATTAAGTAAATTAATTAATTAATTAAAATAGTGATTAGCGAATTTAATTTTCAAACTAAGAATCTAATATCATATTATTGTTCATCATATTTTTTTGGTCAAAATAGTATATAATATTGCTAAGTTTGGAGTTGAATTAGTAAAGTTATTAATTATATAATAATTAAAAATATTTATTACAAATTAAATTAATTTAGCATAATTCTCCAGCATATGTTCCCTGCCACAGCCGCACACGGCCTCTATGCATGCGCACACATGCCCGGCCGCGAAACGGGCCCGCAGTCTGGGTCGCGCTGGTCGAGTCGACCCAATATCGAACCCGACACGGTAAGAGTTGGATCTGGAGCTAGGGCATCCAAATTGCCCCAGCTTCGATGGTCGCCGGAAGCTGGCCTTCATGCCATTTGAAAGGTCTCGAAGAGACCTTTCGATTGACACCAAGAACGTCATCAGAGGCTGCCCCTACCGCCGACGAAGTGGAACCCTAAAAGCCTAATGACGGATATATGCAAGATAACACTGTGCGTCACTGTAGGGTATTGTGGATGGTGTACAAAAATATGCCTGATCAAGCTCGATCGAGCTTTAGCGGGCATGATCAAACAAACCTATAATATATGAAATAGATGTGTAAAAATCAAGGGAAAATAATTGCACTCCAATTGGATAGGAATTGGACGTACCTCAATGGGTTTCGCAGATTAGGGTTAGGGCTTGAGTCACACTCCTTCAGAGCAGTCCGCCGCTAGCAGCCGCCCCACGTTTCAACGGAGGGTCCTCTACAGGGTTTAGTCGAAAGCCAACGCTTTGGGAGACATATTAGAGCGGCCGAGGAGCCCTGGCAAAGCTGCAGCATGGCACTGTGAGGCTTTTGCAACGCACGATCATGCGTCGCAGGGACGCACAGTGGCACAGTGCCTCACGAAGGATGGCTGTCGGACCAATGGCGATCGGGTGATGGATGAACATGATTCGATCCGTTAAGCCGATTAGTATCGTTAGGTTAGTTAATGGCTAAATTATTTATCTAAAATACTTAATAAATTATACATTTTTAATTAATTAAAATTAGTAATTAAACGAGTATCAAAAAATCCCAAAAATTCACCATTAGCTAAATCAAGGGTGAGGAACTCAAACATGAAGTCGAATTTTCGATCGGAGATCAATTTAATTATCTTAATTTTTTGAACACCTAAAATATATTAAAATATTTGGAAAAATTCGAAGATTTCTAAGAATTTTCAGAATATCACTCCTAGCTAATTTGAGGATGAGAAGTTTAATGCGAACTCTGATTTTGATTCTGAGATAAAATTAAATTAGGTATTTTTCAAGTTATTTAAAATACCCCGAAATACTCATCAAAAATGAACAATCTCCAAATCGCACCAAATTTCAGGTGTTGGCTACTAATGCTATTAGAAGTCTACTGGCGATAGTTGTAACCTAGTTTGGATGTCTAAAACCATCTTTACATATTTTCTATGGCAATGTTGGTGGCACCTACCTAGCGCACAAACCGATCCTTTGCACCCGGTTGAAGCTTGTTCACTTAAATTTTCGTTTTATTCATGACCTCACTGATAGAAAGGAGCATGTTCTTAGTTATATATCTACCACCTATCAGCTTGTCAGTGCTCTTACGAAGCCCCTATTGCCTTCACAGCTTTGCTTTATTACATCTGCATTACATCTACCTATGCTGCACTTGCATAATATCTATCTAAAATTGTCATTTTCAATTAATTTATTGAAACATCTTCCCTTTCTCGAACAAATATTTTAATTTCATTGGAGTTTTACAATAAAATAATAAAGGTATAAAAATGAAATTGAAATACAATAAATTTTAATGAGATAATATATCTAATATAATAGTTTAAGAAACTTTTTATTTTTTATTTTTAACTAAATAATGAGATAATATATCTAATATAATATTTATATTATTTTTATATAAATAAATACACTAACAAAATAAGATCCAAATTCTATTGTATGAAAAATCTTAACCGCTACGACTCTCGGCCTACTATTGAGCTCACTAACAACATAAGAGTAAGCATTAGTGATAGGCCAAAGAAGAAAGGGAAAGGTACGAGTGATGAGAGCATGGATGAAGAAGAAGTGGCTTTGTTGACAATGAAGCAGAAGGGCTTGCTAATCGTTTGGTGCTCACAACTATTGTCGATTTCCTTAGCCTTAGAATTAGAAAAATAAACAAATAGAACACAGAATAAATCATTCAGACCTTGCGTTTACTGTTGAGTTGCCTAATAATCCCTCAACCTCAAATGAGAAGGGTAAGAAAAAAATATGAAAAATGAAAATAAAAACAGATTACAAAAATTCTAAAAAGCGTTTCCAGAAGATCTCCGAGATTTTGAGATCATTATGAGCACAACATCTTAATTGCAAAATGGCTGTGCTCAAGTAAGAATTAAACAACATGTGCCTACTAGCTAATAGCCTCTCAACTGAGAGGTTCTCTCCTTACTGATAACATGTAATTGTCACAAACGCTTGTCTCCAGATGCATATAACCTCTACTTGTGGAAAAATCTAACTTGAATTTGCAAGATGCAATAATTATAGCCTGTGCTAACAGGCCCACAATTTGGCATAGCACCATTCTATCTGGTTCAATTGGGGTATAAAATCAAATTTTCTTGTTCAACATGTAAAGCCATCAAAAATAACAACAAACTGATACGCAACTTCTCACTAGTTGACTTTCTAACGGGTATGGACATCTACTCTAAATTAAGCTCTTGATAATATGAGTTCTAAAATCTTTTCAACACATCAATCAATATTGTTATTTGTAATATTTTTGGGTGAAACAAAATCGCCGTAAATTTGCATCAAAAATAAAATGCCGAACTGATTGAATGCAAAATGCAAATGGTCCATAATATGAGATGAGATGGGCTAATATTATCAAACAACGATTAGGCTAAATATATGCCACAAAAGTTCCCTTTTTCTATTGCTCAATATGACAACATTAGTGATTTTTAATACAGTGATTAGGCTAAATTTTTATACTACAATATGGTTGATTTTTATTGTTTTGCCTAATTCTGTAAATTTACACTATTATGTTGCCCTTGCAATTATAGCACTGTTCTTAAAATAATGGGCTTTTGCGAACCATTTTCCAATTAAATAATTAAATTTATTGTCTGCCTAACAACCTCTTTAAGACAAGAAAATCCTACTGGGATACCCCAAAAATACACCAAAAACTCTCAAATCGTATGTCTACGAAAATAAATGCAAGCCCTTGCACAAAATGCAGCAACCAAATAGTAATAAAATAATAGAGATGCATAATTTCAGGCCACAAAGATTATAATTTACACAAAACAGATTTTCAACAACAGACTACAAACATGTTACTTCTTAGTATATCTAACATTTTTGTCAATAAACCAATAAACTAAGAAAAAACTCATATTTTTAAACATTTTATAATCTTACAAAAACCATATAAAATTAAATCTTTTGAAATTATACGTGCCTTGTACCTAAAGTAAATGACAGGAGACCTCCAAGCTGCGTTATCTTGTTCAGGGGCAGATTCATCAGAATGAATTTGCAGATTAAGCCTTTTAAATCTTGACGGGGTTTGCAGATGGTTCATCAGTGCCTCTGTGAAAGAACCAGTAGCATTAAAACATTTTGAAAGTATGTAGACAGTAACTAAGTATGGCCAACCTTAGATTCTATACATAAAACAAACAGCACTTCTTTCTTTCTTCCTTTCTTTCTTTCTTTCTTTGTATTTGTTTATTGAACATTAAAATTCATAACTTATAATAATCCAAGTACAATACACTTGTTTAATGCAGTACGTAAACTCATGCATTAATAAAAAGTATCCTTAATCACATTTATATTGGCATATTACAGATAACTTATTACAATAGCAGGTTGTTACTAAGATAACAGCATTTTATTTATATAACATGTTATTGAGATAGCATTGCTATTGAAATTGCTCGTTTTGCCAAAAGTTTTTACATTTTGATTTATATTTTCCTTCATTTTCACAGTATTTTCACCTAGCAGAATAAAAAAAACAAGCACGCTAAGGAAAAGGAGCCAGAAGACATAGTCAAAGGAGGGAACCGACCGACTTGCATGCGACTCCAGTTATCTTAATGTCAGCCAAATTTGGCTGACATTGAGATGTTTGTTTAGAGTGACATTTTAGTAAAATCATAAAGGAAGTTATATAACATTTCGGTGAACCAAACACTTACAAGCATAAATTAATAGTAATAATGTAACAGTATCAAAATATCTGCAAACAAAACAGCCCTGAATCCTGAATTTCAAAATAAATATATTTTTGTATCAGTTATTTTAAAATAAATATAGTATATATATACAAAGATAGATATATAACACAGGCAGTGCATATCACTAATTTTACGCATATATATATAAGGTCATGTAAGAGCCTAACGTGTCATTATCAGTACGGTAACAAAAGCTAAAGAATCCTAACAGTTTGTCAGACTTAAAGAATTTGTTTGGTGAAGGTCAAAATTTTAGAGGAGGCTCATTCAATTGCGGACTTGTGGCATCAAATCACAAGGAAATGCTCTCTTCTAAAAATATATGCAAGCCATCCATTTCATAAATTTTATATTATTGCCTATCTAGAACCAAAGCTTTAATATTTACAAATAAAATACTATCTTTTTACCCATTTTAAGATTTCATTAATTATAAGTAGATACGAACTATTACACCTTTGGAATGAAGAGATGAAAATGCTTTTTAGCAAAAATATTATAATTTAGGTGCTGAATATCTATATTATAAATTTTAAAAACCTTATTTTAATAATTTTCAAATAGCATGGATCAGTTTTCCAAGAAATCATACAGACGGATCTTTACAAGAGAACCAAATCAATAAAGTGGCATCCTTGCAATAAACCAGATTTTATTAGTCTCTAATACATAAAAGACATGAACATGGTTAAACTTATCATACAAATGTTTTTAAGAATTCATTATCCGATTGAACAGTGGTCATAATAAGGAAACTGTTTCATCTGTGGGAGCATTAATCATCTCCGTTCTGTTGATCTGTCAAGGTTTTCAAACCCAATCATGATTAAATTTGATAATTATCACCCTCTCACATTGTCAATTCAAATTACATGTTTATGCTAATTTTAATGTTGTTAAGGATTTTGGATGAGATTGGTTTGAGATTATTTAAGTTCTAAACACTATCACAAACCACTCATCATCAACGATGGACTGACAAACTTTGAGGTCTTCTTCATCTAGATTCAAAAAGTTGGAAAAGATTACAAAATTTGTTTTTCCTCAAAATGTTCCAAGTCATGCAAATCTTTTGAACTTTAAAGAAAATTTATATATCCCAACGGCCTCAACAGGCTCTTCCCAATTTCATACCATCTCCTTGAAGGAATTATGTGAGAACCACATGTGAAATCTAAAGAACAGCCAGCTAAGAACATACTATTCCAGGCATTAAGCAGAACATGTTTATAAATGAGAAACTACTGTTTGAGGTAAAGTAAATCTTATTAACAGACAAATCGAGCCCTTTTGATAAAAAGAAGCTAAACCAATCTGGCCCATATGCACCTGTAAAAGTGGGATTTTGTGATGACCGCACCTGGATGGTGGTCAAACTCTGCACCGATGCTCAGTCAAAGATGTTTAAGGGTTGATAAATTGGAAAAAAGAGTATCTGTGAATTTTTTACTATAATAGAGAATGGGTCGTCAGTCGACTGTAGCGTGTGTAAATAAAGAAAACAAAGCACTAAAAATAGGTAATATAATGAGCAAGCAAATAAGCTTGAATTTATAATAGTTAGCTCAATTCGATCCAACCTACAACCGTTTTGTTGGGATCTATCAGGATGTCTTCATTTTATCAGAGTAGTCAAGTTTCCAAAATAAACCTAAAGATCATAAACCAAACAAGGAAGAACGTGAGCTGGTTTTTGCTTATGCAAGACTTCCATCACAAGTTCACATAAGATGATAAGTGTCCAACCCCATTCCTGCCTTTCATTTCTCATTTTATGATACAACTTCCTAGCTTTTCAGGATGGTTAGCACAAACCCAAGGAGAAACATTCTTCACCAGGTGGCATATGACAATGGGCTTGAGAGAAGACTGTAATGCCTACGCATTAATGGCCTTTAGCAGGCCACTCAGATTAAAACCAGGGGTGCTTTGACTCGTGGTGAAACAAAGTTGGTGGCTGCAATGGCAGGATGACATCATTCCACAGAATGCCAATGCCTTTCTGACATCATCTGTGGATGATTCTGAAACCTTGGGTACTTCGTCGGGTATGCCATTTGCTTTGAATGATCCATCGTACAACCTTCGTTTATAATTCGTGCGAACAAGAACGAATAGAACGACCTTCGTTTGCGATTCATGTGATTCATCGAAGCTTCGGTTTAGCTATATTATTTTATAAAAAATTTAAAAAAAAAAATTGAAGGGGTATTCTTACTCCCACGGATTACTAAAAATACTATGCTCTGCAAATTATTTCATTCCAAATATAAAATTCAAGTAGAGTAAAGTAGTCAGATTATACTTTAATCAGATTACACTGTAAATTAGATTATACTGTAATCAAATTACTTTATCCCTACATTTCTACATTGCAAACAGCCTCTGAAGTAAAAAAAAAAACATTTTAAGCCAAGTCAACTCAATTTGAAATAAGTTTGTCGATTACGAGTCTAGCTAAACTCAAAAATTTCAAATCAAATTTAGCATAACTCGAATCAAACTCGGCTCAAAGCCAATCATTTTACTATTGATGAATTCAAAGTTTTTCATAGATAAGTTATTTATAATCTAAGCAATTGAAAAAAGTTCATTCTAGTTCAATTTTGTAAAGTTAACATTTAGTTGCATTGAGCAATAAGGGACTATTTATATGACGAAGTGAAAAGGTAGAGAGAAGACAAAAGACACTAGTATTTAAAGTGGTTCAATATTTTATTAGCATATCTACTTTTGATTGAGAGAATCTATAGCCATACTGAATCGTACCAAAGCCAACAAATTAAGTGAATTTGGCTAGCCTAGGAGAATCTCACAACTCTTTTGAAGGCTATTAAACTAAATTGAAGGATTATATCTCTTGATCTTGCTACTAAAAGTCAATCTAGGACTTTGAAGGTAATTTCTATTCTTCTCTATATCTTTGAAGAAAAACATAAATACTTATTTTAACTGAAGTATTGAATTTAATCATTTAATTGAATAACTTTAGTAAAGATTGATATTTAGGTTTATTTAGAATGAGATTACTTGGATAAAAGATTTATTTAATTAAAACTTAGGCAATCTTAATATTTTTCTCTCCTCTCTCCATCACCATAAAGATAAATTAGGAACATGGTGATTCACTCAAATAAGATGCTCTAATAAAAAAAACCATATTATTAATTTGATTAGAATTACTGTGATCAAAGACAATTGATTTGATTAGAAAGTCTTGATTAAAAATTATTTGAGATATTTTGGATCTCAATTCTCCATGAATATTTAAAAGAAATTATTTTACCTAATCAGTAATCATTTTGAATGATTTGAATTAGGAATTTATTTAATCTAAATATTTTGAAGTTGAAGACATTAAATTTACCATATTAATAGAGTATAAGTAATTTGGGTGGTCCTTTTTATTAATTCTTTCTTTAAAGGAATAAAGTCAATTATTGAATTAAAGAAACTGATTTGAGACTTTAATAGTCACTTTGACTATTTATGATGCTTTGATGAAATCTGATACTGATCTCAATTTGATTGTTAAAATGATTTAAAATGATCTATGAGCTATTACTAATCTTTCAATGTGATATTTAACTCAAGATTTGATAGTTGATCTTGATGGAAAAAGTGAGACTTTAACTTAAGATAAATCATAAATAAATTAATAAAAGAAATAATCAATTATAAAGATTTGAATTGGATCAATTAATAACCTATGAAGATTATACATTAAAAATTAGTATTTATTGGATTTCGCAATAATAAGTCTAGATACTATTTTTAAGGAGAGGGGATATGCAAAGTAGAATTATGTATTTAATGGTAATATATTATTTAAATGGAAAGTTAAGTCTTCATGTTTGGGATTTGATCTAAAAACATAAGTTTGGTATTTAAATTGACCTTTTGAAAATTATTAAATTAATCAGCATATCTTAATAATCAATATGATTTAACAATCTTTATTTTAATATTCAAAGATAAATAACCTAGATTCCATTATAAAGTACTAAACTTACACAATAATAAAATAAAATAATTATTATTTAATAGATAAATGATTTTATAGATAAATACTAAGATAATTTAATATCACAAAAATTAATATTAAACTATTAAAGAATAATTAAATAATTGAATAAAATAATAATAACAATTTCCCAAAATCATATATTAATTTCAAATTGAAGTAGGCAATTATGTATTTCTCTCTCTACATACTATGACATGATATCAAGTATGTAAATTTAATAGTTTTCACCACATTTATTTTCCTTATTATGCAAATGGCATGTCTAGATAGCTTTTTTCTTTGGCGCTCTTGCTACTGCTCTATACCATGTCTATCTTGTATGCTGGTGATTGAGACTTGGTGGTGATAATCCTTTTATCTCAAGATATTTTGTATTCTTTTAGTGCTACTAATGCACAACAAAAAAATCAGAAGTGATTGTATCCTCTAAAAAAGGGCTGACAACCAATTGTTTCAGACTTGCCACTTTTTGCACAATGACGGGAAGAGAATACCTTTCCAGTATGCCTGTGAACTAGGTTATCTCAGGGAGGCATTGGGTGACAGTCCCGTTGAGGCTAGTTACAAATATTATGATAGACATGACATTATTTTTTTTCTCTTCTATATATCTTTACTCGATTGGTACAGTTATAATTATTTTGTTACCATATGGCCATATACAATAACATGTTTTACTTGAGATACTTGTTGCTCTAGTTTTTTCATAAACATACTATAGTGGTATATATTAGTACTTCTCCGTACTTCTATCCGACTGACAAATATATTTCATGTGTTGAGAAATTCTAGGAGCTCCACTAAAATTTATTTTGAGGAACATTGCTTAGTGAGTAAATATTAATTTCTAATAAAATTTATTAAAGTGAAATATTTTATTTTGATTGGAACTGTAGCGGTACTTCGAATTTTGATTTATTATATAAATGTTTTTGAAATTTTTTAAAAGCTCTTTTACCTCAATATAGAATTCTAAAGAATGGCAATGGAGAAAAAAGTAATAAAGAGTTAACAAGAGAGGAAGCTTTAATTTCATTTTTTTAGTAATGATATTTATAATAAAAGGTCTACAGATCAAGCTAAAAGATAAAATCAAAACCCTACAAAATAATTAAAATTTAAATAAAAAGTTTACTCAAAATAATAGACCATGTTAATTTAATTTTTAAGAAATCTAGAAATCCTAAATTAGAGAAAATTAATCCATAAATATCCTAACACAACTGTAAATCAATGACACTTTTTTTAGTGCTGCGTTAACTTGCTATTGTTCACTTGACTGCTTACATCTGCTTTCACATTCAAAGTGCATATCATGCATAACGTGTTTCACTTGGTGCTATTTCTCATAAGCATATTATAAATGAATGTGTTTTATTCTAAAGTATGATGGCCATGCACTTTCAAATAAAAAAGTTTTAAAAGAAATTAATAAAAAATATAGAAGTATATGTTGACATAGAACAATAAAGAAATAAACATAACTAATCAATAAACTTTTAAATAAGAATATCTTAAGGCTCAGTAATGTAACAATAATAAAAAGCTAAAATACCTTTCGCTTCTTAAATCTTTTCCCTGCACTACCGTTGCTCATATAAGGAGTGTGGTCCTCTTTTTTCTCATCTAGAGGCAATGTTCTAATCTCATTATAAAAATCATCTGTCAAGGAAAGTAACCTGTGCACGAGCAAGCAAAAGAAAAAAAATATTGAGTTAGTATCTATATAAGAGAATGTACGATTGAAAATAATGCACCGAGTCAATATGAAGATAAAATAACAAGATACTGCATAATTCAGTTGTGTAAGTTTAGTATCAATAAACGTTTGAACTCTACTTGTAAACTCATTTTCTGTAACATAGACAAAATAATAGGTTTCTAATACTGAGTATAATCAGTGCATTTAAAACATAGAAAAAGAAAAAAATAATATCCAGTATTTAGTAATTATAGTGTGAGAATTTCATAGGACTTATTTAAGCGAGCTTAAGCTCCAAACAATTTGAAAATGACTGGGGCTTAAAAGGATTAACCAAGTAGCAGCGCTCAACATTAAGCACATTGAAAAAAAATTAAAATAAAATATTTGCCCATAAATCAATCCCAAAAGAAATTTATGCATTGACATAATAGAGATAAAAATAAAGGTTCCAATTTGCTTGAGTTAAGTATTAATCTTAAGTGAGTTATTTCTTAAAATAGTCCCCCAACTATCATCAAATGCCCAATTTAGTCATTTGACTATTCAAATGCTCAAAATAATCCCTCAACTCATTTTAAAAGTTCAAACAAGTCCCATTTATTTTTTCCATCAATTTTGGATGGAGAAGTATAATTAATGAAGGCATTTTAGCATATATAGGTGTGACACAATATTATCATAATGTCTTCATTAATTTAACTTTTCCACCCATTTTAGATGAAAAAATTAAATGGGACTAATTTGGATATTTAAAAGAAGTTGAACGATTATTTAAGCATCTTAATAGTCAAATGATTGAATTAGGATTTTATCAATAGCCGGGGGAGACTGCTTCAGAAAATTACTCAATATTAAATATATAAATTTAGTTGAATTAATAATAATTAGTGTATGAGCATATATTTTTAAACATAAAAATTAACATATTTAACTATTAGTAAAATAAATAAATAATTATTATAATGATATAATGAATTCTTTAGTTAGCTATTAAATAAAAATTCTTACAAAATTAAACAAAACAATTAATAAATATTCATGAAAATTAGTGATAATTTATAAATAATAAAAGTTTAATTTTAATTAATATTTATTGAATAAGTTAATCCATTATTAAAATTATTAATATATTAATAAAACAGTATGCAAATATTAATATATGTTTTCAAAATTAATCCCAATGTAAACCTAACATAGATCCAAATGGTTCCAATCTTTAGTCAACTAAATACAGTTTATCTTTCTTCTAAGCCAAACATGTTTGTGTTGCATATCTAGCATAGCTAAGTTAAAGAGCTGTTTGGATACATAATATAAGAGCTTAAATCCTTAAATTCACCAAACAAAAATTGGGTGTCATAAAGCTAATGCTTGAAACAAATCCCACCATCAACCCTAATTGCCTCAATCACAATAATCATAAAATTGCTAAAACCACCAAATCGGGCTTACCAATTTCCATATAGCAGATAATGAAGACAGGAAGAGACACAATGGGTGGGTGTGAAGATAAAAGAAATATAAGAAATGAAGTGATTCTAATAAATGATGGAATAGGGAAAAGTCAATATTGCATTACTATTTTGTAGCATTAATTCTTAATGCTATTCATGAATATTAATTAGTAATACTAATTATAAGTTAAAATTGTTAGCTAATTTTTCCTATTTATACACTTCTTAAAAGCTGTTTTAAATTGATCTTGATGAATAGACCACTATTTATACCTCAAGATATTTAACTACTAAAAACTAACTTATTAAATTAAAGTGCATTTAAAACTAGTTAGAACATTAAAAATGATTTAATGGTCAAGTTATCAAAATTTGCATGTTAGTTGAATGCTCCCAAATAGTTTCACAGAATTGACACAAATTAATGAATATCATACCAAACAATTTTAAATTTAGCATCTGCAAGATATACTAACTTCAAATTTAAAAATTAGTAAATCCCACTTTAACCTTGCTGGCAGCCAAACAGCCACTGAGCCAAAGTCCAAAACAAACAAATCCTAATAAATAAATTTATTCTCTAAATAAAGCTCACACGACCCTTTGCCTGATAACATTCTTCAACAAATTTGAAGAGAAACGTATCATCATAATAAAAGTTCTCATTCATTTGGAAACAATTCAATTGCTTATATTAAAAGAATGGTACATGCCAGGCAAATTTCAGTGGATAAAACTTACCACTATAACTCTTTCAGTACAAGCAATTATTTTAAACTGATATTGGCAGGAATTATTGATAATTTCAACTTGAACCAATTGAACTAGTTCAATCTTTGAGGGGATAAATACTATGATATGTAGAACTCATGATGATGAATAAGCCTTTTCTAATTTTCATTCATCATTTTTCCAAGTTTTTTGCAGGTTAAACTTCATATATTCCTCAATTAAGCTAATTTATAAGAAATCATAAAGAAGAAACTCGTGATGTCAATGGAAATTGTGAAAAATTAAGAACTGTTGTTATATTTTAATCATCAAGCAAAATAACAGCACAAGTCAAAAAATGTTATTGTGTAGATCTAAGTCTATCTCTATGAATTACTTTAGATTTACGACCAAAATGATCTTGACATAAATGCATGCTGAAATTACTATTTAACCATTACCCATTCCTTGAATTTTTCATGTGCTTCTCAGTTCTCTTCTCTCGTTTTGTAACTGGAGCACGTGTGAAGAGTTCCTCTTCCTGTTTAGCTTGATTTTCCCGTTTTGCTATATACCTTGAAAGTTCTCGGCTTTCTGATCCAACAAATTCTCTTACCTGAAGTTAAATTTCAAAACGTAGCTTTACATGAAGAAAATGAAGAATGTTCCATATAAAAATCAAAAGATAACTAATAATCAAACCTCTTCAGGTCTATCTTCATACTCGTTCATAAGATCTTTCATGTAAGAACTTTGCTCTGCCTGCCGCAACAACTCTTTATCCCTCCTTAAAACTTGTTTCTCTTGTTTTGACATTTTATCATCATCCATGCTTGTGGGCGCAAATTTAGGAGGTCGGTATATACCACCAATATCCTAAATAAAAGCCAATAAAATGATTAAATGTAAAATACCAATTCTAAAAATCAATCTCATGCGTAGAATGTGATGTGTGGCTGGATAGTGGTGCCTTAGGGGTTAGATTTATTCAGCAAGTAAGAAGAATAGCACATCATCATTAGAAAATAAATCAAATTAGAGGGATGCGCCTTATGACAAAACCACTGCTCAAAAAGCTTGAAAAAAGAATGCCCATATTATTACAATGAAAAAAAAAACAGTACAACCGAATGAAAGCATGATAAAAATTTTAAATATTTATTAAGAAAATACAAGAAGTACTACGCTACTTCTCTCCAAATCAAAGATATTAAAAACTCCAAAAAATCAACAATATGATATAAAGTCATTAACACATCAAACACGAAATATCAATCTATAAGCAAGGTATATTACAAATCCATAATATAATGTAATAAAATTCACTTCCATAAGAACTTCATATAAATATTATTGCTGGGAAAAGCAACAAAAATAAAATGGCGCTGGCGTCAAAAAGATATAAATACAAAAAAAGTGTAATAGTTATCCGTTCAATCACCTTCTCAGCCTGGCTTGTCTTGATAACAAGCATATCCGGGTTTGGGCGGTACCTCAACAAATCTTCCTCATGAGATTCTGCCTCCTGTTTCTCCTGCAGTGTTTGTTCTGCAGCGATACCGCTAGCAGCAGCTCTAGTAAGTTTTTGAACTTGGTAATCAAGTTTTTTATCAATTGGCCGAATCTACGAAACAGAAGACCAGAAAGGAGAAACACCTAACAATCAATTAGCAGAATGGAAAATTCAATATTTGACGTCTATGCATTGTCAGGTACCTTTTCAAGAAAGAGTCTAATCTCCACAAGACTCCTGACTAGAGGATGGCCCTCAATTGACAAGCCTTTGGCCTTACGAAGAGTATAGTAGACTATGGATTGACAGTAATTTGAAAGAAGTAAATGCTTCGCCTCAAGATAACTCATACCTTCTGCAGTTCGCAGCTGACCCTTCTTAACCTAATGGAAAGCCATACTATGGGATTTCCAACAATCGTAATAATAACAATATAAAAAAGAGAAAGGGTTCATGAGAAATTAAAGTAACCTTCTGAGTAAGGGCTTGCACTTTGCTCTGCACTACATCTAATCCGTCCTTCATCTCCTTGAGCAAAGCAACCAGTTGAGAAGTTTCCCTAGATTCCCGCATAGAAAATTACATGATAAGTGTGGGCGAACAGACACTCTGTAGGAGCGCTCTCATTAATCTATAGACAATTGAAGCAAACCTGACGAAAGTTTCTTCACCCTGTTCAACCATTTTACAGTGCCACAACCCTGTAAAAACAATACCTTCTAATCCAGAGAATATCTACCTTTGAAACAGCTTTACACTACAGCACTTAAATGTGGTCCCTGCCAAAAAAATGCTTCTCAAATTTGAAATTTTTTTGCTTAAGCGTATCTACAAACAACACATAATAAGAAATCAAGATAAAAGAAGAATGAAATTTTGGCTGTGTGCACCTTTGCGACACTGTTCTTGCACACATAATACACCACCTATTCAAAGTTCAGAAGGTTGCTCCACCAAAAAAAGCCAAAGCATTAACACTTAACAGTGAACCCTAAAACCATTTTATACCTACTTAAGATTGCTTTAAATCATTTGCATAAAACCAAAAACTGCAATATGATGAGAAACTACCTAACACTACCCAAAACTGTATTCTAGAAGACTGATTCAGGTTATATATATATATATAGTAAGAGTTTCTCTTGCTACAAACTGCAGTTTAAATGATTCTGTTGAACCTTTGTTTTATGCTATATCTCCAACTTTAAACCTTATTAAACGCTTAAACATTTCTCCTCATGCATGTTTTCAAAATAGCTGTAAGATTGATAATATTTAAAACTATTAAATAAATAAAAAGTAAGAAAAGCATAAATTGAAATAACCTTGATAAAAATATTTTGTGAATATAAGTTACATGCATATATACTTTTTGGCATACACAAATTTTTCTGATTAATCCTCACCATAACATAGGCCCCACTAATAGAATAAGCTATATGCTTAAATAGCACTATCCAAATTTCACTCAGAAATCATAGCCCCTGTCCAACAACAAATGCCCAACAAATGTACATTTTCGACTAGTCTTCAATTCGACTCAGCAGTTCACCATAACTCGCATCCTAAAGCTAGGTTACTCTATCACTCAAATACTCAGCCCGATATCTCTAAACCCTAAACTAAACTTCATCCGGGAATAACTTTCTTGAGTCTCCAAAACTGAAGAACATGTGGATATTCAACCAAACAATGCATCTGTTCATTAAAAGGTAAATCCATACAAGATCTGGGCAGTTGCTTAATTGAATTAAAGTATCCCAATCATCATCCAACGATCCACCAACATTTCCATCCTTTCAACCATTGAGTCGTGTGCTATATATACCCCTCTTGGGAAAGGGAGAAAGATTCTTGAACTTTAAGAACACTCATTCCCCTCAAGTTTTTCTACAATGTCAACAGCATTAAATTATGGCCTATCAATAGCATGGCAACAACTTGGTACTTTGTGCTCTTCTCAATGATAAGTCTTTCACAAAAGTTAAATCAATAAAAAAATGGCTTCAACTAATTGAACTACACTCCTACTTGTTATAGTCACTCGGCTACACACCTCATTAAATAAGAAATAACTTATTTAAAAAGAAATATAACATTGTTCTTAAAATATTAAGCTGAAAAAGAAATATGCTCAACCAAAATATTTGAGGAAAAAACATAAGAAAGCAATCTAAAAATTGTAGTGATAAAAATATTAGTCCAAAATGACCACTCCAATATTTGCAAATCCAATCTTTTGCATCAGAAAATTAGTATTAACAAACAATTTAAAGGAGATCTAAATATATTTACAATTTTGCATGTATATACCATAGATCTATATTCTAACATTAATAAGAAAATCAAAATAAAAAAAATATAGATCCAATAATTTATATGTTAGCAAATTATTCTACTTCAATGTTTTGAATTTTTGACCAATCTACTCCAAAAAGAATTTTGAATGTTGACTTGAAGATTGGAGTTACGACTTTTAAGAAACCAAAGAAAAGGAGAAAGAGAATGAGGAGAATAATAAGGAGAAATGAAAATGAGAGAACAAGATAGAAAAGCTCAAAAAGATGTAAAAACATGGTCAAGAAGATTAATGCTAAAAAGTGGCAAGCCTAGCATGCAGAATGTAAATAAATTAATCTTTAGACTACCCAAGAATAATCTTCTAAAAGAAAACTACTCTAATGGTAGTATATAGATACTGAAAAAAAGTTTATGGAATAATTTTTTAAAGATTTTAATTATGTAGTAATTCAAACTTTACATTTATAACATACAAAAATATTACTTATAATGCATTTTAATATGTGAAAATTTACAAAAAAAAAATCTCATCAACATGTTAACACTAGTAAGGCCAGCTGTCAACTCCTGGTCATATCTTTCCTGGTTCCATTTCATTCTGTTGACCTATCAAATTAGTTGAGAAGGTCAGCCAATTTATAAAGCAAAGTGGTGCAGAACTGATAAGGAGAGAAGACTAATTCTCGAGTTAGATTTAACTCACAAAAGGTATGTGGTTCCCTTCTTTAAGACAACATGCCCGTGATCAAAGCATCAGTAAGAAAAATCAGCCAAGTGACTCACCCAATTTCCGAGTCACATCCTCAGTCAATCAAGTACAGAATAGCAACACAGTTTACGTGTTGGTAAAAGGTAAGAGTTGTTCGCTTTAGAAGGCAAATGGCATTATCAAGAGGTGGTAAATTGATTTTGCTTGAGAAAAATAAAGTTTGAAACTTATTGATTTGGACGACCTTTATTTATAGTGGAGGTAGGGTGCTTCGAAATAAGGCAACGACAAAATTTAAAAAACTGGGGCACACCTATACATGAGCTTGAGCACATCTGGGTATGTGCCATCGATCTATGGCTCGTGGTTTTCTAAACAGGTTCACTTGGGCACGGGTCAAGGCACAACCGGACGCATTTTACAATCCTTGGCCCTCTTCTAACAAAATCGGCCCACTTAGACGCGGGTTTGTAACCCAGCTAGGCGCATCTGAGCAGCAAGTTTGGGTGACATATCACAAACCCATCGTGCGGCCCGAGTCAATCACAGCACATTTGGGAACATAATTGAGTGTGTCTGGCCATTAGGGTTTAGGCATGCATAGACATGCGTATGGGCACATCCTATCAATATGTTTCCAATACCTAAGCCGTAATGCTCTTCCTAAGCTCATCCTAATTTCAAACCTTAGCAGCATATGCAGGTCTAAGTCTAACCTAAGCTTAATTAATAAAAATATCATAAACATGAAAAATAATTCAAACTACATGAATTAAAAACATAAAAATAATTCTAAGTCTTCATGCTATTGTTGCATTATCTTGATGACTTTATTCTTCCTAGGTACTGCTTCTAAGCTGCAAGCCATATTCATTGCTATCGTCAAACCTTTTTGTGAGCTTCTAACCTCGAGTTTTCATGTAAGTCTTGATTACTAGGTCTTGTAACAGCTAAGTAGTTAATTCTTAAGCTAAACTAAAATATAACTAATTCCTAAAATACCACGAAACTTAGTATCAACTTTGTTTCTAATGTTTTGTTATTATTAAAATCAAGACATCCACTAAGTTAGAGGTGCTTGTGACTTCTAGAATAAACAGGAGTCTAAAAAAGTCCATTACCTAGTAATACAACCAAGCCTACACTTGCAATCGAGTGATGAAGCCAAGGAGTTAGAAGCATTTCAATTGGGATATCCTTATTCCTAATCTAGGAGACACAGAAAACCCAGCCTAGGTGATATCACTCAGGCCACGCAACAGGCCAATCTACATGGGTTCACCTTGAAGGCATGTCTGGAACCATAGGGACGATTAACTAAAGTAGGTTTACGTGGTGTGCTCGCATTGGCAAAGCCAGCCGCAAGCCACACATCGGTCACAGCGCAAAAAAACTCATTTGTAACGGACACATGAAACTCCTCATTCGCTCGTGATATGGCCAAAACTTGAGCTAACCAACCCACCAGCTGAGCCAATTAATGGAGGATGTCACCAAGTTTGATGGAGCCGCTTTACTATACATAGCTATATTTTATATGTAAATCCTTGATTTTCTCAGTATATTACAATTTCTTCTTTATCCTCCCGCTACTCTTAGAATCTCCATCATTATGATATAGTGAAGCTTGCTCGACTTTTTCCCTATGATTGCTTGTCTCGCTTCATTGTTGTAGTTATTCGTTCAATTTGCAAAGGTCCAGGTTCCAATCATGAAGATTATACAGCCTCCATATCACCCCAATGATTCCCTAAAACAGCATTCAAGTTAACCGACTATGTGTGAATCATCCTCTATGCTGATTACGAATCATCGCCCCTTCACTACCTCCTCTCCTCTAAGAACCTCCTTCCCTTTTTGTCACCCTCTTAAACAATATGCCTCAATAATGTGTGAGGTTGAAAAAATTCATTTCAAATAACATATTATAGACCTGCAAATCCTACCCTTTACATGCAAGAGATGCTTTGATAAACCAAGAACCCAAGTCGCACTTCTCTGAAACCTAAGTCACACTATCTATGAAATTCAAAAATTATATGTAAGAATGTCAAATTGTTTTTAAAATTAAAATCAAATTTGAACAATTAATGAGCAAAACTTAAATTCAAACATAATTAACTAAAATTAGCTTAAAGATGGGCCCCAACTAAAAGAAAAAAATAAAAAACAACATACAACATGTATAAATGAAAACATAAAATGCAAAAAAAAATTAAGAAAATAATGTGAACTTAAAAAACAACATTAATAGCAATCATTTGAATAAAAGAAGTGCGACAAAAAAGAAGCAATGTAAACAATTTCAGTAAGAGATTCCTCTAATGGAATTTCAGCAATTGACAAGTAGGCATTGAGAATCATAAAGATTGCAGACAAACTGAATAGGATAGCGAAACATGAAGACTTTGAGAAGACGGGAAGCCTGAATATAGAGGAAAATCAAAGACATACTATATAAGAGGAAAGGATGGATAGAACCAACAAATGGGAAGCATTGTTGGCCAATTGGGACCTAGAAGTATATTTGGAATAGTAAAGAAAAAATGTACACCTCAGCATTTTATCGAATGTCTAGGTGTCATTTCTATGTACAAATGTATGCAAGGAAAATGATTTTATGTTAAATCCTACCAAAAGTAGTTTAACATAATAACAATGACCTGTTATTTTGTTAAATCATGCAATTAAGAACCCATTATCCAGAAATCAGTAAATAGCATTGATGCCATACTCCGCTAGGTAATAACAATGAGATCAAATTTTAAATAAATAATACAAATATGAACACATAATATTGTAACAATAAAATTGCAAATAGGAAGCAACGTTTTAGTATTGCTTTAATGTTCTCAGTTTATAAATTTAAGATGCCATTACTTACTTTTTATGACATCATACATAGAAACCGTATATGTTTGTGTGTGTATAAAATGAAGAATGCTACCGTCTTCAAAACTAAGGAATAGAAAATAAATTATGATCACTGGTAAAATCAATATTAAAGAGCATTAATTGTAGTCTGGCTTGGGATTTGGCTAATGCAAGGGGCTGCAAATTTTGTTTATCCAGCCTAGAAATGGAAAGAGATAGAAAAGAGAAAAATGTTATCATTGCCTCCAAGAAGAAATCCTGCATAATATGCAGGTCTCAAATTTAATTTTCTATAAAAGAAAAACTTCAATACGTGACCATTAGTCATTTTCAAACAAAGCTTATAACATTTCTGCATTGAAGAATAAATGCAACGTATTATAAGGATTTCACAAAAAATTATTCAACTAAACCATTGAATTATAAAAATTTTATCTCATAAAAAATCTAACCAATGCAATAGTTGCATCACAACTTCTGTTGTATGTTACTATGTTTCTTAAAACAAAGCATAAGTAACAAGCAAATTGAGTAACCAAATTTTAGGATATACATATGTAAAATAGAAAATATTGTAATATAAATAGGTAACACTTAATTTTTCATCTTATCAAGAAAAAAGCTTTATAGCAGCTTTCCCATTGAAAGTTCATCCATGAGATTTCATACCTAAATTGATATTAAGTGCTAATCTATAGTGCTAAAATTTAGAGTAAATATGAAACTTTAGAGTGATAATTTTCCAAAATGAAAAATGGCATGCAAAAGTAGCATTTTTGCTTCCTATTTCTATATTTGAACTTGAAAAAAAAATATGTTAGCACATATATTAACTATGAAGACAATTTAAATATTATCTGTGCAAGTAAAGCTGATCAAGCGTTGGCCATTAGAAAGAAGAAAGTGCTTCATTATGAATTTTTATAGTCTAGCAAAAAATAAAGTTCTTCGCTTAGAATTTTTTGTTCATGGAGATGCAAACTAATATCTTTTTCTTTGAATGCATGACAACAAATTAAGTTAAAAAATTAGATAGAAGCATGTTCAATAGATCGGAGGTAATGGAAGAGCAAACATTGAAATTTTTACGATAATACACATGCACACACAAGGTTTAAACATTAGACCGAGCTTTGAACCGTTATAATGAGAGGTACAAAGATCATTGTTTAAACTGGAGGTTAAACCTTAGTGCGGCCGAATAAAAGCAGTCGGGTCAACGGTGGAGGCAGCGACTAGAGACTAGCCCGGCGTTGATGAGCGATTGACTGAACTGCGACTTTCGAGAGCCAACCAGACGCGAAGAACCAGATCCTCGGATGCAGACCAAGAGGCAAGATAAGCCGAAGAGGCCTGCGAAATAAGTGATAAAATGCGATTTTCTTAAAAAATTGTGTACGGCAGCACTTCTGTATCAAAACCTAATCTGAGTCTAAAAGGTATTTTGCTGACATAAGAAACGAAAAATAAAAATTTTATTTATGAAAAATAAGAAAATCTAAAGGAGGTTCTAAGTTTTTATTTTTTATATTCAGATAGAGTATACACTTATATAGATGATGTGTTAATTTAATATATAAGTAGTTGATTGGTTAAATATATTTTTTTGTGTAGCCTTTATACAAAAATTAAAAAAAGTAAAATTTTTTATTGATCATCAATATTTTTTTGATGTATATTATTGTTTATTATTTAAATTTTATCTAATTAAATAATAATACTAAAAAATGTTTAAATTTTTATTTTATTTCATTTTAAAAATTAAGATTAAAATGTTAACAATTAGAATAACATAATATAACATTACACCCAACTAATAATGAACCAAACTAAAAATAAGTGAATTCATAGCCTTAAAAGATAATTGATTGGATCATATTGAGTTATATGTTGATGTGGTTCTCTGATCAAACCTCCAATTGAATAAATTATAGCAAATTCTACTGTGAATGAGTTAACAATACTATATTGAATAGAAACTCAATAAGTTGAGAGAAGCTAAACACAATAGTTATGAAATTGGGAAATTATGTTTCTACCAATACACGTGCACCCCAACCTCATCCATCCATCGTATAAAAAACTAATGTTGATGTTTGCACTATTCAAAATAAGTTTGATGTAGTGTTAGTGTTTCTACAAAGTGATGATCATGACCCGTCCTAGTCCAGCCGCCAGAGAAAATGGTGACCCAGCAACCCCACTATGGCTAACATATTTGTGTTGCACAAACATCACCCTTTTATCTATATGTTGTATGTTGCTATAATTTGTATTATAAACTCAAAGAATCTGCTTTCGAATGAAGGATTCAATTTTTCTTTTTATTTTTGTTACTTCATTTATGGATCAAGTATGCTAGTTTTCATCGATTCTAACAAATCTAATGTTGTGCAAACTTTTTTATCAATACTCTTTTTTAATAAAATGATTCAATATTCTTTTTCATCTTTGTTACTCCATCGATTAATTAGGAATGCTAGTTTTCATAAGTTTTCATAATATTTTCAATGCAGTGATTAAGAAGATTGACTATTTCTTCTTAAATAATTTGCTATAATACCCAAATTTAAAATTTGAAATTTTAAATTTAAATGATAAAGTAAAATATTATTTAAAAAACTAAATTGTTAACTTATTTTAAAAATATTAATATTTTCATAAAATAAATATGCTAAAATTAGATTATTTTCTTATAAATTTTATAATTAAATGATTATAAGAAAGACACATGAATATGATTATGCAGCTATAGCTTACCAAAGTAACATTGATATTTAATGCATGACAACAAACATTTAATACAAAGGTGAAATATGCAATAGAAATTAGCAATGTTATTACATCAAATTCACTAGTGTATGCAAAACAGTTTGCGAATAAGTATTTAAACAACCTTTTATGTAAGTAGTAATAGTCAAATCAATGACTATAATTTTTACTAGTTACTTCTCATTTGATTCATTCATTGTAGGGATTACACACAAACCCTATTGTATGAATTACATGCAATAACATAAAGAAAGGTTAACCTCTACATAAAGTAATAACAATAAAGAGAGTACTGTCAACATAGGCCAATGCCCCTTCATAATATTATATGACACTCCTTATCCCTCCATGTGTTGATGGCATCGTATGTATATACAACCAAGGGAATCTATAATCAATACATGACAAGATTAGCTAAATTGGATTACGAGAGTATTTATAGGTTCATTTAACATTTTATTAACTTATGACATAAGATATTTTAATAATACTCGTTAACAAATAATAATCAAGTTACCAACTTTTCACATGATCAAAAAATAATGCAATTATTAGACTTTAATTAAGCATCAATTGAACAACATAAATGCAAGAAATTATAGCAAATATGTGGTATTATAGTCTAGTAGCTCAATATGACATTTCAATATTTCAACCAACATGTAATTGTATGTTTAAATGAGCAACAATATGTTACATCTAAATATTATTACGCAACAAAATGATAAAGTTACTCTTAAGAATTTAAATGATGGTTACAGCATAAATTGTAATTCAAAGTATGAGGCATCACAATGCTCACATTATTTAGCTTGATTGAATAGTATAAACAAAATTTAGACTTGTGAAGCGACAAAATAAATGAAATGACATCTTCTCATACAGATACATGTCCGCACAACCTGCCAATGAGTTAAACTGAGCTCTTGAGATACCCATTAGATTCTGGCAACACAATATCTAAGTTTGAAAAATATAAAGTTCTTTTCTCATGGGGAAGAAGGTGTATTTATAAAAAATTTGGTAAGCAATGTGGCGTGTTTGGGCACACCACAGTAAGTACAAGCTAGGATGGATTATTTAACATGTGTTCGGCTCAATTTTTTATGGTCAGGTGTGACGGCTTAGCGCCAGCTTAGTGAGACTAATCCAACAACAAAGGGTCTACTTGCCCATGTTTTTATTGGAGTATAGTATAACATCACATAATAACAAGATACTATTCTACAAATTCCATTCATTCACAAAATATACCTAAAAAGACTAAAATATATCTATCTCTGAAAATAAATAAAAATTCATCCAAAGTTAAGACAATCTAAATAAATCGCACAATCTCACAGGAAAAAAAAAACAACATAAATAAAATGCTAAGCGGTCGCTTCCTCGTGGGAGATCTCCACCTCTTATGATTGGTCTTTAACCAGCTCCTGATATGGCATATCAATATTATACACCAGGGCAGAATCAAAGAAACAAATTATGATTAAACACGGTGGTATAAGTGCAAGGGGTTTTATTCTTGTTTTATCATATCACATAATTATAAATAATTTAAAAGTGATGCAAAAATGTTGAAATGTAATTATATAAGTAAAAACCTGAATATTGAAATTGAAATATAATACCATACTGAGTTGAACTGAAATATGATCATGTAGAAACTATCAAACAGTACATAATCACACATGCACTGTAACACCCCAAGTGTCTGCTAATATACCTCGGACGTTAGCTGCGATGACACATATTCCTTGCCGAGTTAAGTATTTCACTAACTCGCCAATGAATATGAGGTAGTCACTAAGTATGATTTTCAACACAATACTAAGTATAATAATACAATAAACAAAGTGTGTAAGATAAAAGATATATCACTCATGCAATTCATCCATCTAGAAATAAGATAAAACATCCATCTTAGAAAAAAAAGGAAAAATACATTAAGAGTAGTTAATTACTAAAAACCAGAATTTAAAATTCTTAAATGATACTCATCTCACCAAAGAAATAAACTAAATATTATAGAAGCTACTTGGCAATGGGCTCTTACTCCTGCAGCACTCGCACCTCCTCGAATGCTAGCTCCTCAAGGTATTTCATGCCTGACATGTCAGTTTCATATGCCAAGGCCCTAACAAAAAAAAAAAAACTTACATTAGACAATTATCTAATCACATTTTAGGTTGTTAAATTATATTACATTATAGTTTAAGGATATCATTACTACCACAATCATACAAAACTACATATAAAATTGTAAGATTGAAAACTTGTAAAGCTGAAAAATATAAAGCTAAGATATATAAATCAAAATTGTTGAAAGTAACATTATAAACTAAAACATAATATTTGCTAAAATATTATACAATATTGAAAAATGTAACATAAAAATTTATGCCATAAGAATGCAAGCCTTGAGTTCCCATCGCATTGCTATATCCTAGGCGTACCCATCGCACCACTAATCAGATTCTAGGTGTGCCCAATACACTAGTAATCAGATCCTAAGTGTGCTAACACACTGCTAATCAGATCCTAAGTGTGCCCAACACACCACTAATTAGATCTTAGGTGTGCCCATTGCACCACTAAATAATTATTATAACAAATTTAGCACCACAGCAGAAGCGATTTTGAGCACTCAATCAAGGACTAGGGTTGCATTGATAGTTATCAAGCAAAATACAATATCACAAAATAGCAAGAAAAAGGAATCACAGTACATGCATGTATCATAATCACAAGCACATCCAAACAACACAAATTTTACATAGAAAATCCAAGAATAGGATAAACCACGAAGCCACACCGCACAGAAATTTCTACTCAGAATTTTGAAGAGTACAGAGTTACAAAGAGCGTCACCTTGACAAGGAATACTAGCTCTTACTATAGAATGAAAAAGAGAAGAAGTAACCACCACATGGATAAAGTTTCCTTCACAAGAAAGAACTCCCTTACACAACTGTTATCTTCCTTAGGGTTCCTCCTTGATAATAGCCAAAGCACTTGGAAACACTAATGCATTATAGGAAATAACTTTATGATGTTTCCTTAAGTACTCAGCTTCATTTAGAACCCAAAATGATTCAAAATATCCCTCAAATAGCTTAGGGCAAAACTTGAACTGGAGCTGAAATCCATCAGGCGCTACGGCGCACTGTAGCTTCCAAGCCTCGGATAGCCAGACACTTTCAGTGCGCGTTGCAGTGCCCTGCTCTTAGGTTGTCTGGCGCTAGGGCACACTATAGCGTGTGCTTTGCTGTGGCACACTATAGCGCCTTACTCTCAGGACATCTTGTAATAACTCCAATATTGAACCAGGGACCCAATCCAATATTAGGTGTTACTATAGTACTTAATATTAGGTTAAGGAGTCTTAATCCACTATTAGGCACTACGAAGAGACAAATGTCTTTAAAGAGGAAAAATAGATGTATAATACTAAGTAATATAAGATATTCTAGCCATCCAGAAAAGAAAGTAAAAATATAGTACAGAACAGTAAAATGAAACATCCATAATTAATAAAGATATATGAACATTTAGATGTAATGCCACTTATCCTCAAGGGATGCATAAAGTAAAATATCAGAAAGTAAAAGGCCTTCAAAACTATAACTATTGGATCTGATCACCTCAGGTACCAGATCCAGTCCAAGTTTATGATCTACTGTATTTAATATTTAATACGATCGGACACAACTAATAAAAGAAAAATAAGTGATTAGTTTTAAAAATTCTAAGTATATTTAAGGCAACTAATTTATTTATAAGTTAAGTGGATATCACATTTAGATATTTACAATTGTTATTTAAGCGGAGCTCAATACAGTAAAAAGGAAAGTAAACGGATTACAATAAAGTAAAGTAAGTAATTGTAAGCAAT
Organism: Gastrodia elata; assembly: GCA_016760335.1. Taxonomy (NCBI): domain Eukaryota; kingdom Viridiplantae; phylum Streptophyta; class Magnoliopsida; order Asparagales; family Orchidaceae; genus Gastrodia; species Gastrodia elata. Next base: position 31,069,486 of record CM028682.1, read on the forward strand.
ATTTAAAATGCCTTTAAAGTAATAAAAGAGGAAAAACTAGTATAACATGCATCATCTATATAAGAAAAATAGGTACAACTAAACTAACAAGTGTGCAATAAAAGATAGTAAGCAAATATGTACAAATGAACACATGCTAAGTAAAATAAGGGGAAGGTAGTGTAAGCAGAAATATAAGTAAGTAACGACATACACTGCTGGTAAGTAAGTAACAAAAAAGAGCTGTAAATATAGGTGAACCTATAATATATATAAGTAAAATAAATTATAATCATAAAGGACTAAATGTAAAGTAAAAATAATCATGAAGGACTGAGTAAAAAAGAATAGTAATAAAAAATTGAGTAAAAAAAACAATTATAAAGGACATACTATACATAGTCAAAAGACTATGATAAAGCATCCACAATCACGAAAAATATAGGAAAAGTAAGAGCAATCATAAATGAGTGCAATATGTAAATTATTTATCTTGATTTAACAGTTTTGTTTTGCGGGCAAAAGTTATAGAACAAGTGAAGAGTTAAGCATATTTTCCTAACAAAGTAAGCGGGGTCTCCCATAACACACACATTCCCCCTCGTACTCCTGATCTCTCCATAGCTTGCTCTGTAATGACCCCAATACTTGATAGGAACTCAATCCAATATTGGAGCGTTACCATAACATTTAATATCAAATTAGAAGAATGCTAACCCACAATACTAAATACTATATTGGCCAAGTATCTTTGTGAGGGTGTTAAGTTAAGAAAGTTGCAATGAAAAAAGTATGAAAGATATGAAACAAGTGCAAGCAGAATATGTAAAATTATTCACTCATTCAATCCAAGCATATATAAGAAGGTAAACTCAGCACATAACAAGTAAAAACATCATAGAAATTTGGTTATTATAAGCTTTTAAAAATGAAAGAGTAATGAAAATAAAGACGCTCTATCACATAGCAAAATGTCAATGGAAGTAAAGTGCGAAAGCAATAATTAAAATTCTTCAAGTGCTAGGTTCAGCTCCACTTGTATAATATTTCTCATGATCTATCATATTTTTGGTATTTAAATATCATAAGATCAAGCCAATAAAAGAAAAAGAGTAGTTAGACTAAATAGTCTAAGTACATTTTAAAATTGGCTAAGCATTTATTGAAATTTAATTGGATATCACAAACTAATTTACAATTTAAAATAAGCAGCAGAGCATTTGAAAGTATTTAAGTAAGGAAAAAAAATAAAATATACTGTAAGGAAGAACATTTTGAAAGTAAAGAGGAGTAAAATTACTCACATGTATAATTATTCTAGCCTGCAACCAAAAAGGTAAGGGAAAGTATATTAAATAAGGTTAGAAATTACTAATGTGTATTTGTAAGTAAATGGAATAGAAACATGTATACATCTAATGGAAATTATGCTAAGTAAGGAAAAGAAAAAAGTGAAGCATTTAAATAAAATTAAAGCAACATACACTGCATTTTATAATAAAATATAAGTAAGTAAAGCACAGTACTGAAAATAGAAAGTGCAATTCTTAGGATGTAAGGAAAGATCTTAGCCTCATGGCTAAGAATGCATAGTCTAGAACTATGTAAAGAAAACATAGCTAAAAAGCTATAATGAGATCTCACAATCAATAAAATTGTAAAAGAACTCATATATTATTTATTGAAGTTATTTATGGAAAGGTTTATTCTGCGGGCATGTTACAGAATGAAATGAGGAGTTAAGCACGTCTACCTAACTAGTAAAGAAAAATAGGGTCTCATAGAAATTCAAACACTCATATTCACCCTCCTAGAATACGAGGTTTCCTTGTATCCTCTATTTAGCATGCCCTTTGGCTATCCACGATAGTAAAACCTCTATAGTCTTAAGAAAGTCTTATTTTTGCACTAAATCTTGTATTTATGTTCAAAGGAATAGGCTCAAGGCTAAGCAGGCATTCAAGGAATTCAAATAATTATAAATTATGTGATATCCAAATTTATATTAATTTAATGATTTACTTAATGATTGGAACTAATTGAGCTCCCAATTAACTTATAGATATTGATATTTACGTTAATTATAAGTAATAGTAGAAGTGAAAAAAGTTTGGAAAATAATATTTTAATTTAACTTATAAAGTGCTAAAATAATTTATAAGTACATTCATGTAAATAGAATTTATTTTATATGAGTCCTAAACTAATCAAATCAAATAGATTAATGATTAAAGCTTAAGAAACTAATAGGAAAAAGTAAAAATAATGGTTTACTAAACTAATTAAAGTGGAGGTTAATGTACAACATACTAACTTCATATAATTAGCTTATAAAATGAAAAGTTTTCAACCAAATTATTCTCTAATCTAGTTAGGATCAATTAGTAGGAAATGTCTAATTGCAAAGGAGAAGTAAGACTAAAAGCTACAAGCTCTATGTTTAATATGAATTGAAAATTAAATAAATCTACAAGTCTTCTAAATCAATGTAGGAAACTAATGAATCTCTAATCCAATCACCATAGAACTTTGATAGAGGATCATAAGATAAGGAAAAGGAGTGCTACAAATCAATTCTAAATATTGGGCACTAGTCTTGCTAAGATCACTTAATGAAATGAAGTATACTACTGTTATAGTAATGGTCAACTTACTAGAGGACTTAAGGTAAGAATTAGAGGTTAGGAGATGTAACGACCCCAATATTAGATAGGAGATTAATCCAACATTGGGATGTTACCTTAGCATCTAATACACAATTAGAATGAAACAAATCAAATACTAGATGCTAAGTTGGCCAAGTATCTTTATGAGTAGTTGTCAAGTTAAAATGATTTGTAATTGAAACAATAAGAGGTATGAATTAATGCAAATATAATTAATATAAGCAATTAACATTATCCACTCATTCAATCTAAGCAGTTACAAAATAAGTAAACTCAGTATAGAATATAGGCAAAGACATTGTAAGCAATTTAAGTTAAGTTATTACAAGCCAATTAATATGAAAGAGTAAAAGAAATCATAATCACTCTCACTTATATTAAAAGTGTAAGTAAAACTTAAAAGTAAGTGGAAGCAATTTCATTTATGAGCACTGAATTATAAAAGTCTTGATCTATTATATTTTGGTGTTAAATATATTAGGGCAAAGCTAAGAAAAGAGAAAGAATAGTTAGACTAAGTAGTCTAAGCACATTTTTAGATTGACTAACATTTAAGTTAATTGGATATCACAACCTAATTTACAATTTGAAATAAGTAGCAGAGCAATAAGAGCATTCAAGTAGGGAAAATAAAATAGATATAACTGTAAAGAAAGATATTATGAAAGAAGTTGAACAAAAATACTCACATGTATTATTATTCTAGCCTGCAATTAAAAAGGGTAAGGGTAAAGCATACTAAGTAAGGTTAGAAGCTACTAAAGTGCATTTAAAAATAAATGAAATGGAAGTAAATATATGTTCAATTGGAAAATATGCTAAATAAGCAAAAGAAATACAGTGAAGCATTTAAATAAAATTAAAGCAACATACACTACAATTTATATGAACTGTAAGTAAGCAAAACATAGTACTGAAAATAGAAAGCGCAAAGCATAAAAATCAAAGGAAGTATTTTAACCTATTGGTTTAAGATATACCTAGCCTAAAACTATGAAAAGTAACATAGCTAAAAAGCTATGATGAGATCTTACAATCAATAAGATTGTAATAGAACTCATATTTTATTAATTGAAGTTATTTTATGAAAATACTAATTCTGCGAGCACAAACAGAATGAAGCGATGAGCTAAGCATGTCTGCCTAATCGATAAAGGAAAGCGAGGTTTTAAAGATAATTTACACTCACATTCACCCTCTAAGAATGGGAGGTCTCATTATTACTCCTAATTAGCCTGGCCTTGGCCATTCAGCAATATCAAACCCCTATAGTTTTATGAAAATTTTATTTATGCACAAATATTGTATGTATTTCAAGGAAATTAGGCTCAAAGCTAAGCAAATATTCAAAAAAGTTCAACTAATTGTAAATTATGTGGTATCCTTTGTTATCTAAATTTTAATGATCTACTTAATAATTAGAGCTAATTGAACTCCTAATTGACTTATAGCTATTAATATTTAAGTCAATTGTAAATAATAGTAGAAATAAGAGAAGTTTGGAAAACTAATATTTGTAAGTAATTGGAATTCATCCTTTACTAGCCATAAATTAATCAAATCAATTAGATTAATAATTAAAGTTTAAGGAAACTAGTAAAGAAGAGTGAGATTAATAGTTTACTAAGCTAAAGGAAGTAAAAGCTAGAGAACAATTTATTAGCTACATCTAGTTAGCTTACTAACTAGAAGGTATTAAATTAATTTAATCATTAACTTATCTAGGATTAATTGATATTGAGTATTTAAATGTAAGGAAAGGAATAAACTATTTCCTACAAGTACTAACCCATTCTTAGTTGTAGGCTATTGGAAGTTTATTAGTTTATTAAAGCATGAAAGGAAACTAATGTTCCCTAGTATTATCAATAAAGAACTAAGATGGAAGATTTATTGATTAAGGGAAATGTGTGCTAATTATCAAATTGATTGGTTGGGCATTAGTCTAATTATGAGTTCTTACAAAGAACTATAACTTGCAATTTGAATGTGTTAAGTTGATTATAACATAAATGAAGTTAAAAGACTCTCAAGTTAATCTAGCATGCACTTAATGGAGAACTAGAAACTTGGGGCATTGGAAAGATATAAGAATTAAATTCTAATTATAATAATTTTAACATGAACTCTATTACATTCACTTAAAAGAAATAAAATAGAATGTCAACATGCAAGTCTTCTACTTATTAGAAAATCAAATAAAAACTTTAACACTAAAGAACTAACATTAAGCTAATTCAATACATAGAATATTAATTTTAATTGAATTTGAACATGACAAGAGTACATGGAATTCACATTCTAAAGACATGAATATAAAATTTCATTTAAACTAAGTATTCTAATTTCCATATGAAGTATAGTAGAAATGGAAGAATTAAGTTTAGTACATGTCATGTAATTTAATCACACTGATTCCATATTATTTATTTTACATAAATATAAGAGCTATCAACAATGATTTGAATAATTCAACTTGTAAAGATACATGCTATTTATTTAAATTAATTCATTCCTAAGCAATTCTACAATGAAAGAAATTCAACTAAAATGAGCATTAGACATTTTCATTATCATATCTTTGAAAATATAAGATTCAAACATATAATTTAAAGCCATATGTAAGATAAGAAAATGAGACATGTGAAATTATCATTTTACCTAAATTAAGGAGCTAAGTATCTAAAATGTCTAAATATTGTCCAAATGATATAATATACATATCAATAAGATCCTTATGTCCTAAAGAGTAAAATGACACTAACTAGGTCAAATTTGGACAATATTGAATTTTTAGGATTTTAGAGGAGTCCTGATTATGGTTAAAATATCATTAAAAGATTTAGGGTTCAAAACCTTAATTTAATCTCACATTATTATTCCTTATATTTTTGTGAGTAAAATGAATTATTTAAATATCCAATTTGAACTTCATATGGTTAAGCTATGCTACAATTAAGTTTTAGAATTAAATTTAAATTAATTAATTATCCAAAATAATGATTAATAAAATAATCAATGAAATTGAAATTAAGTAGCATATTATTAATCTACACGTCTTTGTTTTGAAATGGTATATAATAACACATATTTTGGTTAAGTATATTTGAAGAAATGATTAAATGGATTTTGGATTATTAATAATTAATTTTAAATGCATTATGATTAAAACACAGAATCCATTACATCAATAATTACGGTTGGCACAAGAATTTGGGGTTTTGAAAAAAGGTGTAGTGCGGAAAACCATGGCGTTAATAATTGAGGTGGCGACTTTCAGCGGCTCGAAGGCAGGCGCCGCCTGACACGCATCTTCTCATGATAGGGATAATGTGTCAAGGTAGGCCCCACTGTTTCAAATACACAAACCATAATTTAACGCTTCTGGGCTGGCCCGGTTCAACAAGTATACCTGATCCGGACTTATAGTGCCAAACCGCTTCGTCCCCGACGGATTTCTAATATCAATAATATTTTCCACTCTTCTTGGCAGCATGTTTTGAATGATGGCATCAACTCTAACATTTCCAATGCCCCAATTGAAAAAAAAGTTTAGTCAGTTGTTATTAATCTGAAGACAACTCTGCCCTGGTTCCTAATGGCTACCCTTTGGAATTTTTCAAACATTGTTGGGTTGTTATTAAGAAGGATGTTTGTGATGCCATTGTTGAATTATTTTGTTTAGTTCCCATTCCAAAAAATTTCACCCATATCGCTCTTACCCTTATCCCTTAAGAAAATAATAACAGCTGGTTATTTAAATTTATACCTATTAGCCTTTGTTCTTATTTTAATTAAATCATATCCAAAATCTTGGTTAATAGATTTAAACTAGTCCTCCCAGATCTCTTTGAAGAAATTCAAAGTGCCTATTTCCCAACCAAAAACATTAAAGACAGTATCATTTCCAGTCAAGAGTTAGTTTATACTCTTGAAAGGAAAATTAGAGGAAATAATCTTATACTTAAAATTAGTCTTGAGAAATACTATGACAAAGATAATTGGAACCTGGTGAAATCCACTCTTGCTGTTATGGGTTTTAATGTTCATTGCATTCATTTAGTGAGAAACCATATTGATAATATTCAGTACTCAATTTTACTTAATGGATCGCTTAAGGGTTTTTCTAATTCCCAAAGAGATCTTCACCAAGATGATCACCTTTCGCCCATCCACTTTGTCCTGGTTCTTAATCATTGGTTCAAAATATTAACCACCTTATAAATACTAATTGATCCCTCAAGTATTAGATTGGGAGAAAAATTGTTGTTATCCAACTTTCCTATGCTGATGATCTTATCATCTTTACTAATAGTGCTCAAAAATAATCAAAACCATCGCTAGAACATTAAATTCTCTTGAAAAGTCAATTGGTCTTTGCACTAAAATATCAAATATATTTTCTTTACTAGTGTGAATACCAAACCTCACACTTTGAACAAAATTAAGGAATTCAATTTCAAAATAGGAAAACTATCTTTGACTCACCTTGGTATTCTGATTATTAAAGGTCATGTTAAAATGATTATTTTTCTCCACTGATTGAAAAAATTACAAATAAAATATAAAATTAGGAAAATCAATATCTTTTCCCTGGGGATAGGCTCAATCTTATCAATTTTATGCTTAACTCTATTCCCATCTATTGGCTTGATGTTTTACCCCTACTAAGTGGATGATGAGAAGAATTCAGCCCATTATTACTAAATTCATCTAAGTTAAGTTGGGAGCTCTAAAATTATTTGGGCTAACAGGAACACTATTTCTACGTCTTTTCTTGAAAGTGGTATGGGTATTAAAAAATTTGAAAGTGTTTATGTTGCTTTGACCCTAAAAGTTTGGTGGCTCTTCTGTTCGGATTATTACATTTGGAGTCAAATTTTGAAAGCCAAATATTGTGCTACTAAGCACCCCAATTGTGTTAATTGGAATCCGCCAAATTTTCCTTTTTGGAAAAGAATTTTGGGTTGTAGAGAGTCTAAGGATAACTTCATTGTGTGAGATAAAGTCTCATCTGATTCTTCCTTTTGGTTTGATAACTGGTTCAACCTCGGGGTTCTTGGATTTGAATTTGATTGTCCTGATCCTAAGCTAAAAATCAGCAGCTTCTTTGAGCCTAGTGCTAGTTGGAATTGGAATATCATTGGTAGTTCAATTTCTAACTATATCAAAATTAAAATTAATTCTTGATCCCCTTCATTTGATCTTAAGGCTACCTCATCCTCTGACTTTAATTTTCTTGATAAATTCAATTTAAAAATTACTTGAAATTTTGTGAGAACTCATAATCTTGGTGCATTTTATCTTTGGTTTTGGTATCCTATAATCCCCACTCACATTAACATCTTCATTTGGCTAATCTACATTTGTTTAGTGAGTACTAATAAAACCATGCAACTGAGGGGTTTTCCTATAATCTCCATGCACATTAACATCTTCATTTGGCTCATCTCATGGTTTAGTGGTTGTTGCTTCCAAATTGAATTCATTGACCACATTTTTTGGGAAAGTAATTTTGCCTCCTTCCTTTGGGCAGTTGCAATGTTCACACTCAAAATTTTAATGGCGACAACTTGCTTATGTTCCTTTTTATATGGAATTCTATTACTAAATTTAATAAGAGTAAACTTCATATTGGCAATCTGATTGATGCTATATGTCTTTGGGAAATTTGGTGTTCCATAAATAATTATAAATATTATAAGTATCCTTTTAATACATAAAATGCTTTAATGAATATTTATGCTAAAGTAAGAACATTTTTAAGGGCATTCCCAATTCGTATTTTAATTGGAATGTTGTCATTAAGTATAGAATTAATAAAATCATTTCTCACTGACTCTCTTTTGTGTGGTTGGTGGCCCCTTAATGTTTATGTTTCTAAATTGATCCTTTGTTATGTCGATTATAATTATTTGGTGGTTGTTAATCCTACTGCAATGGGTTTATTATTATTAACTACTGTTTGGTCTCCTAGTTCATACAATGGTTAAGATTTGACTATTGTAATTTTCTTGGTTATTTGGTTGCACATGTTTATAATTTTTGTTGTTACTATGTGGGAGATGGGTTGCTCTTATCTCTAGGAGGGCTGCTTATGTTCTTCCATGGATTGCTTGAGGGACAGCTTGAATTTCTTATGTTTGGCTTAATAAGATCATCAAGTATGTTGTTCTATTATTGCATTGCAGATTGTTGATTTAGGTTGGTAGTGATAGTATATTTGGGCTTATTGGTTGATTTAGTTATACTGTTGCAATAATAATTTTGTTTCAAGTTTGTTGGTTAGTTATCAAACTAGTCTTAACTAGTTTGTTGATGTAGATTTGGCTCTAAATCAAGAGATTATGTTGTTTGAATGTGTGTTCATTTCCTCAACAATTTGGGAGAATGATACACATGCTTGTGTCTGTGTATCCCTTGTATTTTTTGTTGATGTCCATTTTACCTTTTTCTTCTAGCTTTTATAATGTTACAGGATTGTGTTAGTTGAATGAGATGGTTCCACGGGATCCTTATGTTTGGACTAGGAGAGTGTATTCATATGCAGGTAGCATTATGTAACAACTCTAATGTTGTTATCTGTCAATTAGTATCATAATTGACTCTAATCTTCTTCTATAATCTTATAATAGTATTAGGAGCTTCTATTTCAATTTTTGTGCGATTTGGAGACTATTTATCAATTTCCAATATTTCTTGGTTTTCTGATAATTCTGAGAATGCCTAATTTATTTAGACCTCAGAAATGAAAACAAAGTTCGCTATTAGACTTAGCAGCTCCAAAATAGTTATGAGTGTTATTATGGGAATTTTTGGAAGTCGTTGAATTTCCCGAATATTTTTATTTTATTTTGAGCGCTGCTAAACTTAAGTCGAAATCATGATTCTAATTCAAGTCAAATAAAAATTTAATAAAAATATAGCCCCTTATAATGCCTTTTTAGGAGATCCTACTGCGAAAGTTTGAGCATGTCTGAGATCCCGGATTATTCTAAATAAATTCGTGAAGTTTAAACTTCAAAGGCTATTAATATAAAAAATATAATTTAGAATTTGGAAATTTTTATATTTTTAAGTTATGCATCAATTAAAAATGCTAGATTTTAAGTTTTGCTAATTTTTAAGCTCCCGATTTATCGTAATTAATTTTTTAAGTTTTTCACTTAAAAATTAATATAAAATAAATTACTCGTTGAAATTAAATAATTTAGAAAAAGTGCGTTCGTCTCGTCAAGACAGTCATTTTGATACCAAGTTCGTAATTTTTGGAGTTCATTTGGTCATTCAATCAAACCTTTAAAATTCTAGTGATTCTTGGTCACTCGTGGCTCTCATCACTTTTGTTTGAGCTTATATTTAACTCACAAAAATAGCCGTAACCTAAAATTCATTTGGACTCCTTTTCCTTCCTCTCGGCAGGAGGCCGAGAGGCTTGCGATCCATCTGCTCTCGGCAGGTGGTCGAGAGCTGTGTGCTCCTCCTCCAAGCTCAAGGACCAGTCCCTCCCCCTTCTTCTTGGTCAAACGTCCGAGTGGCTGCAACCCTCCCCTCCACTTGGCGAGATAGAACTCTTTCTAGTCGTAAGGTTTTGGCTCCTTTTTTCTTCTCTCGGTTATAAATTATGAGCTCTCCAACCCATCAGCTCCACTCTCCCTCCCATCAACAGGCCGAGAGCCCCCGATCGATCGCCTCCTCTCGGTTGCAGGCCAAGAGCTCCGTCGGTCTTCCCTCTTTGCTGGAGGCCAACGACAGCCATTTCCTCCAAGGCCGAGAACAACTCGACCAGTTCCCTTCTTCCTCTCGGCTAGCTGAGAGCTTCTGCCGGTTTCCACTCTCGATCGAGCTGCAAGTCGTGAGTCTAGCCAGCCCCGACTTTTCTCTCGGATCATCAGCACTATTAAGGTATTTTAATTTCATAGTACTCTTCAGTAATGTGTGAATGCATTCTTTCCTTATGCTCAACCTCCAAACTGAGGTGCAAATCTATATGGATATTCTATTAATCTGAGGCATTGCATGATATCCAAATCTCTGTATTAATACACACACACACACACACACACACACACACACACACACACACACACACACACACACACACACATATATATATATATATATATATATATATATATATCCAATGTTGGATTCAGCTATTTTTTTTATCAATAAAATAATGTTATATTTAAATGCTTGATTTCCTATTGTTATTAATAAACAATCCCCATTTATTGACTGTCAAGTAAAACTATTTTGGGTAGACTTCAACATGCCCTAAAACCTCAACCATATGAGTATTAATGTCTTCTTGAATTAAACTTTTCATTGTTGCATATCGAAATATTTAGACACATCAATACCTAGCAACATGAATAAATTATGAGCCTATCATTTATATTAATATATATATATATATATATATATATGTTCATCGTAAAATAAAATCAAGCAGTATAATGATTTCTTATAGAATATTTTACTTTTATGCAAAAAGATTTTGAAAGGATGCCTAAATCAATCCTTCATTTGAATCACTCATGTGGGAAAATTTCTCTTCTATATCGTCAATGCATTGTATATGTGATTATGGATAAAATATATATAAACAAATCAAAATTCGCATTATGAAGTCATCAATCTCAATTAGCAAAACTCATCTCAAATGTTCTTTGCATCTCCATATTTGATGATCCACCTCTATATTCTTAATCTTTGCTTTATTTATCATGGTTTTATCATCATTGTTATCTAGAAGTGAGAATTGATAATTGTATTCGTGATATGTCGAACATTAAGAGGTATCGAGAAAGAGCTAAACTTATAGTCCTTACAACTTTCGTGACAATTGTCTTCATCCACTGCTACACGTTACATTATCTTCATTTTCAAATTATTATTACATTAAATACTACTTATTACTTTGGACCTTGTAGCATTTATTCTCAACATAACCTTAGAGAATTTCTTCTACCATGATTGGTTGACATAATTGTAAGATAAATTTACTTAATAGAGAATTTATTCTCAACATAACCTTATGATTGTATCTTGCTCAAATATTTCAGGTATTGTGAACGCTGCTCATATTGAGCTAATAATAAAGAACACTTCAATAGAATCATAATAGATGAGTTGCCTCATTCTAGCAAGCAACAAGTGATAATTTCAAATCACTCGTGCAAGGTACATCGATCATTACTTATCTTATTGCATTCAAACTCCCAATAATGTTGTTTTGTAATTAAAAATGAAAATTTAATTTATAGGTTCATTTATCAATTCTATTTATATAATGATTTCCTTAATAAATTCTTAAGCTTGCAATTAACCTATATCACTATAATTATTAAAAGAAAAATGCATACATTAGTGAAATGCTAATCGAAAGGTATTATTGAATATTGAAATATTTGATCAATATTCCAAGTAAATTTTCATAATTAAATCAAATTTACTTCTGATCTAATTTGGATTTCGCTTACTAATTTTTATATCAAATCTGTCAATGATTTCAATGCAATTATTATATATTGTTTTGTTTTCAATTTGTCTTGGAACTAGATTATATTATCAATCATACATTATATTGATTTCTTCATTCATTCATTCATTCAACTTTTAAGATTCACCAAAGCTTAATAATTTAAATAATTAAATATTCAAAGCCTTGTTTTATGATCAAGTGAAGTCCAAATTGGACACTTCAATAGTCCATTTTACTCACAAGAATGTGAGGGATATTATTATGAAGTCAAATTTAGGTTTTAAATCCTAATTTTATGAATGACTTTTTACCTTAATTAGGAGCTCCGAAAACTCTAAAATCCTAACGTTGTCTAATTTTGACCAACTTAATGTCATTCTTCTCCTTATACAATAAGGATTTCATATTTATGAATTTCATTTCATTTGGACAACAATCAATGATTTTAGATTTATGGCTCCTTAATTAGTATTACTTAAATAATTTCATAGTTTCCTAATTTCATGATATAGGTGTTGAAAGCCCTAGGATAGCAAACTTGCTTCACTATTTTTCCTCTCATGTCAATTTTCCATGATATGATTATTTTTGAGCTTAGTTCTCATAATTTATTTGTATGAATCTTTAGAAAATTACTTGATTCATCTTTCAATCTTAGGATATAGCCTATAGGATTGATTATACCTTAAATTGTAGGTGATCCTTTAGAACTAGATGTCATACCCATTAAGTGTGTTTAACCTTAATGCTTATTTAGTGTAGGTTATGATCTTCTTAGTCATAATCCTAAATAATTATGTTAGAGTTTAGTTCACTCCACCTTAGTTCTTAAATCTTCTAAAGATTTGTGTTAGGAGTTCTAATTTTATAGGAATAGTTTATGAATCCTATTGATTTCCTTAACCTTTAACTTATAGAAACATAGAGTTTTAGTTTCAAATCCTTCTTTCCTTTTTTCTTTAAACCTTTCATATTTCTTTAACCTAGCAAGATTAATTGTCAATTTGATTAGATCTTTCTAATTTAACATAGTTAGATGAGTTTAGTGAGTAGAACCTTAACTCTTAACTTTCTCATTGTAGTGTTTACTTAACCCTATCTTTTCCTAACTAATTTTCTAAACCTTAATTTGGTTAACCTATTTCAATCTTTTGATTTAGGATTATTTAGAACTAGTTCCTTTTGGTATTGTTATATTTATAAATTATTTTGTCATCTCATAGAATGAAATGAAGCTACTATTTTCAAAACCCCAATTACTACTATTACTTATAATTAATTTGAGATCAATATCTCAAAGTTAATTAGGAGCTTAATTAGCTTCAATCATTATGTAGATAATTAAAATTAGATAAGTTTGGATATCACTTAGTTGTAATTATTGAATTTTCCTTGAATGCTTGCTTAACTTTGAACCTTTTTCATTTGAATCATTCATATAAGATAATTGTTCATAAATAAAACTTTCACATTAAAAATAATAGGGGTTTATATTGCTGGATCAGTCAAGGGCAAGCTAATAAGGAGTAATAAGGAGACCTCATATTCTCCGAAGGTGAATGTAAGTGTTTTTTATTTTGACCCCGCTTTCCTTTACTTGTTAAACAGATGTGTTTAACTCCTCGCTTAATTCTGTAAGTCCCTGCAGAATGAGAAACTTCCTAAAATAACTTCAATTAAATAACATGTGAGATCCTCTACAATCTTATTGATTGTGAAGACTCATCATAGATTTTTTTTTTAGCTGTGTTACCTTACATAGTCCTAGGCTATGTGTATCTTAGACCAAGAGTCTAAGATCTTCCTTCAACTACTATGCTTTGCACTTTCCACGTTAGTACTGTACTTTACTTATTACATTTTTTTAATATTATAGAGAACATTGTTATAATTTCATTTAAATGCTTCACTGATTACTTTTCTTACTTAGCATAATTCTATTGAACATAATACATGTTTCATTTTATCTACTTTCATAAGCATGCTTTAGTATTTTCTAACCTATCTAAGGTGTTTTTACCCTTGTTTTACTTACAAGTTAGATTGTCAAATTATGTGAGTATTCTTACTCACTCTACTTTTTCCTTACTTTTCTTACTTTCTTTTCCACATTTATATGCTTTCACTTTTACACCCTTACTCGCACTTATATTATAACTAGTTGTGATATTCAAATTAAACAATAAAATGTTTAGCCCAATCTTAAATTGTACTTAGACTATTTAGTCTAACCATATTTTCTCTTTTTTTAGCTTTGCCCTATCATATTTAAATGCTAAAATGTGACATATTATGTGCACTTGAGGCTAGTAGCGCTGGACCAAATGCTTAAAGAAATATAATTGCTTTCGCTTAAATTATAAGAAAAAATTCTTGCTTTATATTAAAAGTGAGAGAGATTTTAATTTAATTACTTTCTAATATTTATTCATAGCCTGTATAAATTCAAGTCTTTTACTTTGCATTTACTATGCTTATGTTATAAGTTAAATTCTTCACTTAAATGCTTGGTTAGAGATGAATGGATATATATAGATGAATGGATACTTAAATAAAAATTTAGTTATTATTTTCTTATTTTCTTATAAATGTAAATCATGTAGGATGTGTGTATCTTAGGATTGAAAATTGCTTCATATATTTTTCTCACTTCAAATTATATTAGAATTAGAAATAAGCAATCCCATATAATAGATTGACTTTATATTAGAATTGAAAATAAGCAATCCCATGTAACGGATTGACTTTATATTATAACTGAAAATAAACAATCTCATGTAACAGATTGACTTTATATTAGAATTGGAAAGTTTATATACTTTTAATTAATCTTCTATTGGAATGGAAGATTTGTATGTTGAAATTGCAGGTGCATATTTGACCAAATACAGTAGAGGTCATACTAAAATTTTTAAGATTTAATTGACTTAAACTTATATTGTATATTGTACACTCATATCTCATATACTAATCATTAGAATTTTTACATCTAATGTTCTTTTTAAATTCTTGTTTTCATATTTATTTTATGTAATATTTTCACAAAATTCATTCTATCTTAACTTAAGACCCTCTTTTAAATCCTTGGACAAACACAACGCCTAATGATTTGGATTAGTTTCCTTCTAATCCAGTATTAGATGTTGTGGTAACGTATCAATATTGAGATTTGTTATTACTCAATATTGGAATCGTCACACATTATAGATTATCCCAGCCTCTTACGAGGATCGAGGGTGCTTCGACTGAATCATGCTCTCTCCTCTCAACATATTAGAGGGGTTGGGGATGTTGCTACTGAATTAGGTGATTCTTTTTGTAGGTTGCACTATAAATCATCTCTTGGTGTGCATGATAAGAATGTTGAGATTGATCTTTCTTCTCTGGCTATATATTATTCCTTGTTGTTTGTTATTTTTAGTTTGTGCTTATCTTATCTTGTACTATTTTTATATTCCTTGTTATTTGTTATTTTTAGTTTGTGCTTGTCTTATCTTGTACTATTTTTGGCTATTGTTTGTTTGTTTTGTTCTTTTTTTCCTGAGCTGGGATTGGACATTTTAGCTATACCTTGAGTCTGATCTATTTTTGGGGTTGGCTTTTGACTTTTAGTTTTTCTTAGGATGTTTGTAACCACCCAACTCCATTTTGTAAGTCTTTTTTATCAATAAAATTTGTAGATTTTCCTTTTAGATTGTAAGGAAAATGTTCAACTGAATTTATTCAGAGTTTTTGTATTGTAACCTAGAATTGTTGAATTGAAAACTATAAAAAAATTAAAAGTAAAATAGAACAGCCAATTGGAAGTTGTATCTAAAATTGAAACATAACAACTAACTGTAAGTTGTATCAAAATTCTTTATAAAATATAATGCAATGTATTTTAGATATCTTTTTTTATTACTTTATTATGCGAGCACATATAGAGCATTTACTCTACCATTTGAGACTTTGGGTTCCCAAAATAACTGCACAATTCTCCACAAGAATATGTGTAGAAAATAAAACAAAGAAATACTAAAAATAAAATAAAATTCTAAACAAAAAAGAAAAAGAAAAGGCATTAATTTTACAGAGGACTAATTCAACATTAGATGTTAATTTTGCTCAGGACCTTATTGAGGTGTAGCATAACAATACATTTTTGAAAAGAAAAGGAAACATTCCACAATTTCTTTCTTCCATAAAATAAAACCAATAAATACTAAAAATACATTAATCTCAAAAAAAAAAAATCATTCAAAAATGAATATAAACTCATAAAGTAAAGTGAACTCTCACTAAAACAAATAGAAAATGATTAAGAATAAAATAAAAGTATAGTCCCAAATTGGGTAGAATCAAAAAAAGCATACATATATACATAGATACATACATACAACATACATGCATATATATACATATATATATATATGCTGAAACAAGATATAGTGCACATATTTAATTAAATTTATATAGAGTTAAATTGTGTTATAAACTAAAAGCACTAAAGTGAAAAGTAAAATGAAATAAAAGTTGTAATCGAAATTGAATTGAATAGTTGTTGAAAGCTGTAATTGAATCGGAATATAATACAATATATTTTATTTATATTATTTAACTTTCTTGCTCTGCTGACACATATAGAACAAATGAGATGTTTGGTTCTAAAAAAAACTACACAATCCTCCATAAGAATGTGTAGTCTTTTATTTATTCAATAGGACTATCTTGGCTATAAAATATTTGCACACACATACTAAGATCAACTTGAATAAAAACCCACAAAATTTGATTGTTCTAGTTTAAGTATTTTATACACAAATCTCGTTATATATTCAAATGAATTTAGGCTCAAAATTGGTGTAGCAATAAGAAATACAAATTAAATAATATTAATGTGAAATCCCTTATTTTTTATTTATTAATATATTCTAATTAAATTAACTGAGCTAGATTCTGAATTTCTAATTTCAGATTTGTTAATCCTAAAAATTTTTAGACTCAGGATTTATCTTGTATCCATATCCATATTTCTAGATGCATATTTTAGACTAAATTGTTCTGCTTCAGTAGTTGTTAATACACAAACTGCATGTCTTAACCCAACTAACTAAATTTATTAAAATTTACCAAATTAATTACTTAATTAATATATTTTTAATATACTAAGTTTGTTGGGATGTGAAGACTGATTAGATCAATATGAGATATGTCGATGGAATTCCGGTGGGTACCAGAGGGTTTTAAGGCAATTGGAAATACTAGGCTAGTAGCAGGTCGGGCGCCAAGGTGCACCCAACACCCGAAACTCTAGAGTAAGGCGCTATGGTATGCCACAATGCTTGAGACATGAGATCATGGCGCTACTGTGCGACCTAGTGACTGGAATTCAAGAGTAAGGGGCCACGGTGCGCTGTGGCACCCCGCAAAATTCTGAGATGGTTCAGCCCCAAAAGTCACAAGTTTTAGGCTTCTGCTGATTGATTTAGAATGTTTTAGGTTTTGATTTAAAGTCTGTTTAAGAGCCTGAATGGTTGTGTTGATTGTAAGAAGTTAAAGAGACATTTCAGGAGGAGAAATCTTGTTGCGGCTAGGGTTTGAGGTGGAGAGCCAAGGGAAGGACATAGAAGAAGTCAATTGATATGGTTGTGTTTCCCTTGCATGTGAGCACTTATTCTTCTTCCAAGGGTTAGGACTTCTCAAGTACTCTATAAAAGTTTGTTATATTCATAGTGGAATTTTCTTGGGTGTGTGGCCATGGTTGTTCCCATTCTTTGATTTTCTATGTAGTTTTTATGTGTTTGTTTGCTTGTGAACTTATGTTTTTATTTTGTCTTTGTATGTTTTCATAATCGCTCAATGTTTCTCAAATGACAAACCCTAAAAGAGGTTCAAGAATCCTAACAAGTGATATCAAAATGTTGTTCTATGGTTTGCTAGTTTTAGTGGGAGCGATGGGTAATGAGATGAGATACAAGGAGGAAAAGTTCAATGGAGAGAATGCCACTTTTTAGAAGATGCAAGTTGATGGTTTACTGTATCAGAAGAAAATGTATTTACCACTAAGAGGAATAGACAAGAAACCAGAGATTATGAGTGATAAAGATTGGCATGTTCTTGATAGAATAACACTTGGTTTGATATGTCTATGATTATCTTCCTCAAATTCTTTCAACATTGTCAATGAAAAAATGATAGTCAAACTCATGGTGGCCCTGACAATGATGTATAGGAATCCTTCAGATTCTAACAAGGTTTTCTTGATTAAGCAGCTGTTTATATGAAGATGGTGGAAGGTGGTTCAATAATAATTGATCATCCAAATGATTTCAACACCATAACCAACTAGTTAAGCTCGATCAAAAGCAATTTTGAGGGCAAGATGAGATATTTGTTATTTTTATCTTCATTGCCAGACAACTGGGACACATTAGCTAATGTAGTGAGTAGCTCATCAGGAAATGTGAAGATGTGCTTCGATGATGTTGTAAGGCTTGTGTTAAATGAGGATGTTTGAAAGAGGGCTAGTGGTGAGGATTCAACCTCTACCTTAAGTGTGGAAAATAAAAGGCGACAAAAGATGAAGCCGGAAAAAGAGAAAGTGGAATACTGGTGTTGTGAAAAGAAAGGACACTTGAAGAAGAACTGTCTAGCTTTAAAGAGAAATGATGGTGGAAACCAAGTCAAGAGCCATTTGGTAAACATCTTAGAAGAAGATGATCAGGATTCATTGGTCTTATCTTTGGTGAGTGCTGAATTCTGGTTTGTGGATTTAGGAGCCTTTTTTCATGCAACGTCAGATAAAGGAGTTTTTTTTATAATTAAACTTAAAGAGATTTAGGAAAGTTTTATCTGGGTAATGATAAAGCATACAGAGTTATATGTAAGGATGATGTGAACATTAAGTTACCTAGCAAATTTGTATGGAGAATAAAGGATGTGAGACACATTCCATGTCTGAAGAGAAATTTGATCTTAATAGGTCAGTTAGCTTATGATGGCTATGCAACATATTTCAAGGAAGGTCAATGGAAGGTGACAAAAGGTTCATTGGTCATAGGTCATGGCAGTATGGAAGGGTCATTTTACTTGATCAATAATGTGTTAGAATTTATTATAGTAGTAGAAACAAGGAATGACAAGAAGGTAAACTTCTCAATAGAAGTGAACAACATGGAGTTAAAAAAACTAAAGTAGGGTGCAACTTCAGTTGTCCTTGAAGGGTGATCAAGGAGGGGTGTGCCACACCACGACCTTAGCAGTTGAAGCTATGGTGGGGAAAAGAGAAGATTTAAATGATTAAGATGTATTGATACCAATCATTATTTAAGTGAGAGATTATTGGGATGTGAAGACTGATTAGATCAACATGAGAGGTGCCGACAAAGTTCAAGTGGGTACCAGAGGGTTTTAGGGCAAAGGATGCACTGGGTTGGTAGTAGGTTTGAAGCCACAGTGTGCCCTAGTGTATGGGACTTGAGAGTGGGGCACTACAGCACATCCTGGTGCCTAGGACACAAGAGCAGGGCGCTATGGCATGCCCTAGCACCTAGAATTCAAAAACACTACGCACTGTTGTGCCCCGTAGAAATTCTTAAATGGTTCAGCCCCAAAATTCACAATGTTTAGGCTTCCGTCGACTAATTTTGGGCATTTTAGGTTTGTCTTTAAAGCCTATTTAAAATCATAAATGGTTATGTTGATTGTAAGAACTTAAAGAGAGATTTTAGAAGGAAAAATCTTGTGGTAGCTAGGGTTTGAGTTGGAGAGCCAAGGGAAGCACATAAAAGAAGTGAGTTGCTAGGGTTGTGTTTCCCTTGCATGTGAGCACTTTATATTTTTCCATGGGTTTTGGCTTCTTGGGTACTTTGTAAAACTCTGTTATCTTCATAGTGAAAATTTCTTAGGTGTGTGGTTGCAGTTTTTCCAATTCTTAGGGTTTCCACGTCATTTTTTTTGTGTTTGCTTTCTTGTGGTTTTTTGTTTTTATTTTGCCTTCATATGTTACATAATCGCTCGGTGTTGCTCAAATGACAAGCTGTAAAAAATTGTAACTATTAAAGTATAATTTCTTATGATTCTTCCAAATTTACTATGTCATAACCTCCAAATCATAGAAGGTATCATAATTTAGGCATTATTTAAATTTCAAATATTTTTGCTAATCCTTGCAACTTTGAATTACAAATTATGTTAATAGACTATCATGACATTTATGCTAAATTTAGAACTCATTTTATTAGTTAAATATTTGTTTCCATATTTAAACCAAAATATTATTATTTTATTACTTAAATTACAACACTTCTGTATTTCTTATTTTAGTGTCTTTTTCTACTTAATGATTATCTATTTAGTTAATTCTTACAATCTGATAGCAGGTTTATACATTTTCTCCAAATTTATAATTTTGTAATGACCCAATTTTAAATTAGTAAGACTAATCCAATATTAGCATTAACTAAGCCCAAGTAGAGTAAGGTGTACCACATTAATGCATAATGTAATTGAAAATAAAGAAAAGACATCCACATTCTATCCAATTAGAAAACTAAATCCAAAAAATACATTTATCACAAAACGAATGAAAATCATTCATGATTTAATACAATTGATAATATAAATGTTTCTCTTTCCAAAAATGAAATGAAAAGATTGAAAGTAAAAGATGTAGCTAAGCAACATTCTCAATTTATTAGATTATAATTGTATGAATTAATACAACTCCATTGGTACCTTATTCATGCTAATTTGATAATTGAATTGCATAATATTTATAAATCCTCCTTAATCTAGATTAAGGAATGATTGAGAAAATTAATCACTAAGAATTTTATTTTAGTTTAGTTTATTATTTCTCATATTTTTTGAATACTTTTATATAAATTTCATTGAAATTAGACTTATATTTATCAAGTTATATCAAAAATACATTCTAAGTTGATTTTCTAAAGTTATAATTAAGATGTTTCATTAAACTTGGAATATTCCAAAGAAATATATATTCCTTTTCAAAAATAACATGGATCAGCGAGTCATCAAGGCCTAATTGGTTTCTCCATGAAACAACACATGCCAAACCCTTGAGTTCACCGGATTGCTTTGACTTTTGAGTTACTATTCTTCATCTTGAAAACCCATCACTCGTAGAATCTGGTTGTTCAATTTTTGACATATGGTCTAATTTTGATCCATACACCATTCTTGAATTGGGATATGTCATTCTGTTTGAATGCCCTATGGCTCAACCTTTGAATTGGTGGGAACTCACCCGATTTCCCCGAAAAACTATTGTGCAATGTGATGATATCGAATAATAATTCAAATGATTTGGGTATGGTTGGTATCTACAATTAACTACCCATCACATGGGAGAAGTTTCAACTACATTGGATGTTCTAATAAGATTCTAAGTATTTCACATTCTTGAGATTTTCTCATTTTGCCTTGAACACAAATTCTGACATTCTCTAGAGCATCGATGGTCTATTCTATCTCGAACTAGTCAAATTGAATATAAATCTCTTACATATTGATCACACAATGAAATAACATGTGGATATTATTTAGATGCCATTTAACTCAAGAAATTACACAAGTAAAATGACGTTACCATGGCCTATTCTTCGAACGATAGTGCTGGACTATCTGAGAAGTTCTGGGCTACAACAACCTAATAAAGTTTTTCCTTAGGATTTGATAAAGCTTCCTGTGGTTCATGAGGCTTGATTGGGTCACTGGACTGCCAACACAACATATCTAAGCTTGTTGGAGTCTGTAAAAAAAGTAGGAAGAATTCAGGAGGAATGTGGATTTGTTTGTGGAATTGAGGTTACTGGGAAGTGCACAATTGAGTAAATATATATTTTACATAATTTTGGATGGGCTTTATACCTTCAAGAGAGATCATTGGGTCGACAATAGAATCCTTGGGTCAGGCCTTAGCTTTACTTTTAATGCCATATTTAGGGGTCGAACTAAGCCAAAATGACATGAGGAAAATTCATACCATTATTAGATAGTTGGTAGCTAACAAAGATCATGAGAGTAGCTCTGACATGCCATTACACTAAAGGAATCATCATGTTGGGCTAGCGTGTGAAGATGATCATTAACTATAGTGAGATTAATCACTGTTGTTGAATCTCAGTTTTATATATTATCTCTAAGATTTAATTAAACCTAGGGTGGAATCAACATCTCCTGATTCATGATTAGAAAGGTGCTACAACTGAGATCTATCCGTACTACGGTTCTATGATTTGAACCCGGCATTGGATCCTCCATGGTCTGAGAATTTATAAAGTGCATTATAATAATTTAATTAAATTAATTTCCTTTTGTTTGATTTAACTAAAATTTAATTGAATTTTGTGAATATTTTGACAATATTATGTTCATATATTATAAAACTTTCCCCCATATCATAATTTGATGTGAGATATCCAAAAACTAATTTTATTTAGGGTTTGAGGTTAAAATATTTTTTTTAATTTTCAGGATATATAAATCCTAATAAAATATTCAAAATATACAATCTTTGAATATTTTTGTTCTAAATTTGATAGCATTTGATCCTATAGATATTAAGAACCTATTAATGACATATTTAAGCTTAATTTGGCTCAAGTAATAATTATGAGCTGTTATAGACTCACCTCTTAAAAATAATGTTGTCATAACATCAACACCAATAAAAGAAACAAATGATATAAAATAACATAAAAATTCAAAGTACGTGGAGTTTCAAATAACTTTAGGTATTTGCACCGCATGTTCAATTTTTTTTTAAGTAGCTTCCTCAACACTGATTTCACCATTGTAGTTTAATCATTAAAATACTGCACCTTCTTAGTTGTCATTGATTTAGGGAAAATGTAATGAATGGATGCAAAATAGAAAGTATCAATTTGTGGGCAGCTAATCTCACTTTGGCTAAAACCTCAGTGGTTCTACACACCTTGGGCTCAACTTGCTTACCACTCGAAAATGATGCACACCCTTCATCAGCCTTACCTTGAGATAAGCATAATCCTTGACCCAACTTGTATTGCACGATGCTTGGCATCATGGTATTTTTTTTCCTATCCTGAGTTGATAATATCCTCTTTTTATTAAATGTATCTTTCTATTAATTCTTCAATTAATTCAAATTCGTACAATTGCACATCACCCACCTTAGTGCAGGTTAATGGAGTACTACATTTCTGCCACATAGACTCTCATAAGATGCCATTTCAATACTAGCATGATGATTGTGGTTATAGGAAAATTTGATGTGTGCAAAGTGATCTTCCCAACTTTCATCAAAGTAAAGAATGAAAAGATGTAACAGATCCTCTAACACTTGATTAACTCTTTCCATCTACCAATTTATTTATGGATGGAAGGTGGTGCTCATGGGTAGTGTAGTTCCCAAATCTTAATGTACTACTTGCCAAAACTGAGAGGTAAATTTGCTATCCCGATCAAACATTATCATCATTGGAAGGCATTAGATATTTGAGCTAGGGTAGGCTATAGAGTAATCTGGAGACTACACATATCCTAAAGATGGAGTTTGTGTGTTTTAGGAGACCTTGTTACTTTTAGTTAAGCAGATGTGCTTAACTCCTCATTTGTTCTGTAATGTGTTCTCATAATAAAACTTAAATGAGATAAATAACTTAAAATTGCATTTCTCACAGTCTTATTGATTGTGAATAATTTACCATAGTCATATGACTAAGTTTTACTACGTCCTTGAGAATGAACTTTACTTTGATTTCTCCTATTTTTGTATTGCACTTTACAATTTTACTTTTAACTTTTTGTTGTGTATATTTACTTAGTATTTACTTATATTTTTCTTGACACTACTTAACTTTCCCATTACTCAACATACATTTATGTTGAACATATATATGCTCCCTTTATTCTTATTTTCTTCATTACATATCTTATGCATGCTAGAGCAGTCTACTGTGAGTATTTTCAGTCCTTATTCATTTGTATTTCAGTCGTTTACATTTTTAGTACCTAGCTCTTCTTATAGTTTTGTGCACTGCTTTATTATAAATGTAAATGGCTAATATGGTACCACTAAACTCAAATAAGTAAAATTTAACAAAAACCCTAAAATGTACTTAGATTTTTTAAATCTAATCACTTATTTTTCTTTTATTAGATGTGTCATATCGTATTATAAATAAAATACTTTAGATCAGGAGCTTAGAGAGGAGCTTGGACCTGAGGCAGATTTTGACCTTCATAAGCAGTTGTGAAGACTCAATAATTTTCTTTGATTTTCTGTGAGGATGAGATCTCTTTTAATATTATAAACTATTTTGTAATAATTATAAATCTAGATATTTTTGCTTTTCTTTTCTATGATGAATTTCTTTTCTTTCTTTTTCTCTGGATGATTTGGATGATAGATATAGTTGTATACATTGCACTTTTATTTCTTATTTTTCTTATCTTAAGAGATTATTGTCCACATAGTGCTTAATAAAAAGAGTTAATTTTCTACTAATTTAGTATAAATTACTATGGTATCCGCTAGTATTGGGTTAGTATATGCCTAACTTAGCACTAGGGTGTTACACTGGCACTACCAAAATATATATCCAGATCTTCTACAAGTATATCATAAGTTCACATGATTGTAATAATAGCCATATGGGTGTGGTTTACACTCTCGGATTGGTGTTAGTGGTTGTTCTACGGCTAATTGATATGCACTAGTTATTTGTGGTTGTGGTCTCTTGAACACATCATTTTTGCATGAGGCTAATAGAGATTTCTTCTTTTGCAATTTTGAGTTTTATGCTACTCCACCAGCCAAGCAACTTTTAGTAGTTTCAAGAAACTAGTAAGTTGGAATGGTACCAAGCTATCCTTGGTTTGATCACACAGTCTTTTGAGAGCATGACTGCAATGAGCGGCTTTCAACTGTAGTAATAATTGGGCAAATATAGACAACCTCCGAAATTCTTTCTCATATACAAATGCGATCTTGTTTCATTGGGTCAATCTTTGAAACTCGTCTTCTTGGATGATTTATGTTGAGGGATGGATGAATTCCTTATGTAAGGCTTCTACAAATGCATCTCATTGGATGTATTCAATATCAATCTTTTAAAATATAGAAGCCAAGTCATTCTACCATCAGTTCTTTGCCTCATTACGAACCAAATGAGTAGTTAAGAAGATAACTTGACTTGAGCCAGGTTCGTTACCATATAATTCAATAATGTTGAATTCTCCATTAGTGATGCTGATTTTTTAAATGTCAGGGGATGTAGGCGAAGGAAACTACAGAGTAATCCATCAACTGTAGAACTAAATGTTGGTTGCGAGTTGAGATGAATGATCAGAGGGGTTGAGGGTGTTAAGATTCTTAAACCCCTTTCAGGGTTTGTCATTTGAGCAACACAGAGTGATTATAAGAACATGGCTAAGTTTTATCCTACATTAAGATCACCTTAAATTTTAGTATAGGTCTCTAAAATTTCAAGTCCTAAGGCAAACACTGAGTTTAGCCTCTTTTATATTTTATATGACTTAAAATACTATGTTTTTTATTTGAATCATTTTAGAATGCTTAATGGTATTGGTACACATTTTTTATTTTTCTTATGCAAAATAATATTATTTAAAAGCCCAAAAATAGTATTTGCAAATTTGAGACCAAATAATTCCAATTTATCTAAATTATGATTTTATTCATTAATATAATTCTATTAGTACCTTATTCATACAAATTTGAGGCTTAGATTACTTAATATTTACTAATCCTCCTTAATGTTGATCAAGGAGTTATTAATAGCACTAGTCATAAAAAATCATATTTTATTTAACTTTATTATTCCTCATATTTTTCTAAACATTCAGGTAAAGTTAGCTAAATTTGAACTTATCTTTATCAAGTTATGTCAAAAATACATTTTGAACTGATTATCTAAAGTTCTAATTAATTTGTTTTATTAAACTTGGAATAGTCCAAAGGAATATTTCTTTTTTGAAACAACACAAGTTGGTGCTTCACCAGGGTTTGCGGGTCTTGAATATTATACAGAATATTCGCTTCGCAAAAATAGTGTAGGTTACATGTTGTCTCGACTCGACATCGTGCATCGTCTTTTTATACAAATTTTCTTTGATGTCTAATTATATGGTTGATTCCTCAGATAATTATTGAGCTTATAGATCATCCCAAGACTTAGTTTGATTACTATTACATTTCTCATTAGAAGGCGCACCCGTGGGTACCAAAAGCCCCATGGCTAACCCACCAAATCAACATGAACCTATTCCACCAAGACTATCCCTTAAGGCTTATTATATGGACCAATTTCCACCTCCCCGTTCTTCCTTATGGCTTGAATTCATTTCTAAACCTTTTCCATAGTGAGGCCTATTGAATGAGCAAAAAATAGTATTCCAAGCTCTTAGATTCACCAAAATGTTCTATTTTTAAGGTTACTGAAGGTTATTGCTCTTCATTTCTAAATCACGTCACTCACAAATTTCAATTGCAAAATTTTCCTTGCATAAACTACTTTATGGCTTAATTTTAATCTATACACTATACTTGAGCTGAGACATATCATTCTGACCTGAAAGCCTTATGGCTCATCAGCGGGGTATTACTCACCTTATTTCTACTGTACATTAATGTGCAATTTGGCACTATTGGGTACTAACCCTAGTGATATGGTTTTGGTATAAAAAATAAATTGCCTATCACTCAAGACATGTTTCAAGTGCATTGGGTGTTGTTATGGAATCATAAGTATCTCACACTTTTGACATTCTCTCATTTTTCCTCGAACACAAATTCTGGCTTTTTCTCAATCACTAACAATATATTCTACCCCCAAACTAATTTAAATTGTTTGTAAATCACTCACATATTGATTACATACTAGAATACCAAAAGGATATCATCTGGCTACTATTTAACTCAAGAAATTAAAAGAGATATATGGTGGTACCTTGGTCTGTTCTTCAAATGGGAATGCTGGATTATCTGAGGGGTTTTGAGTTACAATGACCTATTATAGTTCTTTCATAGGATATAAAGAAACTTTTTAATGTTCTAGTGGTTTGGTTAGCTCATTGGATTATCAATACAACATAGAAAAGAAAGAAGATTTTGAGAGGAATGGGGATTTATTTGGGCAATTGAGGTTACTAAGGAGTTCATAATTGAGTAAATAGAGGTTTGTAGATTTTGGGAGGACTTAATAATCTTAGTGGAGCTGATTGACTGGATAGTGAACTCCTTAGGTCAAAGGTATGGTTGAGGTTTCAATGCTCTATTATGGGGTCAAACCAAGCCAAAATGGCCCGAGAAAGATTCATACCACTAATAAAAGACAATGGTGTCTAGTAGAGATTGTGAGGTGCATATCTAACAAGTAGTTACATAGAAGGCATTGGCTTGTCAGATGAACTTGTGAAGTCAATGATGAACAGTAGTAGAATTGTTGTCCTCATATCTTGATCCATATATGATGGCTGAGATTTATTTAAATCTCTGGGGGAAATAATGATGCCTGACTCATGATCAGAAAGGCACTACGACAAAGATCTCTTGATATTGCAGTTCAGTGTTTTGAATCTGATAGTGGATCCTCCATAGTCTAAGAATATAATAAAGTTCTTTATAATAGTTTAAATATATGAATTTTTTATGGTTTGATTTAAATAAAAATTCTAAATAAATTTGTGAATATTTTGACCATCTTAAGTTCATATGTTATGAAAATTTGACCACTGCTATATTTTAATATGAGAAATCAAAATATGCAATCTATTTTGGGGTTTGGGGTCAAAATATTTTTCATAATTTTATGGGTTTTAAATCTTATTAAAATATACAAATACTCATCTTTCAATATATCAATTCCAAATTTCTTAGGATTCAGTCCTAACAATGTTTAATTTAAACACCTGTTAATGAATGATAGATTTAAGCTTAAATATGCTCAAGTAACAACTTTGAGTTACTGTAAGCTTAGACTTAGATCACTTTAGATCTTAAATATAGATCTGATTCAAGATCTTAAGAAGGTACGGGTCAGTCATGTTATCGGAACACGAAGGGCTAGAGCATATTTAATAGAATATTATTTTTTCAAATCTACACCAGTCTAGGCCGATCCATCACGACACTATTTCTCCATTTTCTCAGGCCAACTCTAATCTATTTTGATGTTAGGGCTTCCTGTTGACAGTATAACATCCTTATAGATCCTTGATGATCAAAATTCATTTTTAGATCAATCTTCATTTCTAACACACCATTTACAAACAAAATCCCCCTAGCATGGTCCTTGGATATCTGAGTTGCTACTCATCCCAATTATGTAAGCTTCTCTTTCTATTATTTATCCCAAATTCCAAATTGAATCATTCTACTTTGCTAAATTTAAAATTGATCTTTAAGCATTAAAAGCTCATTCTAAAAAAGTCTGAGTGAATCTAACACTCTGAAATCAATTTTGATTTTTTTCCTCGATCTCTTACTGAAGAATTCCTTTTTCTTAAAAGAGATGGGACCATCAAGATGATGCTATGAGTTCACCTATACTATTGGCTTCCTTTTAAAATTCTTAGTGAGACGTCTCTAAATTTAAGCACACTTTATTAATTCCTAAGGAGCCTACTAGAAAACACAAAATTTTGGTAATAATGTGACCAGATTACAAAAAAAAAAATAAAAATTAATGAAAATGGAGAATTCTGCACATTAAAGCATGCCACAGCGCGCCCAGCATGCTGCAGTAGATTCAAACAGAAGGCCTGGCATTACAGCACGCCATAGCGCACTCAAAAATAACATTGGTCCACGTCACATTTTGGCGCTACAGCGTGCCACAGCAGACCCAAGATATAGAGCTCGGCACTCCAACGCGCTGCAATGCTCGACGCACATTGAGCGTGATGCTACAATGCATCATAGCACCCGCTGCAAATTTTCTCTACAACAATCATTTAAATAAGCATTGGGAAGGCCAACGGACATAACTCTTCCTTTTCCCATAGCCAACAATTGATTGCAACACATTTAGGATTCCTTGTTTCCAAAAGAATAACATAATAAAACATAATGAAACACAATTCTTAGGGAATGGGAAAGGTTGGCTGCATAAATACTGAAAAGAAAATATATGGAGTATAAAAGCAAAGAAAAAATATTGAACAAGGGCTCCAGTTTTAGAATTTCATCAGTGCAAGGTTTTTTGTCCTAGGATTGCTGGAGACCAAAAAAATAGAGAGACCTTTCCCAAGGAAGGAGAAGACTATTACCTGTGAGGAAGAAAAGCACATAATACAAAAGAGAAGAGGAGATCAAAGATAGAGAGAGAGCAAGGCGAATGCGACAGTTGTTCCATAATATTGAACCCTATCTTTACTCCTTAATTTTTTTAATAAAATTTATGCAAAGGCTTCCAACTTCTTGTGAATTTTCTTTTATTTACATTTAAATGGAAGCCTAAACCCTCCTTGGGGAGGATTGAGCATATGCATGTAATGACTTAAAAGTGAAAGTGTTTGTACTATTCAATATTAATAAATGTCTTTTGATCATTTCTTTTTGATTGAATGATGTGAATAATGAATTGGAAAAGTTATTTTTGATATGAAGATATTTAAGAAATAAAGTTCTTAACAACGAGAACCGATGAGCTCTTAAATCACTTAGAGCCAAGGATTTGCATGCTGAGCAAGCATCCACGTCACGAATGTCCGTGACAACATTCACTAAGTGAAAATGACCAGTGCAAAATCTTAGATTTGTGCTGATCGATAAAACTATGGGATAATTAATAATCTCTGAGCTCTACTATTCACCATTAGCTTAGGTAAGGAATTTGTGCTTGACAGCTTATAGCCTTGTGACAAGCTCTATAAGCATTGTTGCATAATTTATTTGCTAAGTTGAGAAGTTAATACATATGAGCCGAGAGCCACTAGTTGAGCTCCATAGCTCATCCTAAGTTTATGTGAAGATTTAGATGCTTTGTGTGTTATGGGTGATGTGACATAACCCAACTCACCCAATAGTTCATCCCCTTAGTTGAACCTAGAATTGATGCATGTGAGCCATTGGTGGAATCAATTTCATATAATGCATAACTAAAACTATAGATTTTAAAACTTAGAATTAAGCATTGAACTCAATTAATATTGATCACATGAGGGTCTACGTGTAAGATTGAACCTTTGTGTGTTCATCTTTGAGAACTAGGCGAGATTCAGCACATTTAGGGGACTCCCTAGAGAAGGCTGTGTTTCTTGATTGAAGAATACTTACACAAACATTGATAAAAAAGAGTACTTACATGAACCCCTTAATGAAATTCATACTAAAACTCAACTCTCCCATTTTTAATCAAATAGTATTCTCATCAATGAATACATAACTACATTAATTCAGGACCAAACCAAAACACATTTTTTACATTTAAACATTAGTGAACCTAAGTACACTCTAGTAACAAAACAAAACACAGTTCCCAGAGGATAATAAATCTAGGGATCTCACCATCTCATATTACTTTAGATCATATGCACTTGTGTGTTAGTGCATATGAGTATTTTAAGTCTGTCAATTATAATGTACTAAGATCTATGTAATGACAAATTGTAATTATGGTGAATAAAGAAAAGAAACATCAATAGTTATAGCACTAGCTTGGGTGTTTAATCATAAATCATTGACTAAAATAAATAAGTAGCTCGTACCTAGATATGGGGTTTGATAATAGCTTCTCAATAATGTATGTGACATAGGATTCTCTTGAGTATTTATGTTTTATCCTCTGAACTCGACTAAAGTCTGGGATAGTTTGATAGCTTTGCAAGGTTGATGGAAGCAACATGGTAGTTTGAAGCTTTGGGTAAAGAGGAAAGGAGGATGATGTTGTAGAAAGGGATTGAAGGTATCTGGAGTTTTGAAAAGGGATGAAAATTGATAAATGAGACAATGCTAGCTCTAGGGAGAGTTTCTATAAACTTCCAAGTAGGTTTGATGAAAGTCACAAGTATTCAGGTGATCTAGATTTGATTCAGTGGTTCGAGTCTGAGCTTAGGATCTTCAAGGCTAAGCCACCGAATTCTTGGCATGCTAGAAATCCCCTGTATTTGGTAGTTGTTGGTGGAGTGGCTATCATGGGG
This sequence comes from Gastrodia elata, assembly GCA_016760335.1. Lineage (NCBI taxonomy): Eukaryota > Viridiplantae > Streptophyta > Magnoliopsida > Asparagales > Orchidaceae > Gastrodia > Gastrodia elata. The sequence continues at coordinate 31,100,770 of CM028682.1, forward strand.
AGACTGAGTCTGGATAATAGCAAAAGATACTTGTTGGGCTAGATCTTGATGATGGTGACAAATTGTTGGTCTAGTTAGAGTCGTTTATCAAGATCCAACAATGTACACTTTTCTAATCGTGGAAAGTCCTCGTGGCTAATTCTCCATTGTGTTATAGGATTTAAATAAGTGAATGTCCTCAGTTTGGACTACACCCATTTTGGTGCTTCTACCACTGCATTGGATACCCTAAAGTAGAATTTTGAATTCAAACTTTTTTTTTTCTATCGATTTGTTAATTAAGGATTCTCATTCTATTTAAATTAAAATTTTAAATGCATTTCGTGCATATTCTTAACATCTTAAGTCTAAGAGTTATAAAACTTTCACCCATATTATAGTCTGATTTGAGGATTTCAAATATACAAATTGTTTTATCGTTTGAGGCCAAAATATTTTTCTTATTTGTTTTGGGTATTTAATAATATTAAAATATTCAAAAAGTATTTTTTTTGAATATTTGCATTCCTAATTCATGGAGAAGGTTACTAATGAGGTTCAGAGCTTCCCAGTGAAATATTTAAGCCTACTTATACTGAATAACAACCATGGATTATTATAAACTCCTCAACTAAAAAATTACATTATGATTGATATTAGTAGTTATTAACCATATGGTTTGAGGTTTGGGATATTGATACACTTGGCAAAAGAGATTTGACTTTGATGACAATGAGAATGGCAAGGATCAGGATTTACTATGATAGTTATAAGGCAATATACAAAATCAAATCAACCACAACAAAATAAAAATCACAGCACATACACAACATCAACCACACAACAACCAAACACAAGATCTTACGTGAAAACTCAAAGATGGGAAAAAATATAGAGTCACACCATACAGAAATTCCACTAAGAATCAAGATGTATATAGAGTTACATAGAGCCTTACCTTCAAAAAAATAAGAATAATCTACTGCTTGCACTACCATCCAATCAACTTCTTCTCTTCCTGATGCTCTCGCTCCAGGTTAAAGGAGAGGAACATCACCCACCACTTAATTAGGGTACTCTCCAACATGCAAAAACATTAGAAAACATCTCCATAATGTTCCTTTATATACTTAAAAACTATTTAGACTCTATATTATCTAAAAGACCCTCCAAAATACTTATGTTAGCTCCTAAACTGGAGCTAAAACTCATCTAATGCTATGGTACACCGTGACGCCCAGGTCTCGGCCAGGCTGGTGCCAAAGGGCACTGTAGCGCCCTAATTTATGGTTGGTCTAGTGTCAGAGCATGCTACAGTGCTCTAGTCTCTGGGTAACTGGGTTCCATGGTGCCCCATAGCGTGCCACGGTGCGGCATAGCCCCCCTGCAGAATCTGGACTTCTCCAACTTATCCCGTATCCTCTTGGAACTTTCTGGAAGTCCACCAGAGCTCCATTAGCACCTCCACGGTGATCTAAATGGTCCTTATATTCCAACAATCTCCCGTTGGAGACCTATTAGGATAATCCCTTCCTTAACCTTGTATCTTTATTGTCTTCTTTCATCTTTATCAAGAACATGGTGTGGTTCACCACCCCTCTTTCTTCATATAATGAGGCCAATTGAAGTTGCCCATAGCTTTAGTTTCTCTTCTATTACAATTTTTTTGAACATGCTAGCAAGACTCTTAGTAGTATGGATCTTCTCCAATCTTAGCTGACCTTTATCTAACAGTGTCCTGATAAAATGGTACCAAAGTTGTATATGCTTCGTTCTGGCATGAAATACAACATTCTTTAATAGGTGAATAGCTCTCGTACTATCATTGTAAGGCTTCACATCCTCCTGCTCCTTGCCCAATTTTGACATAAAACTCTTTAACCTAATTATCTCCTTACTTACCTCAGTGATGGTGACTTACTCAGCCTTTGTGGCACCCCGCTCCCTAAGTACACAATCATTAGGCTAAGTAGTAGAGTGTCACTTTGGAAAATCCCTCACTTATCATTGGATTAAGTAAGGTCCACAATCCAATAATAGGGGAAGGATGTGCACAGAATATTTATGAAAATCAGTCACTAAATCTATATATTCATACAGAGTGTAGAAGCAATAAGAAGTAAAGATTACATCCATTCACCATACATTAGACATGAAATAAAATAAAATAGCTCAAAAGATAATAATGTGCAGAAAGTAAACACAGTCACAAGTACCTGTATTATTACATCATTTAATTAAAATTTAAAAGACTGAAAATGATAATATCACTTGTCCTCGCAGCGAAGAAAAAGGCAACTAGAGGTCTTCTACACCAGGTTGTTGCACCTCCTCTAAATAAGGTTCCTCCTCAGGCATTGGCTCCTCAAACTGAACAATATATGATATTATTGGTTTAACAATGCTAGAGCCCCAGCCAATAAAAAAAATCTTATTATACAAATTGTCTAAGTATATTTTAGGCAAGTAATTTATTAAGCATTCATTAATATCACCATTTTACTCGAAACCCAATGAAATATCTATTTAGCATGGGAGAAAGTAGGCATACAATGAGATGAGGATAAGTTATAAATGTAATATTTATAACTAAGCAAGAATTGAGGAAAAAGCACACCTCAAGTGAACTAAATAAGGTAGGGCATACATATGTATTACAGTAAGTAAAAATATTAAAAAAAAAGTCTAACGTAAATATGTTGATGATCATATGATATATGCTAATTTAAAACATAAATCTGAAAATGGTACATAAAATAAGCAGTAAAGTTTAGCATCCTATATATGCATCTACTCAAGTAAGCGGGTAACATAGGAAAAACACAGCTAACCAAAATATAATGCATCAACAAAATAATAAACAGTAAGTTGAAAAATTGTAAAGAATGTACAAACTTCCATATCAGAAAGAATTGGCCCCTTCGGCCCAATATATTCCCGTAGCCTTTATGGGCTAGGGCGGACATAATATCACAATATATTACAATATGACTGAAGAGGCATATAATACTATGCAAATATCTTTTAATTATTTTACTTTTGTTTATGTGGATAATTTCAGAAATAGCTGAGGAGTCAAGGATGTCTGCAAGACTGAACGGGTTTCAAGCTTAACACATTCTCCTAAATGAGTAATGTTAAGCATCATGATCTCTCCTTACCCCTGTCCATTAAAGTAATGTGCACCATAATCCACCATGTACTGAACCCAATTGCAAATGATTTTCTAATATTCTAAGTTTTCAATTTTATCATGCAACAATGTTTTTCTTATATGACATGTTCAAAGAAAAATAAGCACAAAGTTCAAGGAATGCGTTGCACAAGATCAAGTAGTAAGCAAGGGACTCTACTAAACATGATGATATCATTTATTATCTAATTTAAACATTCTAATTATTCCAAGTTATACAAGTTCAGGATCTCCAATTCCTACTATCGAGTGAAACTTTGAAGTACGTCCTTATAGGTTACAAAATATTAGGACTAGCTAGATACTAATATGATTAAATCAATGTCGACTATAAGAATTCATCATGACCTAGTTTATAAGTTTAGATGTTTAAAACTAAAGGCTTGTCCAAAATCTACCAAGCTAGAGATTATGGATTAAATACCACAAGATTGGGCTTAATCACATAATCCCAAAGGAAAGACTTAAGATCTAGGTGAAATCTAAATGTGAACTAATTATTGAGATAAATCATATTAAGTAAATCAGACTTAATAGGATGAATCTCCTATCCTAAATCTAATGTTGAAAGGCAAAAAATCCAAATAAGTTGTAAAATCTAAAAACTAATAAAACCAAGTATTCATTCATTGAATAACCCTATTATTTAATAAATGAAATCTAACATAATATTTAATCCTATTCTTAAGGAACGGATCCTAAGGTGAAGTGAGGATTCCTAATGATAAGACTTAGAAAATTTCTAAGAATTGATTAAATTTCTTCATACTTGCTAATTTTATTTAATTAGGGAGGTTAGAGATGGATTTTAGCTAAGTAAGGCATATTAACCTTACTTAGGGATTTTCAAACCTAAAATTGAGATGCTTCACAAATTAATCCAATTGAGGGATTTATGACTTAAATTGATCTTAAATCAGTTCTGTTACTGATTTTAATGATTTTAAAGGGTATTTTAAGGGTTAATGATATTTAACCTAAATTTTGGGCGAAATGACCATTTTGCCCCTACTTAAGGGTCCAAAAAGCTACTTTTTGATTAAGGGCTTCAAATTGGGATTTCTTACTATCAAATGATTCCTTACTGTCTAACATAAGGATAGACAGTAAGTGCACCAAATTTGGATAAGAATTGAGTCATATGGGTCCAAACTAAGGTTTTTAACCTAAGGGGCAGTTTAGTAAATTAAATCTAATGAAATCTAAAATTTTATGTAATTTACTATTAGTTGTTGTTCAAGAATTTTATAGAGTCAAAGAACACTAAATTCTGAGGTCTAATGAATTAGTTATAGCCATTTCAATTTCCAAGGGCAATTTGGTAATTTTTTAAGCTAAGGGGTCAAAAAGCTAACTTTTTTATTTGATATCCAAATTTAGCAAACTTAGTGGCTATAGCTTCCCTATATCACATGGAGTACTTTAACTAGGAGTAGACCTAAATTGGACTTCGATTGGTCAAGTTATGACATAATTAAAGTTATAAGTATTTTGGTCATTTATAATTTTTTTAGGATTTAGAACCTAAATATTATCTTAGATTATTATTGGCACTGAAATCTAAGCTCTCTAAAACTTTAAATTTTTGGATTTGGAGTCTAAATGACTAAGATATGGTCAAATGAATTTTCTAGACACTACGGTGCGCTGTAGCACCTGACGGTGATTTCGCCTGTGCGAAAACCATGAAGGGTCACATTTCGAGCTCAAATACTCTCAATCCAGAGAATTCCATGAGTAGTGCCATATATCAATATAAAGGTTTTTTCGATATACCTTTCCATTGACACCAAAATCGGTACGAATGGATCATCATAGCTATATGAACATTGGTGATAAAGTCAAGTGTGTGCAGAATGGACAAAAAACAGAGAATGAGATATATTACTTTGAAGAACTATAATGGCTTCCATACTTAATCATGGATGTCTAAATATACTAATAAGCATAATAGAGGAATGAAATGACTAAGGAAAAGAATAAATGGGTACCTTAACTTTTAGAAGAAGAAGAAGGAACTTTGGAAGGCTTGGAGAAGGAACTTCTTCTTCTTCTTCTTCTTCTTTAGCACAAAGCTCAACAATGGGGGGAATGGTGGAAGCTTGGGAGCTTTATCTTAACATCCTAAAATGGAGAGGAAGAGCTGAGCTTCCATTTATAGGAGGAGAAGGAAGGGGGAAAGCCCTCATGAGCTAGGAGGGAGGGAAGGAAAAGGGATGGTCATAGCTATCAAACCTTGCCATTAAGGAGGGGGGAAGGAAGAGGGATGACCATAGCCATCAAAGCTTTCAATTAATGAGGGAGAAGGAGATGGGTCAGCCAAAAGTAGAGGTAAGGGCCAGCCGAATGGAATAGCCAACTAGGAGAGAGAAAGAAGAAAAAAAAATGCAATTATGAATAAATGACTATTTATTCCTTTAATTAATTAAAAATTTCAATTTTAGAAATGCATTCTGAAAATTCCCAAAAATTCACCCCAAGCTAATTTGGGGGTGATGACCGCAACGACAAAGTCGAATTTTGATTACTACGATTATTTAATTATTCTATTTTACAGGGTATTTAATTATATTAAAATATTCGCAAAAATCTGACGATTTTTAAATGCGTCCAAAACATCACTCCTAACTAATTTGGGGGTGATGATCGCAACAACGAAGTCGGATTTCAATTTCGAGGTCAAAATAAATACCTCAATTTTCTAATTAATTTAAACATATTAAAATATTCAAGAAAATTCAACGACTTCTAAAAAATCTCAAAATTTCACCCTTAACTAATCTGAGGGTGAGGATCGCAACGGTGACATTAGATTTTAATTCTGACGAGTATTTAATTTCCAATTTTTGGGGTATTAAATATTATTAAAATATTCGTCGAAATTTTGACGACTTCTAATTGACTCGAAAACATCACTCCTAGCTAATTTGGGGTAATGAGCGCAATGACGAAGTTCGATTTTCGATATGAGGTCAATTTATACAGGTCATTTTCCAGAGTTTCTGGATTTCCCTAAAATCAGGACTTGATCTTATTGACTCCTAATTTGGACTAGGTCTTAGTGGATGACTCCTAATGACTTGATTAATACTTTAGGATCAAGATTATGATGGAGATTAGTCTTAATTGATAAGGATAACAACTTGGGTTGTTACAGCCTTTATGGTGGATAAAGCAAAAATATTATGTAGCCTAGAGATCCAGCTCACTGCTATAATTCTTAATGTGAAAATATATCTGGTAGTGCTCTTCTAGCTATTAACATCATCTACAAGGTTTGAATCTACAAAGCCTTGTAGATTAATGTCAGACCTACCAAAGCAAAGTGCTTTGTCCACTGTACTTTTCAGATACCTCAAAATCCACTTGACCGTATCCCAGTGGTGCTTCCCTGAATTTCCCATAAATTTGCTAACTACTCCCACTGCATGTGCAATGTCTAGTCTTATACAAATAATTAGGTACATCAAGCTCCCAACAACTGAAGCATAAGAAATCTTCAACATGCATTTCTTCTCCTTTTCAGTCTTTAGCATTTGATCCATTGATAAACTAAAGTGACTTGCTAAAGGAGTACCCATTAGTTTTGCCTCACACTTATTGAATATGTTCAACACCTTCTCAACATATTACTTTCGAAACAACTTCATATTTCCTACACTTCTCAGCATATTGATTATCATCCCAAGAATCTATTTGACTGACCCCAAGTATTTCATGTCAAACTCTCTTGGCATCTCCTCCTTCAATATCTTTGTCTCCTCTATATCTCCTCCATATCATCCATATATAGTAGAAGAATGATATAAGAGGACTTACTCTATTTCATATAGCAATAATGATCCATCTAGCATTTCTTATACCTAATTTTTGACATGAACCTGTTAAATCTCTTGTACCATTACATAGGCGATTATTTTAATCCACAAGGGCTCTTTTTGAGCTTGCACATGAACTATACTTTTTCGTTATATTTAGATTTATACCCTTATGGTTGTTGCATGTACAACACCTATTCCTGCTCTTCATGAAGAATATAGTATTTACATCCATTTGTTCTGAGTGAAAATATTACTGCAACAATATTCAGCACTACCCTTGACAGACAGTAAATACATGTCTGCGCTCACATGCAAGTGTATGTGGTCCAAAGTAATAAGTTGGAATAGTTAGTTCCGGATTTATATCCTCCATAGGGAATAGTGGTTTTGATACTAAGTTCTATCTTCTTTTTAAAATGTTTAGAATAATCATTATTTGTTGTTTTAGTTTGGTTCCAAGATTAATAATAAAAAGCACTTAAATTAAGATACTATGTAATTAAGAAGAGAGAGATTGGGGGTTTATTATGTGACTCATAAGAACTCGGTGTTGTAATTATTGTCATTGCAATATGTATAGTGATTTTACTATGACTAATCAATCAAGTGAACTTTGCCTTCCTTAGATTGGTCCTCTAATTCTATCAAGTTCAAATTTAGTGCATAAGGAGAATACTCTAGGGGTTCTACATTGGCACATAGATTCTTATGAGATCATAATTAATTTAATTTTGATTTCCTATGTCTAGTATGCCAAGCCATTATCTTAGTTCATTGATCTCATAAGCTTTGATTCCCACCAATTATAATCATGTGCTACACACACAATTTAGCTAAGGGAGAAAATTCATTAGACCCAATGGACTATATAACATCATCCATGGGTATACCCCTATGGTTGTTGAATGTACAACTCCTCTTCCTGCTCTTTGTGAAGAATACAATATTTACATCCATTTATTCTGAGTGAAAATCTTCAACTGCAACAATATTCAGCACTACCCTTGACAGACAGTAAATACATGTCTGCACTCACACGTAAGTGTATGTGGTCCGAAGTAATAAGTTGGAATAGTTAGTTCCGAATTTATATCATCCACGGGGAACAGTGGTTTTGATACTAAGTTCTATCTTCTTTTAAAAATGTTTAGAATAATCATCTTTTGTTGTTTTAGTTTGGTTCCAAGATTAATAATACAAAGCACTTAAATTAAGATACTATGTGATTAAGAAGAGAGAATTGGGGGTTTATTATGTGACTCATAAGGACTCGGTGTTGTAATTATTGTCATTGTAATATGTATAGTGATTTTACTATTACTAATCAATCAAGTGAACTTTACCTTCCTTAGATTGGTCCTCTAATTCTAACAAGTTCAAATTTAGTGCACAAGGAGAATACTCTAGGGGTTCTACCTTGGCACATAGATTCTTATGAGAACATAATTAATTTAATTTTGATTTCCTATGTCTAGTATACCAAACCATTATCTTAGTTCATTGATCTCATAAGCTTTGATTCCCACCAATTAGAATCATGTGCTACACATGCAAATTAGCTAAGGGAGAGGATTCATTAGACCCAATGGACTATATCACATCATCCATGGGTGCTCGATGATCTCTCCCTCCTTCTACTTTGCTAAGCTGCAGAGCATGATTGGACGGGACTTTGCTCACAAGCTTCAACTTCTCGGATGAACTTAAGGAGTGGTGCTAATGGGCTTGAGAACTTATCACGTAGCTCTCAGCTCTATTGTCCTCACTCCTTGATCTATTCTAATTAGTGAGCATTGGAGCGCAAGCATTTTAATACAGATTTATATTTGATAAACATTTCATGTATTTAAATTGAAACATAAGAATAAGTAAATATTAAACTTAGATTTTAATCATTGCAACTTCAACATACAACACCATTCTCCTTACTCATCACATAAATTCAGCCTCAACCCTCTCCAAGGAGGCTTTAGCCTTCCATTACCGTTTCAATACAGCAAAAGATATAATTAAACATGAACCTTGACATCGGTTCACAGATAAGAAAATCAAGATAAGGATGAAAAATGATAATAAGAACAACCTTGAATTTCTGGGGTTCTCTTGATTCTTCTCTTTCCCTCTCTTTCTTTCTCTACATTCCTCTGCTTCTCTTCCTTCTTGAACTTTCAAAGTAGATCTAAAATCCTTCCCTTGAAAGTTCTCTCTCTTTCCTCAATAACATCCTCTTTTAGGGTCTTAGAATTTTGAAAAAAAATGGGAACCTTGTATGGCCTAAAAATATTCTTTAAATAGGGAAGCTCTTAGCCCTTTTGCATTAATCTTGAGTGACTTTTCATCTCTTCTTGTTTTAATGCAACCCATTCATGTTTTTTTCCAATAATCTATTGGAATTCAGTAGACTTTAAAATTAATTTGGTTTTTAAAAGGCTGGAGAAGGCCAATGGTTGGAATTTGCAGGCTTCCATATACTATTATTAATGTTAATTATGGGTGTTTCTACATCGGCCGTTGCGGCGCACTACAATAATTGCATCTAGTTCTGTTGAATCCGGCTCCATGTATGTTGTTCTACTAAAGATTTGCCATAGCACGCTGTGGCAGCTTTGATCCAAACACTGTTCCGCTGCAGTGTGCTGTAGCGAGTCGAGTTAATTCAGATTCTCGCCATGGTGCATTGTGGCGATTTGAGTTTCAAATTCACTATTCAATTAATTCTTTTAATGTTTCAATTAATATTATTGGAATGTCGTTGTGGCCCGCTGTGGCGCGCTATAGTGGTTATCTTCCAGGCAGTGCAAGTCAGGTTCCAGGTCTCTTCTTTCTACTCATCTGTCATGGCCCGCTGTAGCGCACTGTAGTGCGCTACAACGGTTTTCATCCACAATTTTCTCTTTTAGCTCCAGCTTGCCTTTTTTCCAAATTTTCTTGAAAATATAAGAATTCTAATCAAAGTATGCAAAGATATTATAATGTTTTGTATGTTATTACTCACTTATTTTAATATAAATCTTGGGTTCATCACACCCTCACACTTAAATTCTTTCTCATCCTCGAGTAAGCTAAAAGTGGATTTTCTAATTTTTAGTTATGGATTCAATTTATGATGTTAATGTGAAGTTCTTATGTCACTGAATATTGCCTTAAATTGGGGTGATTTTCAGAATTCCAACCACTACTATCTTTCTAATTTAGGTTCCAAGTTCTTGTTCCTTTCTACTTTCCATTCTCAAATGTTTGATGCTTATTCTTCATTAGGGGGTGGGTAATTACTTTAGGATTTTCAACTCTAGCTAGGTATTGGTGAGTGACAAGAGTTTTGTGCCATATATGCTCATTCTTATGAATCACAAAGAACAATAAAATTTATAGGAGATACATTTTTCTTCATTCTATTTTCTCAAATTTTTCACTTTGGGAGAGATAATTTTCTTCATTATAGATTTTATTTTTTATTTCTCTTTTTTTTAGCTCAAGGGAGTGATATTTTTCTTCATCCCCATTTCAGTTCTTTTGTGATCATAAGGTCCTATAGCACACTCATACGTTCACTCAACTTTTGCCAATTGTTAGTTTTAAAATTCAAGGTAATAAATAGCACTACACAAACTTTGTGATATCACTTGTTTTCTAATTTAATCATTCTAACTACTTTAAGTTACATAAGATTTAGAATTATCAATTCTTACACTGTCTGTAACTTAGAATCACGATCCTACGAGTTGAACATAATTAGGATTAGCTAAGTCCTAATTATAACTGAATTAATGTCACCTATATGATTAATAAGTAAATCAATCATCCTAATTTGTTATTTTATATAATCCCAAACCCAATCTTGATTAGCCAAATCAAGATTGAAAGGATTAAGAATTAAAGTCCAAAGATTGAAGTTCAATTAATTAATCACAAGGTCATCCTAAGGACTAGAGTTTAATCCAATCTCACTGATTTAATGTTAAGAAAAATCTTATTGAATTAAGTCAAATTCAATAGGATAGATCTCTAATCCAAATTCTAAAGTTAAGAGATCATATAATCATTTTAATAAACTATGAAAATCTATAAACTATTAAACTCAAGGTTTCACCTAATGAGTAACCCACTTTACTCATTAGATGAATTATAACCTAAGCTCTACTCCTAATCCTATGAATTAAGGCTCTTAAACACTAAGAGTAGCACTCAGACATACATCCTAACTAATGTTATAAGACCTATGGGTGAGCTAAGAAGTTCAAAGGAAAGAAAAATAACTTATATTTTTACTTAGATTTTTACTTAAGACCAAAATTGGGATTTTACTTGAATCTTTAATCTAAGACTTAGAATTATCTAAATTTAAGTCTAAATCACTTTAATTACTAAATATTATGAATTAGGGATAAATTCAAGACTTAAAATCATTAAACCCTAAATTTGGGCAAAATTACCATTTTGCCCCTACTTAAGAGTCTAAATTTCATCTTTATGAATTAAGGCTTAAATCTAAATTTTTTATTAAAGTGGAGTGATTATTTACTATCTAATATGAGTTTAGACAGTAACTACATAATTTTTGGTTAAGGATTAAGCCTTATAAGGTCAAATTAAGGAATTTGACCTATTAGGGCAAATTAGTAATTTAGCCTAATGAAATCTAAATTTTTTGTTAGTTTACTATTAATTAGGTTTTCCTAATCAAAATGGATATATGGATCACCTAATTTGGAGTTCAATTGATAAACTCATGGTCAATTGAAGTTCTAGGGTTAATTGACCTAATTAGGCTTAGGTCTTAATATTGATTAGTCTAAAACTAATCAAAACAACAAAATAAATACTACTAGATTAATCTTTAGGGTTTGCTGATTACTTTGAGACCCATATTGGGTATATTTAGATTAGTGTGTGCAAAGTTATGGTGATTTGAATGAAATGAATATTTTGGTAATTAATTAAATACCTAAATATCACTATATGAAATATTCATCAAAATGGAAAATTAATAGTTCCATAATATTTCTCATAATTTTCTAATCATAATGGTATATTTACTTATATAAATTGGACTTGTATTTTGCAAGATAAAGATATTTAAAGTATAGAATTAATTGAATTTAATTAATTGTATGGATATTAAATTTACTGTTTTGTTAAATAATTATTTTGATTGATTAAAATATCTATCATTATTAATTAGTAATATTCTATTTCTGTTTAATATTTTATTCTGTATAAAAATTAAATGTGTGTATATATATATATATATATATATATAATTAAAGTAATTATATATAGAAATCTTTTTAATTCTTTTGTTCTGCAGGTGGGACCCGCAAGCTGCAGACATAGGACTTCTAGTGGACAGGTATCGCGTGTCAGCCCCTGAGGCTGACAATGCCGTAGAGCGGGTCCCACACTTCGATTTTGTAGAGAAATGGGTCGGGGTAAGCCCGACCCGACCCGGTCTATCCTACGGGCGCTTCTCTCCTTCGACCGAAGCAGCCCGCGAAAGCTAAGGCATCTCGTGGATCGGTGCAAGATCCATCTTGCAACTTGAGGAGCACGCCATTTGAAGGCTCAAAGCCTAATCTTCGATCCAACCTATCATTCGCATCAACTCACTCTCACCCTCACTTGTTGGGATGATGCCCTAGAAATCTAGGTTTAGGGGAGTCATGCAAACTGATCGAGTAGCGAATCAAACTGATCGAAATCGAATGAATAACTGATAATCATTAGATATCATTTGAACAATTCACAATAGCTCATATGAAATGTATAATCAAGAGTATGCGAATTTAGGTTAATGAAGTACCTAATCGAAAACAATGGCTCGGATGAAGTTGATTCGAACACCGAGAGAAAGATTCTTAGTGCACGAGCCTGGCATCAGCTAAGGGAGATTAAATCAAGTTCTTAATCTTTCCATTGAGTGGTGCTTCACATGCGTCGAGCATAATGGTTTGGCGAGCGTTCATGCGTGACACGCGGGGAAGATCGGGGATGAGACCCTCCAGCCGTTGGTTTGCGATCGATAGATCGCACGGCCTGGATCGGGCCGATCACTTAACGGGTCAGACTTGTTAAGCTTAATGGATTCCGAATGCGGGAAGTGCGCAGTATGCAACCCGATATCTCTGAAGCGGGTCCCACTGGGCGGTTAAATAATAAATAATTTAACTAATTAATTTAAATTTTTTTATTTCGAATTGGACAATTAAACGAATTTTGAAAATTCCTAGTTTTTCACCCCTAGCTAATTGAGGGGTAAGGAATGCAACGGTAAAGTTGGATTTTTGTTTGACGAGTATTTAATTATTTGTTTTTTCAGGATATTTTAAATAATATTAAAATATTTAACGATATTCCAACGTCTTCCAAATGCCTCCAAAACTTCACCTCTAGCTAATTTGGGGGTGGTGAATGCAATGACGAAGTCAGATTTTTAATTTTAGGTCAAAATAAAAAGTCAATTTCTAGGGTTTTCTAGATTTTCTAGAAATCAAGATTTGATCCAGTTGATTCCTGATTTGTCCTAGATTTTAGAGATGAGTTCTAAATAACTTGATTGAGATAGAAGAATCATAATTAAGACTTAGATTAGTTTTAATTGACCTGGGTAACAACCTGGGTTGTTACACTAGGATCCTTAGCTAGAAGGTTAACATGAAGGGTTCCTAGCCTTAAGTTTATTAAAGCATCTAAGAATTAGAAAGATCATATCTCAATAATTTTACTAAATGACTAGTTACCAACTAGTGTATTCTAGTGAGTGGAAGTTCTAAGTGAAGGCATTTAATCCCTTAACTTCTAGGTTCACATCCAACCACTAGGAATCCTAAGGTTTTGTTAAGTGATTAGGCTATTAAAATAAGTTCATGCCACTAAGTCACATAATAGAATGACTAGGGTCAAATCTACTTTTAAGGGATGTAAGGAACTAGGTTAGGCTCTAACTAACCTCTTAAGGGTCCTACAAATGAATATCCTAGCCTTAGGAAAAATGATTAAATCATATTCAATTTAGGATTTAGGATATACTATAATTTTTAAGTATTAAATCAAGCATTAGGGACATACAAGATCAATTTATTCTTATATTGATGCTCTTTACTGGGTTTTACTAGTGCTATGCCTAGACTAGGATAATCTAGTTGTTTTCCTAATCAAAATATCATATAATGTTGTAATATGTCATATAGTAGGTTATCTAAGGTGTCCTAATGTTTAGGAGGCCTAAACATGCAAAACTCTAATTTTGGGAATTTAATATTAGTTTATTTAATGGTCAAAAACTCACATCTTCCATTTTATATCCAAATCAGATAAATATGGTGTCTATAACTTTCTTATAGCATAACAAGTAAAATGAGACTTAGTATGGTCAAATTGGACATCAAATGGCTAATTAGGGCTTTAATGACTCTTAATGACACTTCAAAGGTCATTGGCAAAATAAGTTTTCAAATTGGAAAATTAACATCATAGTAATGCTCTGCGTGTTGCTGTGAACAAAATGACATATTGGATCATCAAATTTGTATAATAAATTGCTATGTTATGACACTTACAAAATTAGGTTAAACACTTAATTAATTAATTAATTAAAATAGTGATTTTTAAAATTAATCATCAAATTAAAAATCTAATGTCATATTATTATTCCTCTCATTTTTCAAATCACTTTGAGATATAACATTAATATATTTGAATGAGTATTTGATTAGTTATGAGGTTTTGAATTTTCAAAAATCAATTAATTATTCCTTGCAAAAAATACTATTCATAAGGCGCTGCTCGGGCCATGCATGCAGTAGGCCGCGTGCACGTGGGCTGGGTCGGGTCGGGCTGGGCCTGCACGGGTTGGGTCAACCTAAATCGAGCCTGAAGTCGGCGTGACTGACAACCACAAGTTAGAGCATCAAAATTGCCCAAGCTTCGGGGACTTCCGGTGGTTGGCCGCATGTAGATCAAAAGGTTTCTCCAAGACCTTTTGATTAACATGGGAGTCAAGGCCAGAGGCCGCCTCTATCGCCCAAATGAGCAATGCCCAAAATACAGTCTACGGAACCCACACTTTTTCCCTCTAACAAAGATATTTCTCATTCTAACATTAATAACATTAGCATAAACTTTATGAACTTATATGAAAATGGGTCCAGGATGACTGCACACGAGGTCCCATTTTCTTTTCATTAAATTATTTACATGAATAGGGCATGGTTCTATGAAGCCTTGTTTTAGTATTATCTTTCTTTTGAAAGTGATCTAGGAACCTCTACTCTGCCTCCAATGAAGCGAATCCTTGGGCGTTGAAATCCCCTCTTGAGGGAGAAGCAGCAACTTTTCACATACATGCTTTCTTTCTAGAGACAATTTTGAAAGAATTTCTTAACTAAATGAAATGAGGAGGAATGGGGAGGTCATAGATTAATCAATTGCTATAAGTGAACTTCTCTAAGCATCCTAGGGGATTTTAAAAGCAACATGTAATAAAAATCCCATAAACTTTTAACTACCTCTTACAAATGTTTCCTCCCTAAAGATAAGTTAAAAGGTCAAACCAACCACTTTTAAAGTGATTTAAGTAGTCAAAACCTTGGGAGACTAAAGGATAGCATGAGTTAATAGCCTATTAAACTGTCATGTTTTCTACAACTAGACTTGTAATGACCCAAGTCGTTACTAGGAGTCATTACTAGGATAATTATAACTAAACTCAATTAAAAAAAATCAGGATCTCAAGTGACTTCAAAATTAGGGAAAATTAAAAATATTATTGGATAGAGTATATCTTTGTGATCGTAATGCTCAAGTTTGGGAGCAATCTGGATAACAGATACTCCTAAATTAATTTCTGAATTATTTAAATTTAGTAAATTGGGAAAATTAAATATAAGTCTAAATTTAACTATTTTAGTGTTGTTGGATTAAGAATATTAAAAAAAATAATGAAAAAGTTTTGTTGAATTTAGAGTTATGGATTCACTAGAATTAATTTTTGAAATTTTTATCTTCAAAAAATAATAAAAAATAATTTATTATTCCAAATTGAAAATTTTTTACGCGAGTGTGTTTTTCTCATCAAGATACGCTTTCATGTTAAGTTTTGTTATTTTCTAAAAAACAAATGGAAGAGAGAGAATGTAGAGTGAGAAAGAGGATAGACAATGAAGGGATAAGAATGTAACAACCCTAGGCTATTACTTAACCTAATCTAAACTTATCCATACTCTAATTATTATTCCATTACATTTAATGCATCATTTTAAGCTAACCCTAAGAGTTTGGGTTCAATCAAATGACTCTAGGTCAATTAAGTAATTTGATCAATTTAGATACCCTAAATAATAGCTAAAATATTTTGACCTCAAATTCAAAATGTGATTACTTTTTTGAATTTTTCACCCCCAAATTAGTTAGGAGTACAAGTTTGAAAATTTTTGGAGATCATTTAGGCATTAATTAAATTTAAATTAAAATGGGAAATTGTAAATTATGGTACATAACAATTCTTATTTGCAAATATACCCATAACTAAAATACCCATCTAGGATCCGTTGTACGGACTGCAGGCGATCCGCTGTAGAGCCCGGGTCACGCGACAGCAGAACCCCGCTCATCTCACCGCTGATCTGCTAGATCCCTCGGTTATGATTTAATCCTGCGGAAGTGTAGATCCGTCGTTGAATCTATACTTCAAATCCCACGGCTCGGATCACTTCAAATATGATCGTTATGATCTGGATCATCAGAGCCCTTCCGTGGCTCTGGTCGATAGATCAGATGACCCACAGTGCACCTGTACTAATGATCTTTATCTCGATCGTGCCCACTCTCAACAGAGGAGATTCCCCGTACGCCAGCTGCTCACCTTGTCCCCCACTACCTCTTCCACCTCAGCAAGCTGTTGGGGATCATTCCTCTAAAATTTAGGCAACTTAATCGGGCCCCGTGGCTCGGTTAAGCTCAAATTAGAATTTGATAGCTCGGCCATGGCCCGTGTTGTGGGGCCCCGTACTTTCCCGTGGCTACGCTAATACTGATATTAGCATAACAGTGGGGAGTACGGTGCTCCACTCTGGTGGCAAATCCCCAACTCAAGTTCGGTCAGGTAGGACACAACTTGCCGTAAGCCAATGACTTGTCACCATGTAGAAGAAACTGTGAACATACATCAATATATATCAAAGTAGCGGACGCAGAAAATAGAATGTAACATCCACATGCATAGTATAAAAGAAGAAAAGAAAGCATAAACTCAGATCAAATGCAGAAAAAAAATACATCCAAAATTTAATCATTATAAACTGAATTTAATAGAAATAAAGATCTCTCAATCTCACAGCAAAAAGAGAAAATCTATCTAAGCAGCAGTATGAAGATCTTCCTCCTGCACCAGCTCTGATCCTGCAGCACTGCCAACGAACAACTCTGAATCTAACATTTGTCGGTATCACAAATGCCAGGGCCCCAGCCAATAAAAGAAAAAAGTTACAATTAGACAATTATCTAAGCACATTTTAGGCTATTTAATTGAACAGAATGTTTAAGATATCACATTTAAAGGCTTTAAATGTGCAAGCATTAAAAAGGTGCAACAATCTACAAAAATGAGGTAGCTATAAACTAATCATTTATAGCTAATCAACAGGTATGTAAAAGTAACATACAAAAATAGCAACTAAATATGGTGAGGCTAAAAGCAAAAGTAACTGCAAGTTTTGAAATAAATCTGATTCTAATATGCTTATGATCACATGGGACATGTTGAGTGTATAAAGAACACAAGTACTAAAATAGACATACAATTCTAGCATCCTAAACATGCCAATATTTTAGTACTAATCAATGAGAGCCTGTATACAAGTATGCAGATTGACATGAAAAGTAAGGCCACTGAGACATGTGTCAAAGCAAGTCAAGCACTACAAGAAAAGCCACTGAAGCATGTGGCAAATCAAAACAAACACTGACAACTGAACTAAAGTAGTAGTAAGCCTATGACATAGTGCTGCCATAATAGAATAGGCCATACAGGGCCTCTGAACTGAAAGTTTAACATGTATCCATCCTAGGCATCCGTAGAGCTAGGTCCAAGTTGAACTTATAGAATAAAACATGTATCCATCCTAGACATCCGTTGAGCTAGGTCCGAGTCTATTATATCACAAAAATAGAACTAAAGAGGCAGACTACGTTAGGACATACTCTACTAATTGAAAGCACTAAAATAATTGAATAAATACTATGCTTTTCAAATACTAACTTAGGATGTATTCTACATATCCTAAGTTTACCTATTATGCTCAAGAAACAAGGCTCAATATTCAAGGTGTGCAGAGCAATTAAAGTTAAAGTATGCAAGAGACTCAATCTAGACTTATGTGATATCCCTTGTTGTATAGTTTATCCAAATCTAATTATTCTGAGAAGATATAAGTTTAGGGTCTCCAATATCCAACTATCGAGTAAGATCTCAAATTTACAACCTTAATGTTAACGATAGAACTTAACAAGTTCTAATTCATAATCATATGATGACTATAAAGATTTAAAGTAAACAAATCCATGACTTAATTATTATTATTTTCTTCTCTTAACCCAAATATTAGTTTAGTAAATCAAGACTTAAGGATTCTGGATCCAAACTCCACTTGGTGTTCCAATCCTGAATCTAAGTTAGTATCTTAATAAGGATCTAGGGTTCACACTTTAAAATCTAAATTAAAGATAAGGAATCTTATGAGCTGACAGATTCAGAAGCTATGATCTTAATGAAAGACTGTGCTAATGTTATAAGATAAAATAATCTAAGAACTAAGAATCTAAGATATATATTCAATCTTTAGGATAATTATATTATCCTATATATTGAATCAATCCTACACTCACGTGAAAGGCTTTAAAAGGATTAAACAATAAATCACTTAAGGAATTCCAAATAGAGGTAGTTCAATTCAATTAAAAGATTTAAAGTCTAAGATCTAAGATTTAATATTTGATCACTTTAGACTTAAGCTAGGTTTAGAATTAAAATTTTACCAAGGTATTGCTTTTAGAATTCAAGCTTATGGACTAACTTAATTAAGTTATTAATTAAGGATCTATCACTTAAAGGTAGTTAGGCTTAGCTCTTAAGAAAGAGGGTTTTAAGGATACTTGAGGTATTAAGGTCTTAATAAGACTAACTTAAGATTTCTTTAATTAGTATTAAAATAATTAACATAAAAGTTCAGAAAGGTACTAAAGATATTTTACTAAATTTCTAAGGTTTAAGGGGTGCTTAAACACATTTTGGTCAAAATGACCAAAATGCCCCTCTTAAGGCTAAAAATGATATTTTATGATTTAATTATCCAAATGGATTCAAATATATTTTAATGAGTTCCATATTGGTTAATGAAGCAGGATACACACTTATCTTAAGTTTTGGTAACCTAATTAGCCTAATTAGTACTAATCACTATTTAAGGCCAAATAAGGTGATTAAGGAAGTTAGGGCATTCTAGAGTGATTCATTTTCATTTATAGTCTCCAATACACTTAATGAGACATTAGGAACTTAGTTCACCCAAAATCAGAGAATTAATCATGGTTTAATTCACTAATCCCTAATTAGTGTAATTAAAGAGGGTTTAATAAAATTAAGGTTCTTAAATTACTTTTAATGGTCTACATAGGCTCTATATGGTCTCATGAGCAATCAGAGATCTTAATCAATATTTTAGGATATTAAATGAATGTAGTATGATTTTAATAAGAACAGAGAAAGATTAGGCAATTATCTTAAACCTAACTATTAGATCATTGATTTTATTCTATATTATTATTCCTTGTATTTTTTTGATTAAAATGGTATATTGGATCATACCATTTGGATAAGTATTGATCAAATTATTTTATTAATACATTCTGAATATTTATTTAAATTGAAACCATAGGAAATTAATTTAATTAATTTATCAGTTATTTATTAGAAGGAAAATAATTCCAAGTTATTTAATTAACCGCCCGGTTATCAAATCGTGAGGGTCCGAGCAAAGCCTGATTGGGCCGACAATGTCGTGCCACGCTAGCTTAGGCTGGCCCGGCCCGAGGCGACAGTGTCATCGTCCCCACACGCCATCTGCTATGGATCAACCATGGAAGCTTTCAACGCTGAAATGCTCGATGATTAGGCGATGCCAGTGATCCAATTTAATCCCTACACGGTCCTGGTATCGAGACGCATCAATCCCACCATTAAGCCCTCTCTGGGACGCACTGGATCTCGGGATGGCTATTTGATGGGTTCAGCCTTACTCACAGCATCTAGGATTTACTGTGAGGAGGAAATTCTCCTCACTGAGATAGCCATTTGGCCAAAGCTCAATCTCTACACCATCCTAATGGTGAGGCGGATCAAAGCCCTCTGGCCACGAGCTTTGGGGTGCCCTGGATCGTCAGGTCCTTACTCAAGCTTGACTACGAGCTCGCTACAGAAACCAGGCGATCAAATAATCATGATAGGTGAACCTAGACCATATGGTCAATCACATTGGGTTCCCTAAGTGGCTAAAACAATTTAGGTGACATCCAGAGGCTCATCCAGAAGCGTAAATGGAAAACTGAACTCACTGAGTTCAATGGAAGAAAATGTATCTAGAGGCAGGGTTGCAGGCTTGGCCGAGAGGAATTGAGGTGAGCTAGAGTTCCCACGCAGTAGACGCACGCTCGCAGGGAGTCTGAATACCAGACGAACCCTCTATCAGCGGTTCGCAGCTCCAGAAAATGCTGGGAATTACCGAGAGAGACGGGAGCTCCAGGGGCTTAAGCTGGGCAATTGAGGATTTAGAGTGAGCAAAAGGACTCACTATGAGATCTTGGGGGTATTTATAGGCCGAAAGAGGCCCTAGGGGTGGATGCAGTGGCTCGGGCTTGGAGAATGGCTCAGCCCGAAGCAATGGGGTGGCTTGAAATGGTCAGGGGTAATTTAGGGAAGCTACTGCCGGCAGGAGGTCACGTCGATGATAGGAGAGGAATTTTGGCATCTTCCCATACTGCCACGAGGACTGGAAAGAGATCTGGTTGTCGGGGGGACCAGATGTGGATGGGCGAGAGGTAGACGAATATCCACAGTGCTCGGGTTTTCATCCACCGTCTGATGGATCGACCGTTGGGCATGGATGGTCCGAATATATTACTTAAGCGGATCAGATGATAGCCGTGGGATACGTGCAATCGAATATGATGCCTAAGATTTGATCTCAGCGCAGGGTATATTGCGCTGTTGGATTAAGCGCGCTAAGATGCATGCTTGAACATTTATACGACGAGTAAGGTGCCCCAGTGTCAGGACCCCGCAGCGGATCTACTGCGGTCCTGACTGCAAATCCCAGGAATTTAAATAATATAAATAATTTAATTTAATTAATTATAATTCATTTAATTAATTATTTAATTTATATTAAATTATCAATTCCAATTTAAGACTAGATGAGCTCCAAAAATTCCCAAAAATTCACCCTTAGCTAATTAGGGCATGAGGAATTCAAAAATGCAATTAAATTTTAATTTGGAAATCAATTTAATTTAGGTATTTTCCAGGGCTCAAAAATAGGCAAAAATATCAAAATTCTCAATTCAGCTCCGATTGATTTCAAACTTCTAGAGTTAGGTTTAAATGACCCATTGAGTCTAATGGAATCAAAATCAAAGCTTAGTTTAGCTTAGTAAATTTGAATTTAGCTAGGGTAACAACTAGGGTTATTACACATGCTCTCGGGCCAAGCCCCCGCCTCTAGAATCTTCCTACTTCTCTACTGAAGCTATAAATAGCCTCAGTATCGCCTCCATGAGCAGTTTGCTCATCAATTGAATTGGGAATCCAATTTTCCCCAATTCTCCATCACTGGTCTATCGAGCTTTCCCACGTGCTCCAGAGTTTGTGAACTACTAATCGTGGGTACTCCTGACGTTCAGGATCCTTAAGAGCTCTTTTATGAAGCTCAGTAGTCCCTATTGTGCTTCTATTTGATCATTCCCAAGCTTCCTGTCTATCTAGGTACCTTAGCTTGCTAAACTTAGCCAATTAGGCTCATTACTTCAGTCCATTATATTTGTGATTGTTTGCGTAGGTTAACTAAACTCAAGACTATAAAATTCAGGGTCTAGCTTAGCCCAGATCAAATCTAATCATTCGATAGGGTGAAGGTTATCGGGAGAACTGGTCCATGTAAGGACCCAGTGATCTAGAGAACCCCAGACCCTGCTTCCATATTGGTTCAATTCACCTCACCTCCCTGAAGGTTTAGGGATCGAGCCTTGGGTCAATCATGGCCCTTGCATAGAGAATTGACTCCCTATATTAGCCCCATTGTGTGAGCTCTTGGGTGAGTAAGGTCCGGGAAAACCAGACCTTCCCACAAGGGCTTCGGCTACCAATTGGTGCGTTTGGGCTCGGGGATGGATTTGTGATTGACTTGAGGCCATGGCGTGCCCCATCAATAGAGAATTTCATCGATTAGGGTTTTCCTAATTGGCCTCGATCGAGTAAGGGTGAACAGGGATGACGGCACTGTACGGATCAGGTCAGCCCATGACTCACGCTATTCGATAGTGCCAGGTCTCCTGGACCCCAGTCTACCCACACGGTTTGGTAATGGGATGAACCTATTTAATAATAATATGATTAATTGGAATTCTTTTCCTTAAGGAAACTAATATGGTTAATTGAATCATAGGGAAATTAAAATAAGAAAAATATAGAATAAATAAATTACATAATTTTTGATCCACTAATCCAAACCCTATAAAAGTATATATCAAATTATTCAAAAAAATATAAGGAATCAGAATATAAAATAATATTGCACTTTTAATAATTGGATTTCTTAATTTTTCCTAATTACTCTAGATCTTAATTAGGATTTATTAGTGTATATGCTTAACCAAATTGCATGATTTAGGTGCCATTATGTTTCTAATGCTTTGTAGAATGCATGTATTAAGTGGGTTAATTTTAAGATTATTGTACTTTTAATTATGCCCTAATCTTAAAAATGTATGATTAGTGAAAATTAGAGTTTATACTTTACTAAAATTAGTAAACATAGTCTCTGATTATTCACATGGTTATATGGAACATACTTTCCAAGTTTCTTTAATTTTCAATAGTTGGGTTTATAATTAAGTGCTAATCTATTTTGCTTGATTTAGAGTTTGATTAGCCATAATTACCTTATGTTTTATGTAAATTTATATTCATATGCATCAATAACAATAGAATGTATGTTGGAGTGCTATCTTACTTATTTGAACACTTGATTTAATTAATTAGACAATAATTAATATTTGAATCTAAGAACCTTAAAAAATTGATTAAGTAATTAGTACTTAATCCAAATTTTGAAATTTGTCATCAATAATGCATCAATAACTCACTGATTTATCATTGATCCATAAGCTAAACCATTGATCTTGATTGGTTAAGTTAGGAGTTAAATCCTAACTTTTCTTAAATAAGATCAAAACCTTAATCACCTTAGTTAAGCTATCTTGATTTCAAATATTAATAACTTGCATAATCCTAATAATATACCCTGATTTGCCATTGATCCTAAATCTTTGAACTAGAAGTGCTAAGGTCATTAATGAACTCACATGATTATCAATTTGAACTTATTCTTTTAAACTCCTTGATTTTCTATTATGCAAGATTCTTAGCATGTGATAAATCATAATACTATATTGATTAGCAAGATGATCAATTCCTAATAATATACATAATTGAAACTCATGATTGTAGCATAGGTGCAGATCAGATGGGTTACCCATCTTATCTAATCAAATCAAATCTAAAGAAGATCAGAGTTGTGGAATCAGTGAAATTCATAGAGTTTAGATTTTTCTTAAATATTAGAAGTGCAAGATCATTATGATCTTGCCTTAGTATTGGTAACTTAATAATTGTTAAGCCTTATTAATAGATAACCTATTAAGGTAGGAAGAGCTTATTCTTTATAGCTTGAGGTAGGAACTTAGATGCTCCTTATCAACTTTAGATGCTTGATCTTAGACCCTTGTGGTAGGATCACCTAAAAACTTAAGATGAAATTCTTCCATGTGGTAGTAACCTAAAATTGAGTGACCTTTAGGTCACAGTCTTGGAACTTTGCGTAGGATCCATCCCAATGGAGAAAAGATTCATTAGTTTGATAATTCTTGTTTATTTAATAGATTTGCTAAAATCAGTATATTGTTAATAGGATGTGATACTATATACCCGTAGTGCTGAATCATTTCAGAGAAATCTAGGATTATATGTGTCACTCTAAGTAGGATTGAAGAGTCTTGGTCTTATCCTATGTGATTGGATAAGTACAGTCCAGCTTAAAGTAAACCTTCTAAACTTGAGAGTCTTAAAAATTAAGGAAATTGAATACTTAGTTTGAGAGAATAAAATGTGATCGGGTTCCACCCTTTATCATCGTGCGCTTCGATAAGTGCTGTTAAACAAACTAAGCATTAAATTCACCTTTCTTGGGAATACCAACTATGTGTATACAACCCCTTTAGCTAATAATTCTAAGAATAATCTTAATTAAGGTCATTTAGTGGATTAGAATTAGGAGTCAGAATTTATTTAGGTGAATTCCGCATAATGGAGATAAATGGAATTAGTATTTGATATTGAATTGATTTATGGACTTTGATGATTTAAAGCATATCCTCATTAAAGCCTTAGCATATCATAAATTAATAATTCATGTCAGCATTAGAGGAATGCTTGGCTCACCTAAGGACTCTATTAGCAGAGCATTTGCTCACCTAGGATCTGTGGGGTGTTATGTAACACTAAGTCAACATATCAGTGGATACAGTCCTGTGACATATTCAAATGCATAACTATGAATTCAGTGGCATACATCATATTTATAAATCATAATTTATTCAATTTCAGATTGATTATTGTTTCACCTATATTTTAATAATTAGTTGCAGTTTCAGATTATTCATTATTTTCTCTACATTTAGTATTCATTTTACAGTTTCAGTTTACTTTACTTTTAGATTTGTGTTATTTTGAGCTTTTAGCTATTTTACAATTTTTTCTACAATTTTACTTAAACTATATAAATGCTAAATAGTAGATAACTATAATTGTTAGAATAGCTTTCGATGTGTTAGACATATTATCTAGTATGTGGTTCTTTTGGGATCAAGCAATTTGCTAGATCAAAAGAAATTTATAGGGCCAGATCAGGAACCTTCATAGGAGATTCTGGAGGAGTTTGTGGAGTATTAGAGGACTCTCCATCAATTTTATTATATGTATTTATTTTTTACAGTTCAGTATTTAGTCTATTCTTTATATTTTCATTTAGTAAATAATTATAATTACTCAGGATGTATTATCTTTTTTTTTTCTAAGATGAATGCTTTTCTTAGCTTCTGTGATGAATATTTTTGGATGTATATTTTAGCTTCAGCACTCTTTATTTATTTTATTTATACTTAGTATTGCGATGTGATCAGAATATTCAAAAAATGCTAGTATTTGTGTAGCTTGGATCTTACCTCTATTTGTAGTCTAAAATACACGAGTACCCTATATAATAGTTAAGATAAGGATACTACACTTATCTTAAGGACTACCACTTAGCCCTCATCTCTTGTGGTTGAGTCTTAGCAGCTCTTGTGCTCAACAGGTTTATTTGGGGAAGTTCAATTTTCTTCCCGAGTAACATACCGTTCCATCGCCAATTGTTATTCCTTAACTAACTTAATTACGTGCTGTGATGGGATGGGGCGTTACAAAGAAGGAGGAGGAGAAACCAAATTGAAAACTCATGCATTTAAGTGAAAGAAGCCAAAAATTTCATCATGAATGAGAGAGAATAAATAAATAAATACTTATTTATTTAATTAAAAAAAAGTTTATAAATACCCTCTGGTACTCTTCCTCATCCCACTTCCCCCCACTCATCCCCCACTCATCCCTCTCTCATCTCCTTACACTTCTTCTTCTTCCACCACTGGTTCCCCCTGTCGACCTTTAGTAAAGCCTCATCAAATAAGATGAGTAAGAAATGAGAAAAAAATGAAATATTTTCTATTCTTTTATTTCTTCTTCTTTTTTTAATAATAATAATGTTATTATTATTATTATTAATGTTAATATTATTAATATTATTATTATATTTCCATTTTTGTTATTTTCATTTTTTATATATGTATATATTTCTTAATTTCTGCAACTTTTATTTTTGTTATTTTTTTTTCTATATATGTATATATTTTTTAATTTCTACAACTTTTATTTCTGTCATTTTTTTTTCTATATATATGTATATATTTTCTAATTTCTGCAACTTTCATTTCTATCATTTTCTTTTTTTCTATATATGTATATATTTTCTAATTTCTACAACTTTTATTTCTGTCATTTTTTTTTTCTATATATGTATATATTTCCTAATTTCTGTAATTTTTATTTTTGTCATTTCTTTTTTTCTATATATGTATATATTTCCTATTTTCTTCAACTTTTATTTTTGTCATTTTCTTTTTTTTCTATATATGTATATATTTCATAATTTTTGCAACTTTCATTTCTGTTAGTTTCTTTTTTTCTATATATGTATATATTTTTTAATTTTTTGTAACTTTCATTTCTGTCATTTTTTTTTATAAATATATATATTTTTTAATTATGCAACCTTTCATTTCTATCATTTTCTTTTTTTTTCTTTATATATATATATATATATATATATATATATATATATATATATATATATATATATATACATACTAATTTCTGCAACTTTTATTTCTATCATTATCTTATGTATATATATATATAAATTATTTATAATAATAATTTTTTTTATTTTTATTATATTAAGATAAATAGCCAAGAGAATATTATTCTTTTCATTTAATTATTTCATTTGCTTCATTTGCATCAATATTAAGCTATGACCCATTTTGATATATTTATATGAGATTTTGTGCTCATAACTTAAAATAAAGGATTAGAAATCAGTATTATGAGTTCATTCAAGTTGATCTCAGGTCTGTATAGACAATATATTAGGCTAAGACATGCTGATATCTGGAGAAATAAGGACTGCACATAGCCTTTTAGGGGGAATGTGTAGTTTGTCAGGAACCCACATCTTAGATAGTTAGTTAAATGTATCTAACTCCTCGATTATTTTGTAATTTTATCTAATATAATATATATTATATATTACTATATTTTCATTCAGAGTGAGCACATATCTTAAATATGTATATTGCATTCATAATCGCAAGCATATCATACTTAAATATTATTTTTTATGTATATATGATTCTTATGCAAAATCAAGTCACTTAATATTATATGTAAATTTTGATATTCTACAAACTTTACTTAGATATTTGTGTCTAACTAAATATATTCTTTTCTTTACCTTTTGTTGGTTCGCCTTGTCATATATATATATATATATATATATATATATATATATATATATATATATATTGTAGTTTAGAAACAATCTTGGGATCAAGTCTTTGAGGAAGAGCTGATGCATGATGGAGCAACTTAGATGCTAATTTTTTTAAAGTTTTAGATTCATACTTAGTGTGTAATATATTTTATAAAATAATTATTATCTTTGTAATGAATATATATTTTCTTTATTATTCTGGTATTTCTGAATGTTTCAATGAATGAGGAAGTGTATATTTTATATGCCTCTAATTACACTATTATACTAAACCCTGATATGATCCTAGGGAGTGAGCACCTAACGCCGAATTAGCTAAGCTGACCCAGCGGCTGGTCACCACAAGACTGATGCGAGGGCACTAGCTTGTTCAGTTAAAATTCCAGCATTCTCACTTGTTGTGCTCTTTTCCCTTTTTTTTCTACCCAAGAATTTTTCTCAGTGTTCCTCCCTTAAATCAATTTATATAATTTTTTACTTTTCCAATTTCATCTCCTAATTTTCTTTTTCCTTATTAATATAGGCCCATCAACTCTATTAGATGATGCTTTTTTCTCCCAGTCATATTAAGCACTAATCTGCTCATTATGTTTCATATTTAGGTATTCTAAGCTCTTTTCATTACACTTTTCTTCATAATTCAATTCTTCTCTTTTTCTTTTCTCCAATTTAAATACATTTTTTTGTGTTTGCTTAACATGCTCATTAGGTCAACCTCCTCTTCTTTAATATTTACTCTAATTTTTATTATTCCCCTTTCCACATCAATAATTGCTCTAATTGTGGCTACAAATGGCCTTTTAAAAATGATGGTTAAATTCTGATTCCACTGATCCAATTCACAGATTAAAACATCAATTTACATTTTAAAACTTTCAATTTCAACTATCACATCTTCAGCACACCTATAGGAGTCATAAAGTTTAAAGTTGCAAATTCAATTATTACAGGAGTGTCCTGCATTCTTCTCAACTCTAACAACTGGCAGATATGATATGACATTATAATTATGGATGCCCCTAAATCATGTCGGGATGTGGATACTATTTAGATCATCGTGGAAGTGCTAATAGTGCTCCGATGGGCTTCTGAGAGGTTCCAAGGTGTTCCAAAACAAGTCGAGGGAAGTTCGGGTGCTCCAGCGAGCCCCAGCGAGCCTTGCAGATATTGCTACTGAGAGCCAAGCATGGTAGCATGCCGTGGTGCATTGTCTGGGAATCGTGGAATGCTCTGGCTCCCCATGGTTTAATCTTGGGAACTGTATCCCTGTGTAGAGCTCTGTAGCTCAAGAATGGGGTGCATCGTAGCACTTAGTGAAGATCTACTTTGGATCTAGGCACTACCCAAAGTGTTTTGGGGAGCATTTTGGGCAATTTGGGGTTTAAATAAGGCTTATATATATAGAAGAACATGTTGGAATGTTCCTATTTATTGAGAAGGTGAGAACAACCCTAAATAAGGTTGTGGTTTCTGTCGGTATCTTTCAACCTAAAGTGAGAGCTGGAACATCTTGGAGGAGAAGAAGTTGATCAGGAGGCTGTGTAAGCGGTAGATTATTCTTGTTCAAGTGAAGGTGAAGATCTCTATAACTCTATAATCATCTTATACATGGTGGATTTTTCCAGGTAGTGTGGCTCTGTGTTTTTTCTCATCATTGGGTTTTTCACGTAAAATTTTATGTGTTGGATGCTTGTGGTTTATGCTATGATTGTGTTGTGATTTTATTCTCTTTTTTGCTTATACATTTTGTTTATTGCTTGGTAGCCATCAATGGTATCTCATCTATAATGCTTCCACACATGCTCTAATAATTGGTATCAAAGAGTTATAGTTATAGGGTTCATTATTTGAGTGGGAGTAATGGCTAAGAAAATGAGACACAAAATATAGTAGTTTAACAACACAAAATTTGACTTTTGGAAGATGCAAATGGAAGATCTGCTCAACCAAAAGAAGTTTTATTTACCACTCAGTGGAGCTGACAAGAAACCAGACACTATATCTAATGAGGATTGGGAAGTTCTTGATATAAGTGTGTTTGATTTGATTCATCTTTTATTGTCTTCTTATATTGCATTTAACATTGTAATTGAAAAAAAAATTATAAATCTCATGGATGGTCTGATAAGGATTTATGAGAATCCTTCAGCTTCTAACAAAGCTTTTTTAATGAAATGATTGTTCATAATGAAGATTATAGATGGTTGTTCATTGACGAAACATTTGAATGGGTTCAATAATGTGACAAGTTAGTTGAGTTCGGTGGGCATCGAGTTTGATGGCTAGATTCAAGCTCTATTGTTCCTCTCTTCACTGTCAAATAGTTGCTATGGGCTGGTGACAGCCATCAGCCACTCATCAAGAGCACTGTTGGATATGTGTCCACATTGGAAAGTGTAGCAGTCAACTGGATCTACAGGCTAGAAAATATTATTGTTCAATCCCCCACGGAGACTGAGTACGTCGCCATTACTGAGGCAAGTCAAGAGATAATTTGGTTGAAGAGTTTTATGACATAATTAGAAAAGAAGCAAAATGATGTGATGCTCTACAATGATAGTATGAGTGTGATTCAACTTACAAAGAATGCTGCATTTCATGTCAGAACAAAGCATAAACAGCTTCGATACCATTTCATCAGAATATTATTGGAAGAAGATCAGCCAGGATTGGAGAAGATTCACACTTCGAAGAATATTTCTAACAAGTTTACAAAAGTTAGAATAATGAAAAAATTGAAGATATGTGCAACTTCAGTTGGCCTTAACACATGATGAGAGAGCAGGGGTAAGCCACACCACGTTCTTGATAAGGATGAAAGAAGATAATAAAGATCCAAGATTAAACAAGGGATGATCCTAATAGGTCTTCAAGTGGAAGATTGTTGGGATGTGTAAACAATTTTTTAATCATCATGGAGGTGACAATGGAGCCATGGTGGGCTTCCGGGAGGTCCCGGGGTGTTCCGGGATAAGTCGAGGGAAGTTCAGGCACTTTAGCACTTCCTGGTGCGTTTTGCAAAATTTGTTGTAACGTATTAGGCACCGTAGCATGCCATGGATCACCGTGGGATGCTATCTAGGTGCCGAGGTGCAACTTCAAGGTGTCGTGGCACGCTCTAGAGCCCTATGATTTGAGCTTGGGCATCATAAAGTGCTGTGGCACTCCGTAGCTCGAGACTAGGGCGCTAAAGTGCACCGTAGTGCCCTCCAAAGATCTACTTCTGTAATAACCCTAGTTTGTTACATTATATAATTAGGGCTAATGCAAGTTATAATTTCTATTCCATTAGACTTAAATAGTTAATAGAACCTAACCATGAAATTTTAGAATCCATCAAACTTTGATTAGATTAATTAGATATTTTGCTAATTAGTTGACCTAGAAAATTAGTTAAATTAAATTAATATCCAAATGAAAATCTAATTTCATTTTTGATTCTCTCACTCCCAAATTAACTAAGGGTGAATTTTTAAGAATTTTTGGAGGTCATTTAAGCTTAAATTAGATTTATTTAAATTAAGGTAGTTAAATTAATTAAAATTAATTATTAAACTCATTTTCTAAAAATCCAACAGTTGACAATCGTTAATTGGAAGGATCCTGACCATCATATTATCCCAAAACCTAGATCCTATGGTATGCGCTTACTCTCATTTGGATCTTTCGCTAGCTGTTAGAACGTAGCCACGATCCTACGGCTGCGATTTGATCTGTGCTCAGCTGTTACACAAGGACGCATCAGAGCCATTATGAATTTCTCTTCAATTCATTAGATGGCTACCAAAATCAAGGCGTATAGTGGCTGAGATCTAAGGAAAAATTTGAAATTAGAGCTCCAGTACAATTATTTTCACTCGTAATTGCATTCCATATCGTTTCGAATCGATGGTTAAGTCCCTGAGACTTAGGTTAAGCTGTGATCGATTGAATCAATCGATCAAGTTATAGTACTGCATAGTACTGGAGCCTGAGTAAGGATCTAGTGATCCGGCCATCCCCAAACCTTGCTAGTAAGGGCTTTGCTCCATCTTGACATGATGAACGTGTCAGGATCAAGTCCTAGCCAGTTGATAGCCTCTGTGGGAAGAATTAGCACCCCATAGTAAGCCCTAAATTTTTGTGGTATGATCGATTAGGGAATTTCCATTCCGATGGACTAAGCATTCCCATTTAGAGCTTTGACATGCGTTCAGTGTGCTTTCACATAAGTATTGATTGGTAATTGAAATCAAGGCACGTAGTGGCTGAGATGTCTAGAATTCTGCAATCTAACTTAACCCTAATTACGTATGTCGTAGAAGTTGTTCGTTGGGAGATAAGTAGTAACAATCCGGGTTGGACCCCTACCTGCATGGTTTGATATCAGGTTATCAAATAATTCAATTTATTGAAATAATTTTTCTTTTATAAATTCATTTATAAAATCCTAAATTTATGATTTCTTAATTGAAAAGATTTCAATTAAATTATTGAAATAAATTGATCAATTTAAATCTATTTTTAGTGATCCACTATATCTTTTTGATTAGAAGAATGTGTAGAATAATAAACTACAAAAATATATACATTTATGTGAGTAGATTTCTTAATTTTTTCTAATTACTCTAGAAAAGGATTAGTGATTATTTAGCTCAATCCTTCGCCAAATTTCATAATTAACGTATCCAGATCTTCATTAGACAGAGCAGAACATAATTGCGAAGATAAGAATATATTTGTACATTTGATTTTACTTATCACTCTAAACCTTAATCAGTGAATATTTAAATTATTAGTGCTTTAATTTTTGCATTTAAGGTGCCTATTACTTTCTTAGTTAGTAATAAACTCATCTATAACCTAAAACCTTAATTTCCATAGCTAATTTTGTTAATCAATCCTTAATGAGCTCAAACCATAATTAGAGCTCTTTAACCCTAACTCTTAATCAATTTAAGTGTTTTGAGTATTAATCTTTTCCATAGAAAGTAAGAAACCTTTTGACATTAATAGAAATCAAATTGAAACCCTTAGAATTTAAGGTCTCCATTTAGACCCTTAGTGGGGCATTATGGTTATTGTGGACAAATAATGGCTATCATGTAATTAAAACTTCTTAATCTATACATTGCCTTTAATATTAGTAATTTGAGTGTTGGAACTCAAATTGTGGCTATTTGGACATATAAATTAACCTTAGTGACATAACCCTAGTGTTGTACTAAAATAATTATGTTAATATTAGGATGTTTAATGTTGATTTAGAATCCACATTTTCTTTTCTCTAATGCTCAACAACACTTACCAAATTAGTTATGGTCAAAATAGATTCCACCGTAAGATTTTAAAATATTTCCTAAGTGAACTTTTAAGAAAATTTGATAGATTAATTTTGTACGTCTGCGCTCACATGCAAGTGCATGTGGTCTGAAATAATATTAGGATGGTGAGATCCTAAGATTTTATCGTCCTATGGGAACAATATTGGTTTTGTTACTAAAGTGTACTAGAATTCACTAATGTTTAAATAATGATTTGAGTTTTGTTGATAATTTGGTCCTACTTTTAGCAAGCAAAGTTTCTTTTATCAGAAACTACTTTTAGAGAAAATAGAGAGAGTTAGGTTTTAGCATGCAATTTATCAAGAATTCATGTAAGTACTCTTCTATATCAATTTAGTATTGAATGAGATGAATGAACTATAATAGTTAAGAGACATAACCTTCTCTGGGGTGTCCCCCAAATGTACTAGGTCTAAACTTGTGCTCAGAGATGAACATATCAACATTCAATCTCAGCACTTAAGTTTTCATGTGATTCTTAGTGATTGAATTCAACACTTACATCTAAGTTATGAAATCTACTATTTTAGTTTTGCATCACATGAACTCGATTTCACTAATGGCTCACATGCATCAATTTTAAGTTTAGCCAAAGAGATGACCGTTAGGCTACATGGGCTATGTCACATCACCCTGAGCACATAATGCATCTTACTCTTTGCATAAACCTAAAATAAGCTATGGAGCTTAACTAGTGGCTCTCGGCATCACATGCATCAACTTCTCAGCTTAGCAAGAAGTCGTTTAATAACTGTCGTCATGCACCAACTTTTCACATAAACTGATGGTGAGCAATGGAGCTCAGAGATCATTAAATATTCATGGCTCTATTAATCCACTTAGAACTAAGGGGTTGCACTAGACATTATTGCACATCTAATGTTTTCATTGACATTAGCGGTGAGGACAGTCAACATGCAAACCCTTAGTACTTAGTGGTTTAAGAGCTCAATTGTTTTCACAATTTTAAATTCAGTCATTTATCAAGATATTTTCATGTTAATATTCACTCATTAAATTCATTCTTCATAGCATTTAAATCAAATAGACAAAAAAACATTCATTGATATTTCAAAGAGTACAAACACTTTCTACTTCTTGATTCGTTACATGCTTACACCCAATCCTCCCCAATGAGGGTTTAAGCTTCCATTAATATGTAAACACAGAAAAGATTACAAGCACTAGAAAGCCTTTGCAGGACTTTTACATAAAAGAAGATAAGTTAGAAGGTGATACGATACAGGGAACCACTATCGTGTTCACCAGCTTGTCCTCCCTTCTTACATCTCTTCTCCCTTGCATTCCAGCAATTGGCCTTCTCTCCTTCAAGGTACAACCTTCTGCTTCCTTGAGTAGGGGAGAACTCTCCTTTTATTTCTCTTGCAAGAGCTAGTGGTAGAAGATTTCTTTTCTTGGCTAAAATTCAAAACCCTCCTTAATCTTTAATTCTTTCTTTTATAGACTCTTTTCAACTGCTCAAGAATTAATACTACCATTAACTCTCCATTTAAAAAGTTGTGTTTTCTTTAAATGATTATTCCCTTATTCCATTAGTAATGAAGAGTTTCAGCTATTAGCATTTATGTCTTACTGTGGGAAGATAATTAAATCAAGCTTTTGCTCTCCCCTATGTTGCTTTGTGCTCTTGGCTGGTAGTTTTTTACGACGGGCGCTACGGCACGCGGTAGCGCCCGACCCTCTATTTTGAAACCGCTACAGCACGCAGTAGCATGTAAGCATTAAGTTCTATAGTGCTGCAGCACATAGTAATGTTAGTGTTTCCATTTTGACATCGCTGCAGTGCGCGGTAGCGCCAAAGTCTGGGCAACATGTACTTCCACTTGGGCGCGCGGTAGCGCCAAAGTCTTTGTCTGATTTCTGCTACAGCACGCGGTAGTGGGATTCATGTGAATTATTTTAAAGTGTGGCAATGTTAAACTTATGTTGTGGCATGGGTAGCACTAGGGTTTCTATTTAGTTCCGCTATGGTGCGCCGTAGTGCTTGAGTCTCTGTCTTGAGACCGCTATAGCGCGCGGCAGTGCCAGGGTTTCTGTTTGGTTCCACTACGGTGCGCGGTAGCACCAGAGTCTCTGTTTTGAGATCGCTCTGGCATGTGGTAGCGCCACGGTCTCTATTTAGTTCCACTACGGTGCTCAGTAACGACAGGGTCTCTGTCTTGAGACCGTTGTTGCCCACGGTAGTGCTAGAGTCTCTCTGTCTGGATCTCGCTACGACATGTGATAGCATAGCGCTCTCTATCTTTGGTCTGCTATAGCACATTATGGCGTGCCGCAGCGGTTTTCTTCCAGAATTTCAATTTTTAGCCCAGAATTACATTTGGCTCTTTTAAGCCTTGAAATCATAAAAACACATCAAAGTACACAGGTTCTAATGGAAAAGTATTTGTTTTTATTAGCTTATTTTATTATAAAACTTAGATTTATCAAAATTCTCTAGTAATTTCTCATCGATCAAATCTTAACCGTTAGACCTTCATTCTTATTTCTTTAGTTCAATTCTATTGCGTAATGGAATTACTTAATAGATTGAATCGTGATTAAAGATTAACCTTATAATTAAGACTTAGAGCTTGTTATTTTAATTTTGGTTATTTTGTCTTTTGACTTTAGTTGATTAGCTTATCTTGTAAGACTAGAAAGTTCCATCTTATTGTGTTGATTACACTTAATAAGATCTTCTTAACCTGTAGTTCTTGAGATTAGGATTGAGAAATCTTAGACTTTAAATGTTATTTCCATGGACTAAGAGGCTTAAACGCCATATTTTGAGGTTTAACTCTTAATCTTTGAATCTTGGTTTATTTTATCATTGGGATAATAAATACAATAATTAGAATGATTGATTTATTTTATTAACTTTCGTAGAAAATAATATCTTATTTTGGATAAGAACTTGATTAGTTCTAATATGTGACTTTATAGGACCGTAACTTTGAGATTATATTATATAGTAGGATATTTGAGATTCTGATCTTGTATATTCTCAGAATATTTAGAATGAATAAATTAAAAAATAAAAGATATCACAGATCTTGATTAGTTATAACTTAAATTATTGAATTGAATGCCTTGCTTTACCTTGATTTTGAGCTTATTGCCTTGTGCATAATTAGATGGGATATGGGATATTTGATGAATATTCCATATCTGTTTTGTTAAACATATTATTATTGCATCAATTGAATTAAAAATTTAGTAAATTAGATAACAGTAAAGTGGAGTGTATTCTAGTTAGTCAGCCTGCTCAGCTCTTATTGTAATAAAATTGACTCGGATCCATCCATGAGTAGTCTGGATGATACATGTACTATTATGTTGTCTAGCTTGGATCTAGAAATGAGTGGTCTAGGTGATACATGTGGGAAGTTTTGCCCAGTAACTATGTTTAGCCAATTATTATTATGGTAGGCTAGTATAGGCATACATCCAATTAATTATGGAATTCAATTCAGTTTACTTTTAGTTCAGCTCAATTTAGTTTAAGTTTTAGTATTTTCTGTGTTAGCATATTTTTAGCAATTTCTTGGCTTTACTTATTTGAAAGCTTATTAGGATGGTAGATTTCAATTATGTTGTACATATTTTAGTATTTATCAATAAAAATTGGCATGTACAATTTGATATTATATATTTAGGGATTTCCTTTTTATGCTATATTAATTTTATATACAAATGTTTAA
Organism: Gastrodia elata; assembly: GCA_016760335.1. NCBI lineage: Eukaryota > Viridiplantae > Streptophyta > Magnoliopsida > Asparagales > Orchidaceae > Gastrodia > Gastrodia elata. The sequence continues at coordinate 31,137,259 of CM028682.1, forward strand.
CCTTTCTACAGTCATTAAACTTAGAGGTATGTAACTCTACTTAGTTTATCTTGTTTAAGTTATAAATGCATCATTTATAATTTTTCTATTCAGTCATTTTCATTGTTGCTCCTTAACTGCTTAGAATATTTTTGTGATATCCTAAAAATTCAGTAATAATGTATCAACTTAAAATATATTTAGAAAATTTTGTCTAACAAAAGATTTTTTTTTTCTTGGCTGGGGTCCTGTCATATAAACACCAATATGTGAGGAGAAAGAGTAAGATGATGATCCTACTGCGGCTGCTTAATTTTAGATGCCATTTTATTTGGAAGAGATTAATTTTTAGCTTTTCATTCTCTTTACTTTCATTAAATTTTGGTCTATAATAATTAAATTATGTACTGCATATTTCTTATTTCAGTACTGTATTATGAGATGAATGATTTATGCTATTTTTTTATATTAATTGAATATGATGGATGGGTGTAAATTCTTTCTCATAGCTTTCACACTTTATATTATATATTGTACTTTTTGGCTTGTACTCTGAGTTATTATTATTATTATTACATGATAATTCAAAGCACAACTATATGTCTAAGTATTTAACTAGTTAGACATTCTAGTAGGACAATTATGGGAAAAGTAAGTGTCTCATATTGTGTTGTGGAGACCATTTAGTTCATTATGTAGATGCTAATGGTGCTCCGATGAGCTTCTGGGAGGTTTTGAAGTAATTCATAATAAGGTGTAATGTACTTGAACAAAACAGGCACTACAACACGCCATGGTGCGTCGCAGCGCGCTTGGAGATCCCTCGCTCGAGACAGAGGCACTATCACGTGCCTCAACTGACAAGAAATAGGCGCTGCAGCGCATCATAGCAGAAATCGATGTTGCAGCACGTCGCAGCAAATCCATCTCAAGGCAGGCGCTACCGCGCACTACAGTGGGTTCTATCTCGAAAGGCGGGTGCTACCGCGTGCCACAACGTATTCCATCTCCAGACGTGGGTGCTACCGTGCGCCACAGTGGGTTCCATCCCGAGATGTAGGAGCTACCGTGCACCGCAGCGGCAGGCCATTCGAAACATGGGTGCTAGCGCGCCGTAGAGCCTGACGAATTTCTGCTCTAGTTTAAGTTATGCCCTAAATAAATTGGAGGGCATTTTGGACCTTTTATGATTTGAAATTGAGCTAGGTACTTAATCAAAGATGTTGGGAGGAGTTTATAATATTGGTATTTCATTTGAAGGCTTTATTCTTGCTGTGAGGAGGAAATTCCAAGGTGAAGCCCTAAGGAAGCTGTTGTGCAAGAAACCTCTTGCATGTTGGAGAAGAGACTCATAGTGATAGTTTCTTCTTCTCCTCTCCATATTAGAGTAAGGGTTTGTGTATTTCTAATTAAAAGATAAGTTCTTTATAACTCTGTAACCTTTAAGTCTCATAATAAAATTTTTGTGGTGTGGCTCCGTGATTTTTCTCATTCTTAGGTTTTCCACATAATTTCTGTGTTTGGATGTTCTATGTGCTTGATTGTCTTTGCATACATATGCTGTGATTTCTACTTGCAATTTTGTGATTTTGAATTTGCTTGGTGATCGTCAATGCAACCCCGATCCTCAATCGAGCGCTCTTGTCAAACTGTTTACGCTGTGGAGAGTGTGCTCGGTGGAGCTGAGATTTATCCCCAATAAGTGGTATCAGAGAGAAGGTTACCTTGTTGGCCCTAAGGTTTGTTATTTGAGTGGGAGCAATGGCCGACGAGATGAAACATAAGTTAGAGAAATTCAACGGAACAAACTTTGCATTCTGGAAAATGCAAATGGAGGATCTGCTTTACTAGAAGAAGTTATACCTTCCATTGAAAGAAGCCGATAGAAAACCTATAACTATGACTAACAAAGAGTGGGAAGTTCTTGATAGATCAGCACTGGTTTGATTCATTTATCATTATTTTCTTCTGTTACTTTTAATATTATTAATAAGAAAACTATTGTAGATCTCATGGATGTTCTGACAAGAATGTATGAGAAGCCCTCGGCTTCGAATAAAATTTTCTTGATGAAGAGATTGTTTAATATGAAGATGATGGAAAAATGACTGAACTCCTCAATGGGTTCAATATGGTGACGAGCCAGTTAAGTTTGGTGGGCATCAGTTTTGATGACGAGGTCTGAGCTTTATTGTTCCTCTTTTTATTGCTGGATAGTTGGGATGGGCTGGTTACAGCCGTCAGCAATTCATCAGAAAATGCATCATTGAGATTCAACAACATTATTGGGCTTACGTTGAATGAAGAGGTGTGGAAGAAATCCCATGGGGATGCATCCACCTCAGCACTGAATGCCGAAAGCAGGGGAAGTCACACTGAAAAGAGACATAACAAAAATTGGTCAATGTCTCGATAAGGAAAATCAGGACCTGAAAAAACAAAGCTGGATTGCTGGAACTGTGGAAAGGCAGGTCACTTCAAGAAAGATTATCCTACCCTATAGAAGCCAAGTGGTGGAGGTAAAATAATGAACCCCACTATGAATATTTCAGCTGAGGAGGATCATGATGTATTGATCCTCTCACTTGTCAACATGGATTCCTGGGTAGTGAACTCGGGTACAACCTTTCATGCGACTCTATTGAGGAATGCCTTTAAGAACTACACCAAGAGTGACTTGGGAAAAGTATATCTTAGAGTTGACAAGGCGTTTGACATCATTATCAGAAGTGATGTGGATCTTCAGCTACCGAGCGGTGTAGTTTAGAAGCTCAAAGATGTTATACATGTGCCATGTCTTAAGAGAAATCTAATTTCTATGAGTCAGTTAGCTAGAGAGGGCTACAGTACTTGCTACACTGGAGACTCATAAAAGGTCACAAGGGTGCACTTATTGTTGCACGAGACAATATGGAAGGTACACTTTACCTAATTAATAAAGTATTTGATTCTATTGTAGCTACAGAAGAGATAGATGTAAATTAATGATACTAGAGGCTTGGCCATATCAGCGAGAGGGGATTGAAATACCTACAGTCAAAGGGGAAGCTCCAAGCACTGGAGTCAGTAGACTTGGATTTTTGTGAATACTGTGTGTTGGGCAAATAGAAGAAGGTTTCATTCTCCAAAATTGGAAGAGAGCTGAAAGGCAAAAAACTTGAGTTGGTGCATACAATGTATGGGGGACAACTAATACTTCTTCCATACATGGAGCCACATATTTCATCACCTTCATTGATGACCATACAAGGAAGGTATGGGTTTACTTTCTAAAACATAAATCTGATGTGTTTGATGTGTTTGGAAAGTGGTTAGCTTTGGTGGAGAACGAGATAGGTTTAAAACTTAAATGCTTGAGGTCTGATAAGGGCGACGAGTACTGTGATTGGGAGTTCAAGGAGTTCTGTGCCTTGAAAGGCATTAAGAGGGTGTTTACTATCCCAAGAATACCATGATAAAATGGTGTTCCAGAATGGATAAATAGGACAATTGCAGAAAGAACCAGAAGCATGAGGTTGCATGTGGGTCTCCCAAAGCTGTTCTGGGCTGAAGTTGTTAACACAGTTGTTTACTTAATCAATTGGGGACCTTCTGTACCCTTGAATGAAGGGATTCCCAAGAAAGTTTAGATCAGAAAGGAGGTGAAAGTGAACCACCTCAAGGTATTGGCTACTCATCATATGTGCACATTAATGTATGATACATGAGCAAGCTTGACGATAAGGCGATCAAGTGCACATTTGTTAAATATGGCATGGGTGAGTTCGGTTACAGATTATGGGATAATCATAACTAGAAGATTATCAGAAGCAGGGATGTCACTTTTAATGAAAGTAAAATGTACAATGACTGTATTGGAGTCAAGACTGATTCCAAGGATGCTTCAGATGTTGAGCCCCGTCATAAAGAAATTGATGACATCATTGAGCCATATGTTGGAGTATATAAGAAAGCTCAGGAGGGTGTCAATATTGAACCACAAATACCCATGTTGAAAAGATCCATAAGAATCACAAGATTGCCATAGAGGTACACTCCTTCCTTATTTTATCTATTACTAATAGATGGTGGTGAACCAGAAAACTTAGAATAGGCACTTCATGTTGAAGATTCAATCAAGTAAGAGGCTTCCATAAATGATGAAATAACATCACTCATGTCAAATGGGACATGGGAGTTAGCACCACTACCAGTTAGGAAGAAAGCCCTTCATAACAAGTGGGTTTATCGGGTGAACAAAGAACCGAATGGGAGAAAGGGCTACAAAGAGCTTCCAACAAAAGCATGGGGTCGATTACAGTGAGAACTTCACCACAGTTGTGAAGATAACAACCATCAGGGTTGTGCTAAATATTGTTACAGTTGTGGATTTGCATTTAGAGCAAATGGATGTTGAAATTGCATTCCTTCATGGAGAGTTGAAGGAGGAGCTGTACATGCAACAACCTAAAGGGTACAAGGCTCAAGAGAAAGGAAAATCTGAGCTAGTATGTAAGATCAAGAAGAGAATGTATGACTTAAAGCAAGCACTAAGGCAGTGGTATAAAATATTTGACAAGTTCATGTCAGAATCTGGGTACAAGAGATGCTAGGCAGATCACTGTTGTTATAACAAAAAGTGTAAGCCCTCCTATATCATTCTATTGCTATATGTGGATGATATGTTAATCACAAGATTGGACATTGAGGAGATAAGGATGCTAAAAGAGCTTATATCAAAGGAGTTTGACATGAAAGACTTGGGGACGACCAAGCAGATTCTTGGAATTATAATAAATAGGGAGAGAAGTGTAGAATTCCTTAAGCTGTCATAGAGGGAATATGTTGAGAAGGTGCTAAAAATTTTTAATGAGTGAAGCGAAGCCAGTGGGCACTCCCCTAGCAAGTCACTTCAACTTTTCAAATGAACAGATGCCAAAGTCTGAAGAAGAAAAGAAGCACATGCTGAATGTTCCTTATGCTTCAATAGTTGGGAACTTGATGTACGCGATGATCTACACGAGATCGGATATTGCCTATGCAGTGGGAGTGGTTAGAAGATTCATGGGAAACCCAGGAAAGCACCATTGGGATGTGGTCAAGTGGATCCTAAGGTATCTAAGAGGTACAGCAGACAAAGCTTTATACTTTGGAAAATTTGACATTATTTTACAGGGCTATATAGACTCAGATCTTACAGAAGAAGCACTACAGGTTATGTGTTTACTTTGGGAAATGCAGCGGTGAGCTAAATCTCCGGGCTATAAAACATCATGTCTCTATCTACCATGGAGGAGGAATACATTTCCATAATATAGGTAAGTAATGGGATGATCTGGTTGAAGAGCATATGATAGAATTTGGTAAGGAGCAGGAGGATGTGAAGCTCTACAGTGGTAGTATGAGCGCCATTGACAAAGCACATTTAACTTTGTTACCATTTCATCCTGTCACTGTTGGAAGAAGGACAACTTAAAATGGAGAAGATCTACACTTCTAAGAATCCAGCTGATATGCTTATAAAAACATTAAAAGTGGAGAAATTGAAGCTATGTGCAACTTCAGCTAGCCTCGATATGTGAATAGAGAGCGGGCTGAGCCACACCACGTTCTTAACTAATAGAAGAAGACAATGTATAATCAAAGATAGAAGAGGATGTGATTTTCTAAAGGTCTCCAAGTAGGAGATTATAGTATTGTGGAGACCATTTAGTTCATTATGAAGATGCTAATGGTGCTCTAGTGAGCTTCTGGGAGGTTCTGAGGCAATTCGGAATAAGGTGTGAAGTCTAGGAACAACATAAGCGTTGCAGCTCTATATGGCGCACAGTAGCGGCCCTGGAGATCCCTCACCCAAGACAGAGGCACTATCGCAGGTGCTGCAGCGTGCTGCAGTTGAAATCGGTATTGTAGCGCGCCACAGCTAAAATTGGCGTTGCAGCGCACTGCAGCAGATCCATCTCAAGTCGCAAGGAATTTGAAAGAAAGGTGCTCCTATGCGCTGCCGTGGGCTCCATCCCGAGGCCTAGGCACTACCGCGTACTACAGTTGGTCCCATCTCGAGACACATGCACTACCGCACGCCACAGCGATTGACCATTTGAAATATGGGTGCTACGACACGCCACAACGCCTAGCGGATTTCTGCTCCATTTCATATTACACCTTAAGTATATTGAAGGGCATTTTTGACTTTTTAGAGTCTGAAATTGAGCTTGGTACTTAAGCAAAGATGTTGGGAGGAATTTATAATGTTGACATTTTGGTTGAAGGCTTTGTTCTTGTTGGAGGAAGAGATTCCAAGGTGAAGCCCTAAGGAAGCTGTTGTGCAAGAAACCTCTTGTATGTTCGAGAAGAGACTCCTAGTGGTGGCTGATTCCTCTTATCTCCATATTAAAGTAAGAGCTTGTGTATTTCCAGTTAAGGGATAAGCTTTTTGTAACTCTGTAACCTTCAAGTCTCATAATGAAATTTTTGTGGTGTGGTTCCATGATTTTTCATGTTCTTGGGTTTTCCACGTAATTTTTATGCTTGATTATTTTGGGTGCATGATTGCCTTTGCATGCATGTACTATGATTTTCTACTTGATATTTTGTGATTTCAAATTTTCTTGATAATTGTCAACACAACCTCGATTCTCAATCAAGCGCTCTTGTCAAATTGTTTTTGCTGCGGAGAGTGTGCTCGGTGGAGCTGAGATTTATCCCAAACATCTCGTAATAGGCATTTACCTTATCGACACTAATACAGGGGTTATCTTTGAGTGATGACCCATCCCATCACTAATTTATATGTCATTTTGGCAAGCGGTGGAATAGGCCACCATATTTGATATCAAAGAGTACTATAAAGTATCTAGTGGGGGCTATATTCCTATCTACCTAATGGGCTATTCTCTGATAGTGCAAAGTTCTTAAAACTTCCATAACCTCACATTCTTGTCATCTTATAATATAAAATGAAAAGAGAAAGTATGAGTAATGACACCATGGAGACTATAATGAACACTAAGGAAGAATTTTAATAATTAATGCCTCAAATAAAAAGTGTAGAGCAAGATGAATATAGTAAATAACAAAGAACTTATATAATTATAAATTGTGTAGAATGGCATTCCATCTTTTAGCAATCGAGTATTACCTTAGGAGATTCGAAGCCATCTAGGAAGCAGACTTCTAGCATGGTTATAGTCAAGGCAGGATCGTGCGGGGTGTGTCACTCAAAGGAGTACTAGTGTTGGATAAAATATTGAGATATCCTATTTTCAGAGGATCCTACTATTCGGTCTTAGCTTGAGAGTGGTTGCACCGCACTACTTCAGCTTTCGACGTCGTCCAGTGTTCTAACAATGTTCATCTTCATATTCGCCTCATCTTATTCAGGATGGAGCTGGATGTTGGTGGGATGATGTCAACTAGAAGATATTGAAGAAATGCTGCAGAGAGCATCATGCAGCTACTTATAGCAATTTCTATGTAGTTTTTGGTGTCGAGTACTTTAGATGATCATACTTAGATCCCATAACAAGTTTTGAACTTCCTTCAGAGTATCTTGTATTTCTATCCATTTGATTATCACTATTTATCTTTTCATTTGCATTTATTCTTTGCATTTATTGTATTCAAAGGAGTTTAAATGAGAACTCCCTATCATTTTAAATTTTGTATGAAAGTGAATGTTCTTTTCTTATCTCTAATTGAATAATCATTGTGACTCGGTAGAATGAATCTCAGATCTCCCCCTTTGACCACAACCATCAAGATGACGGCAGCATCTAGCATCTCATATGAAAAAATTAATGTGTTGGTAGAAATTGTCAAGATTCTTGTGGAAGCGCATGTTAAGCAAGCTCAAAGGAATGAGAGGTTGTTGGCAGCTCAAGGCAATTAGAACCCATCTTCTGTTCCAGCGGTTCCAACTCCCTTCCACCCTCCTCAACCCAAGTATCATACTTGATGAAATTCTACATAGTTTTCTGCGTCTTTAAACTTCAGCATTTAGTGGCAATCTATCTGCCATGGACACCGCTAGCTGGCTGAAGCTAGTAGAGAATAATCTTCTAAGTATCAAATGCCTGAAGTATGAAGCCATTCATCTCACTACACACATGTTCCAAGAAGAAGCATAATTTTAGTGAGACAATGAAATAAATTCTTATTTCGTTGACTACGACATCAAAGATCCTTTAGAAAGCCTTCGTGAAAGCATTCAAAGCTGTGTTCGTCCATTCCCCAACCAAAAAATATTATGGAAGATACTTTGCTGCAAATGATGCAAGTTAGTCGACCAGTATCAAAATATAAAATGGAGTTCAGATGGCTTACCCATTTTTCTTATAATCTGGTTAGGACCAAGGCATCTTGCTTCCACCGATTTCAAAGTGGTTTGAGAGATTCTATTAAATCATGTTGTTCTCATGCGACTCATTGAATTAACTCAGCTTGTTGAGACTACATGGGTGGTTGAACACCACTAGTCTCAAAAGGACTTAAAGATGAAGTTTCATGCTGCTCCTGAAAGAAATGATGTGTTCAAGAAACTGAGACCCCCGATGGGTAAAGTTTAGCAAATTGAGGCTGTAGCAGCTTCCTTCGATCAATTCAAAGGTTGTACTGGACCACACCCCTTCAAAAAATGCTACCAAGGTGTTCGATGATGTTACACATGCGGTAACCCAGGTCACCTTTTCTACCATTGCAATTATGTGGAAATGGTTAACAGCGAGTGCATCGATCACAACCATCACAAGCAAACATTTAATGTTACTCCTGTTAACCAACGAGATCAGAGGTTGGCAATCATTCCTCCTCCTCCTCAAGAGGAACTTCCATCTTAGAGTAAAAAGAAGCTTACTACATCTTGTGCACCAACTACAAATCTTCCTCGAAAGCAGGCTAATCATAATAAACCTACTAGACCTGCCGGAGTCTACACTTTAACTCCAGTAGAAGTAGCTGAAGATAACAATATTATTTCAGGTACACATCCCTGAGTTTATTTTTATCTTTGTTGTTTGGTTATGCTAATTTTGCAAGTTTTGTGTTCTACTATAGTTAATTCATTAATGCCTTAACATAGGGACCATGTGCATTAGTGACAATCCATGTAAAGTATTGTTTGATACTAGAGAACGTTACCTTTTTATATTTGAAAGATTAGCTAAATCTGTGAACCTATCTTTTTATAAGTTAGCTAAGATGTTAAGCATTGAATTTCCTTCTATAGCCTAATTAAGTGCTGCAAAATTTTATGACCTTAAGATTCCTTTGAACAATCAAGCCTTTCCAGACAAGTTAGTTGTATTTCCTATAGTTAATTTTGATATTATATTAGGCATGAATTGGCTTAGTATGCATGACTCGACTATCAACTGCCAAAAGATGAAAGTCGCCTTCCATTCGCTCGGTACCTCTAAAACCTTTATAGGAAGGTTTAGTACCCAAGCTTCTCTAATGAATGCAATTAAAGTCAAGAAGCTGATAACGAATGGTTGTGTTTCTTATCTCATCACTATGATGGGAATCGTGAAAGAAGATGTTCTGCTTTCTGATAATAAAGTCATTAACGAATTTACTGATGTCTTTCCTGAAGATTTGCTAGGAATACCTCTAGTTTGTGAGTTAGAGTTTTCTATTGAATTAATTTTTGGAACTCAACCCATTTGGAAGGCTCCATATAGAATGGCGCCCAAGAAAATGTAAGAGTTGAAGAATGAACAACTGCAGGAGCTATTGAGCAAGGGCTTTATCAGGCTAAGTATGTATCCTTGGGGAGCGTCAGTTCTTTTTGTTAAGAAGAAGGAAGGTTCCATGTAAATGTGCATTGACTACTACAAATTGAATAAGATAACCATCAATATTAAGTATGCACTCCCTAGAATTGATGACTTATTAGATCAAATTTCTGGTGATGTAATCTTTTATAAGATCTACTTAAGGTCTGGTTATCAACAATTGTAAGTGAAAGATTATGATGTCGAGAAGATAGCTTTTTGTACCCACTATGTTCACTTTGATATCTTAGTGATATCAGTTAGAGTCACTAATATCTTATCTATCTTCATGGATCTAATGCAACATATTCTTAAGCCATTACTGGATAAATTTGTTATCATTTTTATTGATGACATACTTATCTATTCAAAAATATATTTAGATCATAATGATCATCTTAGAACCATTCTTGAAACTCTCATAACTCATAATATGTATGCAAAGTATTCCAAGCGCGAGTTCTGGTTAAATTTTGTCGCATTCTTAGGGCATCTCATCGCTGCCTAAGGGATTAAGGTATATAAAAATAAATTCAATGATATTCAAGAATGGGCTAATCCTAAGTTAGTAACGGACATCCGTAGCTTTTTGGGATTATCTAGATACTACCATAAGTTTGTCAAGGGCTTTTCTCAAATTGCTTCACTGCTAACTAAGTTGACTTAGAAAGTAGTGCCATTCAATTGGGATTCTAACTATGAGGAAGCATTTCATAAGTTTAAAGATGCACTCTCAATTGCTCTAATGCTAGTCCTACAAAATGAATGTCTATATTATCTAATCTACACTAACACATCTGGAATTGATTTAGGTTGTATATTAATGCTTGAAGGAAAGTTCATTGCTTATGTTTCACAGCAACTGAAGCCACATGAGAAGAATTATCTCATTCATGATCTTAAACTTGCAACTATTATGTTTGCTTTAAAAATATACCATCATTATTTGTATGGAGTTCAGTGTGCAATTTTTACTAATTATCAGAGTTTCAAGTATATCTTCATTCAGCATGAACTGAACTGCCATCAAAGAATATGGTTAGAACTATTCTGCAATTATGATATGAGTATTCAGTATCATCCTGGTAAGGTAAATATCGTAGCAAATGCCCTTAGCCACCATGCTACTCTTTATGCTATGATTGCCGAAAGCCCGTTAGTAGAAGAATTATGTAAGATGTGCATAGAACTTGTGCACAGAGAAATACTGAATTCATTAATAGAACTAAGTTTGGTTGAATCAACCTTTCTCAGAGATGTCTCCATCTCACAAATAAAGGATAAAGACTATCTGAAGTTCAGATTCAACATTAAAAGTGGTCACCATAATGACATGCAGTTACGTGGGAGCTTTACCTATTAGAGGAATCGACTGTGGATTCCTGAGTCTGTGCATCAGAAGATTCTTATCAAAGGACACAATCCTGGTTATAAAATTCATTCTGAAAGCGCCAAGATGTACCAAGATCTGAAGCAGACATTTTGGTGGCCATGTATGAAAAAGAGTGTCATCAATTCATGGCAAAATTCCATATGTGTAATCTAATTAAGGCTAAGTATCAGAGGCCTGGAGGTCTGTTTCACCCCTAGAAATTCCCAAGTTTAAATGGTTTGACATTTCAATGGACTTTGTGATGGGATTGTCTGGCACAAAATCTAGTGCTGATGCAATCTAGGTCATCATCAATCCTTTGACCAAATATGTGTTGTGTAATGGAGACCTTAGTGTCCAGCTGTAGTGTGCCATGGTGCGCCACAGTGCCCCTAGCGGCCCCAATCCAAAGCTGAGGCGCTGCAGCACACCTCAGCGGTCAGCAACCAAAATGCAGGCGCTACAGTGAACTTTGTAGCTGCAGTGTGCCATAGCAGATCGCGGTGCCATAGTGCGTCGCGATGTCATTTTAAGTGAAACACTTTTCGGATCATATTCAAACTAATAGGCCGCTATTTTGAAAGTTTGAGCACTGCAGCACTTCGCAGCGCTCGACGAAGACCTATTTTTGTTTTAGGTCATGATCTGAATAAATATAATGGCATTTTAGATATTTTGGAGTTTGGGAATGACCTAAGTACTTAAGGCTAAGTGTTGAGAAGAGGTCTAATGCTTTTTGCAATCAATTTGGAGGCTATTAGTTACTTAAAGGAGAAGAACCCTAAGCTAAACCATTGGGAGCTGCTGAGCAAGAAAATGCTTACTGTTTGGAGGGGAAACTCCATAAGGTAGCTGCTTTTTTATTTTCTCCATTCTAAGAGTAGAGCTACATCTATGTATGCTGAGGTGATATAGCTCTTGTAACTCTGTAAACCTTGAAGCTTTTTCATAATGGATTTTCTTGTTGGTGTGGCTCCGTGATTTTTCCCAATATTGGGTTTTCCACGTATATGCTTATGTTTTGATGATTTTTTTATGTGCTGCATTCTTCTTGTTATGATTTTATGATTTCCTAAGCTAGCATGGTAACCGTCAATGCACCCCGATCCTCAAAGGCTTCGGACTTTGGCTTGTTGTTTGCATCATAAGTGGTATTCCGCATTACTTGTCTCGTGCTGTGTACACCAACAATCTGCTCTCTTTATTCCAATATGTCAGGCTGACTGTATTGAAAAGCTTGCAAAGATCTATATAAAGCAAATTTTCAAGTTGGAAGGGATTCTTAGATCCATAGTATTCGATAGAGATAGTATATTTACTTCCATGTTTTAGCAAGCAAGGCATCAGGACCTGAGAACCACCCTGGCTGTAAGCATGACCTGACGACCAAACTGAAAGAGTAAATCAAGTGCTTGAAGATTTTTTGAGGCTATGTATTCTCAATTTCAATGGAAGCTGGGAGGAACATTCGTCGCAAGTCGAGTTTGCTTACAATAACATTTTTTAGGATAACATCAAAATGGCTCCATCTGAGGTGTTGTACAAAAGAAAATGAAGTACTATGTTGTCCTGGTATGAAACAAAAGATGTTCAATTGTATGGGTCAGAGCTGGTTGAAGAAACTAATAAGAAAGTTAGACTAATTTAGCAAAGAATCCAAACAACACAGGATCGACAGAGCAAGTTTCTTGATTCTCATCATCATCCTCTAGAATTTTAGGAAAGCGATTATGTTTATATAAAATTAAGTTTGATGAAAGGTGTCTACATGTTTGACGTGGCTAGCAAGCTCAACCCCAGATAAGTTAGACCTTTCATGATTTTATCTAGAATTGGATTGCTTGTTTACAAGTTGAAATTGCTAAATGACTTCTCTGTAGTGCACAATGTGTTTCATGTATCATCTCTTAGAAAGTGCCTTCAAGAACCTCATCATCATATCTTCATTCTTTATATGAGCATTTAGCCAAATCTATCATTCATTGAAGAGCTTGTTAGGATTCTGGGCAAAGATTAAAAGTAGCTCGGAATTGCAATGCTGAGAAGCCACTTATGAGAAAAAATTTGATATGTAGATAAAGTATCCAAGACTATTTGATAATAATGGTACTATTCTAAACATCTCAAAAATTCCTGTCCTTAATTCTTTTAAATTTCTTGCTTAAGTGGTATCAAGGATGGCATCACTCTTAAGTGGGGGAGTCTACAATAACTCCAGTTTGTTACTCTAGCTAATCATGGCTAATCCAAGTCCTAAATTTTATTTCATTAGACTTAAGTAATCATTGAAACCTAGCCCAGAAATTTTAGAATCCATCAAACTTCGATTGTATTAATTTATTATTTTGTCAATTATATAACTTAGAAAATTAGCTAAATTAAATTGATCTCCAAATCTAAATCTGATTTTATTTTTGAATTTCTCACCCCCAAATTAGCTTAAGGTGAATTTTTTGAAATTTTTGGAGGTCATTTAAGCCTAAATTGAATTTATATAAATTAAGGTATTTTAATTTATTAAAATTTAATATTAAATTCATTTTCCAAAATTCAATCCAAGGCCCATCCACCCAATTACCTTTCAGGGCTACAAATAGCTTTGAATCCTCCATAGTGAGCTCTATTCTCACTGTGCATCTCCTTTGAATCTTTTAAACTCCATCTACCTTTCCCTTCAGTTGATTAGTAAACCCATCAGTTTCAAGCTCTCTTTCCCAGTATGTCTGAGGGTGAGGCTTGTTCAAGTCCCCTTAAAGGTTTTAGTGATGACCAAGAAGCTCTAGGAAGTGGTTCCAGCTTCTAATTTCTTTCCCAGCTCACTGCATCCGCTCATCTTCTCCAATCTTGGTACCCTATTATTTACTTAAGTTAATCTAACTCAATTCATGTCAAATCCATTTCAATTTATATGTTATGATGATTGATAGCAACTCTAGGACATTTAAGTAATTATCTGAATTAGCTCAGACTATTGAGCTCAATTCAGATAGTGAGGATTCATTGTCTAGACAGAGCTGCTATCTACTGGAAGCTAAAGTCCTTCCACCAAAAATTAGAGCTCTAGTCTAATTCATTTTTGCTCATAATTGCATTCCATATCATTTTGATTTGATGGTAAAGTACCTGAGACTTGGGTTATGTCGTGATCGATCGAATCGATTGTTCGAGCTACAGTGCTGCACAGTACTAGAGCCCAACTAAGGATCAAGTGATCTAGCCATCCCCAAACCATGCTAGACTATTTAGCTTTGTCTTGACATGTTGAATGTGTCAAGATCGAGCACTAGCCAGTTGATAACCTCTATGGGGAGAATTAGCTCCTCACAGTAAACTCTAAATTTTTGCAATATGATCGATTAGGGAATCGCCAATCCAACTGATCGGGCATTCCTGCTTAAGGCTTTGACGTGTGTTCGGTGTGCTTTGATGTTTTCAGAAGTTTTCTGGTTTTACTTATAAAAAAGTACATTAGAATGTCAAATTTCAATTTTGCTATACATATTTCAGTATTTATTAATAAAAATCAATATGTACAATTTGATAATATTTGCTTAGAGATTTCTTTTTTGTATTACATTAGTTTTGTATACAAATTTTTAACCTTTCTGCAACCATTAGACTTAGAGGTAAGTTACCCTACTTACCTCATCTTGTTTATGCTATAAAAGCATTATTTATAACTTTATTGTTCAGTCATTTGCATTGTTGCTCCTTAACTGCTTAGGATAATTTTGTGATTTTTTAAAAATTTAGTATTAATGTATTATCTTAAAATATACATTTTGTTTTATTAATGTATGATCCTATGGCGACTCTTTAGTTTTAGCTATTATTTTATTCAGAAAAGAGTGATTTTTAGCTTTTCATTCTCTTTATTTTCAGTAAATTTCAGTCAGTAATAATTAAATTCTGCACTTTATATTTCTTGTTTCAGCATTGTATTATGTGAGATGAATGCTTTATGATGTTTTTTTTTATATTACTTGAATATGAGCAATGAATATTCTGTGAAATTATGTCACATTGTTCATTGCTTTACATGCTCAAATCTCTGTATTTACATCTTAAATTGAGCAATGGAGCATAAAGAAATTTTCAAGTTGTTGTTCACAACTTTGACGCATCAAATTTCTGATTTTAATCAAATGAACGAGCGTGAAGCTCTGCAAATTTATGTTATATCATTTGCGACTTGCACACTTCTAGTTTACTTATTTGAAAAATATTAATGAGCATTTAGCTTTGTGAAGGCTTTATTGATAAAATATATTTCTAAAATATTTTAATCTCAATCAATTTAATTCTTTCCTTCTCTCTTTAATTAATATACAAATAATTTTTCAGCATAGAACACAGAATAATTTTCATTGATTGAAGAATTTCATTACATGCTCAAAGATAGTTGTATTACATAGTTCTCAACCTAACCCTACCCAAAGAAGGGGTTTATGCTACCATTAAAATCAAAATACATAAAGAAATATAGATATAACATAAAGAAGTTATTTATAAAGTTCTTATAAGAAAAAAAAGATATGAACTAGGCAAGATATACAATATTAGGGAACAACTTTCTAGTGTTCTCCTTGCCTTCTCTCCTTTTAGTTCCTTCTTCTTCTTCCTTGGTGCTACTTCCTCCTTCTTCCTCTCTGTTGCAAGCCTCTTCTTTAAGAAACTCCTCTAAGAATTTTGTTGGCTACTAAGGTATCCTGCCCCTCTTTAAGGGTCCAAACAATCCTTCTTATTTTTCTGAGGCTTGCTTAAATGCCCTCTTAATCTTCGACCTAGGGGGTTGAATTAGTTAATTCCCTCTCTAGTCTTTAATTTATTTTTTCTTTAAATTAGTTATGGGTTTTAATAGTTTAATTCCTTGAATATTCTCATATTAATCAGTCTTGTGCTGAGGGGAATAATTCCTTAATTTCTTGACCTTTTCTTTCTTAAATATGTCTTAGGAGTTGAAATGAATAATGAATTAATTTCTTGAACTCCCAACCATTCAATTTTACTGGGTTTTTCGGATAGTGGGCACCAGGACTCATCATCACTAAGAAATATCTTATCTAAAAACACTAATTTTTACTAGAAAAACATATATAAATATTGGGTTCATCATCTCTCATTCTCACTAAGAAAATAAAATGTTGAAGATGAAGAGACTATAGGTGGCTCCTCATAAATTGGCTCCTTCTCAAAAGCTAAAACCCCAACTGGCTCCCAATATGATGTATCAGTATTATTGGCCAAGCCATAGTCAAAAAATATATCAATTTGATTATACAAAATTGTCTAAGTACATATTTCATAATTAATTAAGCAGGTGCAAAATGTGAAAATGTACTGTAGGGGAAAAAACTAAAACTAAAACTAAAAGCAAATGGTATGATTATCGTAAATCTCCAAACAATCGGTAACATGTTGAAAGTGTCACTACACAGATGTATATACATATAAAAGTACTGAAAAAAAATTAAAATGTGTAAAATATGTTCATCACAAATTTAAATACCAAGAAACCAAAAGTACTGTACAAAAAGAAAAATCATGCTAAGAAATGGTTTATTATAGGCTATCCTAAATTGAATATAAAGTATAGTACAAAATAAATAAAATTTTGCTTATTTATACTAGTTTCTAAAAATTATATCTGAAATCTATAATGTATAGTCCATATGACTGTACCTGAACTAATGTACAATACTATGAGATTATACCGAAACGCAATTTATTTCATGTTATATCTTATTATATTGATATGTTCAATGGGCACTATGTAGAACTAGGTGAAGAGATAGGCACATTGCTTAACCATTAAAAGCTTCTTAATAACATATACGCTCTACCTTATCTCTTTGAGTTAGCTAAACTAATCAAGTTTATCAAATTCAAAACTTACATATCACTAGAAATCTAAAGGCATTTTGAGTTCGATATAATTTACGGTGCACAACCAGGTTCTACTTAGTTTTAGCAGCTGGCTTATAAACATATTTGTCAAATATTGCTAATTATAATAAATTTTGGTTTCTCATATCTTAAGTGTTGTTACACATGTGGAAGCGATTTAACCTCGAGGATGATGAGGATCGGGGCTTACCTTAACCGTTACCAAGTAATATAAGAGATTAAACAAAGCATAACAACATAGAACACATCACAATTACATGCATCAAACACAACATCCAAACACAAGAGCTTATGTGGAAAACCCAAATATGGGAAAAACTTCAGAGCCACACCACACAAAAATTTCCATTAAGAATCAAGATGATTACAGAGTTGTAGAGAGATTCACCTTCATAAGAACAAAAAATATCTACTGCATGCACAGCCTATCGAACAACTTTTTATCTTCCCAAAAATTTTAGCTCTCACTCTATGTTGAAGGAGAAGAGCAGCAGCCACCACCTGATTAGAGTTAATTTCTTCTTTTTTTTTGGAAATATCTCCATTATGTTACCTTATATATTCAAGTAATATTTGGACCTAAAATGGTTCAAAATACCTCCAAAACACTTAGAGCGATGCATAAACTGGAGCAAAAATCTGCCTGGCCCTACGGCGCACCGTAGAGCCCAGGTCTCGGGCAGGCAAATGCCAGGGCATGCTACAGCGCCTAGGTCTCGGAAAGGTTGGCTCCAGGGCACGTTGTAGCACCCCAGTCTTTGGCTAGTCTAGCACTAGGGCGCACTACAACATCCCTGTTTCTGGCTAGTTGGGTACCATGGGGCGCTTACAGCGCGCCATGGTCCGCTATGGTGCCCTAATTTTGAGATGCTGGGCCCCATGGCGCGCTGCTGAGTCTGGACCTCTCTAACTTGTCCTGTATCACAACATCCAAACACAAGACCTAATATAGCTTTACGATTTTGGTACCAAAATCTTCCTCTCAGTTTTCTAAGTACGTTAACATATAAATTGACTATGTTGGATCAATATTTTCTTAAATATTTCAATAATTTATTCTAAATTTTATTTGTTAAAGTTATTGTTTAATTAAATTTGAAATATTCTAGAGAACATTCATTTTCAGTTGTCAAAAAATCAAATTTTTCATTAAAATGTCTAACGGTAAGGGAAAATTTCATGATTATTTTCTTATCGACTAACAGCTATTAACGATAGGGACTGGTTCGGGTCAAGCTGGCTTTCCACAGTGATATAGTAAACTAGTTTGTTATTAGACCGGGTGCAGTTTATCATTCCGTCAAATTATCGGGATACTTCACCTTCCGTGCCGCTTTCCAATGTCATATGGCAGCTATTCGCAGTGAATTAACCG